>OZ023316.1:59653593-59976830 GCA_964007375.1 Ophion obscuratus | reverse complement strand
TTTCCTCATCGATGCATTATTTACCTTACGCTACATCGGGCACTCTTTGCCAACTGTAATTTTTTTGTCGCTTTCACTCCTTTCGATCAAATCTTTTTCTCAGCTTTCCACAATTTATTTCTCTACATTTCGTCGAGGAAAATTGCTCCACGATTCCACCCTACGTCTTGTGGGAATTGTCTTTCTTTTTTCGAAATTCGAAACCCAAACAGACCCACTAATTCCACTCTGCGTCTTCTGAGAATTGTATCTTTTATTTTTATTCGAGAAATTTCTGGGGCGTTCCTGCTCTGAAAATAGTCAAAGGAATTTTATTTTCATTACATCTTTATTTCGACGAGAGAAAATAAAATAAAAAATTATAATGTATTTTTCATCAAGGCGTAAAAGTCATTTGTTTTTACTTTAATTATTTTTTAATCCACGAATTATTAAATACTCATCAAAAATATTTATAAAAGCTTCGATCTCGTCGAGTGATTAGCCGAATGGAAAGTGAAAAAAAAAAAATTACTCGGACAGGTTGAGCCGAGTAAGTGAAAACCCGAATTTTGCGATGACCAAATATTTATCGTTAATTAAGGAATACCTAACTCACTTACCAGAGGTTTTGTATCTGTATTATATTTTTATTCGAGAACTCTCTGGGGCGTTCATGTTCCCGAAAAAATGTGTGAAAAATTTAATTCTCCTCACCCTTTATTGTTGACTTTAAAAAAAAAAATGATTATGTATTTTCAATAATGGAATAAATATCATTTATTTCCTGTTTAATCATTTTCCAATCCTCGATCCGTGATTTATTTGATGTTTATCAAAAATATTTATGAGTGCTTCGATCTCGTAGAGTAATGATTTAATTGTAAAAAAAAAATGCAAAAAATACTTGGAGAGATCGCGTCGAGTTTCACGATACAAAAATATTTATCGTTAATGAAGAAATACTTGACTTACTTCCGAATAATACTTACTTACAAAGGTTTTGTATCTGCAACGGCGAAGGTACAAATGTATAATGAGCAAACTTGTTTTTTCAACAAGCAAGGGCTGTGCCGTGGCATTTAAAGTGCCTGCCGAAAGGGTTCGCGCGGGGGAGTGATATCGAAGGAAGTTTGGAAGATCGCGAGGAGGACGAGAACGGATCGCTTTTCTCTTTTCGAAGGAAGCTGTTCGTTACGGTTAATTAATCTCATTATGAGGCTTCGGTGGGGCGCGTTAATAAGCAAAGGTCTTTGGGTTCGTACATCTCATGCCCCGTCCTATGTAATGTATATATATATACTTATACGTATATATGTATATATGTGGTATATATATATATGTATATATGTGGAGTATCAAAGTGGTAGGGTGAACGAGCCCGAGCTCAATTACCTCCGCAGCGAAAATTGAGCTTCAATGGAATTTGTTTTGATCGACGCCCGACTCTCCTTCTTCTCTCGCCTTTCCTCCACAATTATAATTGTTATTGTTATTTTCCATTTCTAATATTACCTCGTTATCACTTATCACTTCACTATTTCGAGTTTGTCGAAGATATCCAAAATTGTTACACACAGCCACTCGTCTCAATTGAAATGATATGATCACCCGTTTTTTCTTATCTCTGTTTCGATTTTTTTTCTTAATTAATTCGAGCCTCATTATCTTGTTTTTTATGAGATTGAAGTTTGCATCACTGATATGCGATGAACAATTTTATTCGATCGTTAAAATTTCTATCGCCTGATTTTTTTCACAAAAATCCCTAAATCTTTTTCTTGAGGAGCTTATTCAGTGATCTATAATTGGAATCTGCCACATCTGTCTTCCTGTTATAATAAAAAATATCACAGAAGAAGTTTGAGTGCATTACAACGATGCTAAATTCGAGTCTATTATTTTCTCCCTTTCCCCACCATCCATCTATTCGTTTCCGACCATTATCTCTTGCGCCGACAACTCGTCTTGAATATCGAAAATTTCCGATGTATCAGTGCGGAAGCAATCGGTTCGAAACTCATAAAATAATATTTGGCAAATCGTTCGATAAGGTATTGGGATGCCCGCGGGTCGGAATCTTCTGCGGAGAAATTTCAATAGTGGAACGGCCCTCGGGGCCGTTTTTTGTTACCATGGATGGTCGCCGGACGGTAATTGATTAACCTCGGAAATGCACCGAGGCGGCGAGCACGAGTAAAGTATACTTTTAGTGTATTGTATCTCAATTGAAATTACTTTTATATCGATTTTACGGTTCAGCGCCGCACGGAGAGTGGGTTCGCAATATTGCGACACGTATATGTTTATCTCTATCTCACGTGTAGCTTGCTTGCCCTCCTCCCTGGATAAAACTCAATTCTGTTATGATGAGCGGGCAAGTTTATGGTTTCAATTGAATAAGCATACACTCGGGTGCATCGAAAACCCTAATTATCTGAAACATTCTTCAAAGTTATTATTTCATCCTCCTAATGGTACTTTGTGTAGCCTCGCGAGCTTCAACGATCTCTTCCACTTTAGGGGCGAGAGATGGATCTGATGTTTGGGTTTGTTTGCCAATACATATCGCTGCGATACAATGAAATTATTTTTTTCAACTTTTTTATTTACTGTAATTTGTTGAACATTTGAACTTTAATTGCCTAAAAGGGATCCACCATCTCCCAATCTCCCGTGGTTTTGAGACGACCATTTTTCAAAAATTACTGTTGTGTTTACTGCAATCCGAAAGGAGGCTGCGAAATGAAATATTGCGAGTGTCCGTCGCCGACCCTTATCGAAGGGTGGAAATCGGAAAAAATGATATCACCCGTGGTTTTGAAAAAAAAAAAACTATTTTTCATTGGTTTTGCATGTACCGCGACTCGAAAAGAAACGCCGAAAAAAAGTTACGATTTTAATTATAATACCGCCCTAATCGTTGTTTCCTTTGGAGGTTCCTTTCGGCCCACAGCCTATATACAATGCCAATAAAAAAGGGACATTTCGAAATCACGGGAGATAAGATTTTTATTCAATTTTCTTACAGTTTATCGTTAGCGTTCAATTCCACGAGAATTTGACCATCATTGGCATCAAAGTCCTTAGGAATCCTAGTGAGAAAGAAGAAAAAAATAATAAATCTTGTATCAAGATCTTGTACATCGTGTATTTAGAGGAATCGCGGACGTGCATCACGATCCACATTCTTCCGAGTATATTTTTGCGTGGGCTTGCGTTTACACGCGAGACACGAGGTCGTTACAATAAAGCCCGGGTCGGCAACGCATGCGATAGCTATGCTTAGCATAGCTCGGTCGTGTCGACCCGCGCACGCGGTGGGGAAGACCGCAAGAACTAATTAGTCTACTAGTGGTACGGCTCTAGAGCTGTTGGGTGGTGCTTCATACGTGAGGAAAGCTGCGACGTAGCGCCCCGGGCGCGGATTCGCTCCACCTTCTTACCCTAAGTGTGGAGAAAAAAATGCGAGCAAAAAGCCCTGACTAGAACGAGAGGGAGAGCAATGGAAAAAAAAAACAAAATACCTACACTGGAGGAGGGAGCCTCGAGAGGGCTCGAGATGCTCGCTCCGGAGCACCATTATCGTGCTTTATTCTTTGATCGCTCCGAACATCCCGGAGTATCCGTAATCGCGAATATTAGTAAGACACGCGATGTGCAAGTTACGTCTCTCCCTCCTTTATCGGACGAAAAATGCTTTACTGTGTCTACAGAATTGCAGTCGGGATTTTTCGTTGTTTGGTTCGAGTTTTCAAACTTTCGAATAACGGGACATAGAATAAAATAATATAGAATAATTGGACAAAAAATAATATAGAGTAATTTAATTTAAATTAAGATCGAATGATTCAATATAAAGTAATATACAATAATTTAATGTAAAGTAATATGGAATAATTTTACATAAAATGATGTTACAATTGTTTATTTTTAATGTGTAAAATATGAATAAAAAAATGTTGTCAAATACGTACTAATGATGTAGCAAAATCAAAGTAGGACATAATCGTCTTAGAATGAAATTCCAAAATGTCCATCTATTTTTCAATCACTCCAGTCTTATGTGTCGACTGCGGCTAAATTTGCAAATTGTGATAAGCGGTAATGATTTGATTAGTACGAGTTCAACTGTCGTCGATTATACATTCGTATCTGTTCTAAATAATCCAATTAATCGAGACGTGCATCGAAGCAAAGATGCCACGCAATATAGGTACGAAGGATTTTTCGTTTTGTTTTGAGGCTACCACATGATATCGAGTACATTCGGAGAAGTGAACTAGCAACGCCGGAAGATCCTACGAACTACGTTTCGACGTGATTTCCGAGCTATTTTTATAGTCCGGTGAAAGCTCCTCGTACGGCTCCTCACCCTTTTGCTCCTAAGCCCTCGGATAAATTCGTCCGAAAAGACGAGGGAAACTGTTAACGACGCGGCGACGTCGTTATACCCGTGGACGGCGTCATCCTCGTCTTAGGCTCGCTTTAAAAATATACCGAACTTCTTTTATCGCCAACATCTGCCGCTCGGCAAGAACATTTTCTTCAATAACGCAATGAAGAAGAGTGAAAGAAAACGAGTCGTATATTTTGCTCGAACGCCCGTTACTTGCAACTCGGAAAGCCCGATAAGGGAAAAAAGTGTGCTGGAAAAAAAGCCCTTCGACTCGAGATAAATTACGAAAATCGATTATGTATATTTGACGAGCGATAAAAGAGAATCAACGGAGTCGCGATCGCAACGCATCAAGAGAGAGAAAAAGAAAGAGAAGGAAGCAAGCGGTCGGCGCAGATTTGCGGAACGACAAGGGACAGATTCTCCCGATAAATATAACATTTGTAACAATAGTCCAAATACATCGGTAGATATTTTCCTCGTGACTAAAACATAACCGAACCAAAGTGGGCATTTCTTCTTCAAATAAATGGGCAGGAATTCCATGTTTCCATCCACAAAATTCTTAATGTCTAGGGAATATCCGGTCCACTTGGTTGTTCCTAAAATTTCGTCTCCAATTTCCGATTGTCCCCATGCAGAAATTTTGACCGGGATACCCTAGGTCCGATCAAATCCCGATCAGGATTGGTCCTGGATTCCCCAAAACCGGTATCCCGGTTAGAATCCAACTTGCATAATTATCGGCATATGTACGACGACGATGGCATCATTTTAAAAATTTTGGCGTTACGTGTATTTTCTGTATTACTATGGAATTCCTATCTATAGATAGGAATTTCTGTCTATAGATTCCTATCTATAAAATTCCTATCTATAGATAGGAATTACATAGTAATACCGAAAATACACGTGATGCCAAAATTTTCAAAATTATGCCATCGTCGTCGTACATATTCCGATACCGATGCAAGTTGGAGTCTAACCGGGATACCGGTTTTGGGGAATAAGTCTCTGTTTATACCCACCGACATGTCGGTGGGTATAAACATGTATCTAAGACAAATTAAAATCAAATTCACAATGATTATATTAAAATTTACACCAACCGTGAGTTCTTACGTATTTCGAGAGAAAACATTTCGTCGAGGCAAAGAAATTTTTGCAAAAAAAGTTGTGAGTTTCAAATATTACATTATAAATATGAAAAAAATCACAAAATGAGTTGCGAATTTCCTCAAGTTGAAGAAAATAAAATTTGAATTCACGACAGTTATATTAATATTTACACCACAAGTGTAAACGTATTTTGAGAGAAAACATTGTGTCGAGGCAAAGAAATGTTCGCACAAAAAGTTATGTGCAAAAATTTCTTTGCCTCGAGGCAATGTTTTCTCTCAAAATACGTACGAACTCACTTTTGGCGCAAATTTTAATCTAATCATTTTGAATTTGATTTTAATTTGTCTTAAATACGAAAAAATTCACACCTAATTTTGTGATTTTTTTTGTATTTATAATTTCTTGTCAATACATTTGCATTCACAGATTTTGATGTGAATTTTGTTTAATTCACATCAAAATCTCGCGATGAGCGCGATCTGCCATTTGAATCTTTGGACAAAATTTTTTTTACTGATAGTTTAATGCACCAAAACTTTATAAATGTTATTTATTTTTATAATAAATTTAACATGTCATAATTCCATTTTTGACATTTTATTTCAGCCTGTATTCACCCGTGATCCTTCCCAGATTCCTCAATGATTCCATGGGGAATCTATTTAGAGTCATTAAAGGATCCGGTTCTGGATTCCTAATGGAATCCAGTTTACGGATCTTACATTTAGTCTTCGAATCTGATCCGATATCGGACTAGATCCCGACTGGGAGCCCGGGATACAAGTCAGAATCCAGCTGTATCCCTGCCAAAATTTCTGCACGGGTCAAATTCAATATTTATTTTTTCCCCTCGGCGGTCGAGCGAAAACGTCGGGCGTTCTGGCGAGACTATAATTTAAAGTAAATCTAACTTACGATTGGGATAAAAATTAAACAATTAATACAAACGAGCCCAAATTATTTTACAGACACTGCGCTATGGAACATGAAATAGGCTCTTGCAACAAGCCGGTGAGGGCAACCTCAATTGTTCCAAACAATAGTTAGGGAACATATCGCAACAGGAATGTGCACACAGAGTGTTTTTTTTTTGCTTTGCTCGTAGAGCGTTTTTCAAGGTTTTGGCGAGAAGATTTTGGCACCGAGAAACATATGATATTTAATGGTTTTCCAAGTCTTTTGCCAAAAAAATTTAGCTTATATTTGCGTACTTCAAAATTCACAATTCCATGATGAGTTCAGCAAAATGAAAGTAATTCAATTCCGACTGCCAACATTTTTTTAAACATACCGTAAATGCAATTGAATTCCATCAATCCATTTTAAAATGTACCCTCGATCATTTTTTTTTCTCTATGATGAAATGGACACCAAAGTTGGCCAAGAGTGTTTCGTATTCGGAATTTAATTATCTTTGTACCGCTGAACTGAAATGAGAATTTTGATTGTTTCCTAGAAGGCTCAAATTCTTGTTACGCTACATTTTTTTTCCATGGACTTGAAAAACCATTAAAAATAATATTTTTTTTGGTTGCAAAATCTTCACACAAGACCCTTAAAAACACATGGCCATCTTACAATCGTCACCGTGTATGTATCATATATATGGATGTGTGTGTGTGTGTGTGTGTGTGTGTGTGTGTGTGTGTGTTCGTGTGTGTGTTCGTGTGTGTGTGTGTGTGTGCGCGCGCGTTCGTGTAAAGATCAGGGGTAAAATACAAGCTACGGTAGATAGAAGGAGATCAACAGAAACGCGAACCGATTATGCTGGCTGGATGATTGTTGGCTGAAACAAACGTGCTCTGGTCCATTGCACTCGGACAATGTTATGCCCAGTGAGGATAGGTAGATAGATATGTATTAGGTAGATAGATAGATAGATGAATAGATGGATAGACGGAAAGAGAGAGTGAATGAAGAGGCGGAGCGAATCGTAATTAAAATGTGCAGTAAATTCGGTCGGGCACCGAGCCAAGCCCTCGCGAAGCATCCTTCTACCGTACAGCGTGGATACAGACATATGTATACGAGTAGACCCGGTGAGAGTTCTCTCGACCGTACGCGATTCGTATAAACACACGTGGCATATGCCCATGGTGAGGATATCATAGCATCGAAAGCGACCACGTCCATTCGCTCATCCACGACATAATTGCACGAGACTCGTGTATACTACGTTTAAATAATCAACGAAAAACCCTTTCAACTCATCCGTCCCCATGGAACTTTAGGAAGGAACAATACTTTATCCACCGTGAAGAGTATATTTTTTACGTAAAACCTTTCTCTTCATTAGGACTTGTGTGAAACTTATATTTTGTTATAAATAATCACTATGGTTTGGGTTTGTTACAAAGTTATTTGTCATGTTGTGAAAATGGATGAAGGACTTGTCTTTTTTTATGAACATTGTTATGGGTATATAATCATAATAACCACATGTTGTAATGATCGCAATAAAATAACATTCATTTGTTACTCAATGTTATCATAGGTGTTATGAATTTTGTTATAACTTATATTCTGTTACGTATGTTATCTTATGGATATTGCTATCGTCTTGTACATTATTTTCTTTTCTTTCAGATGTACATACAAGTATTTCGTGCCAAAAAATGTCCATCTCTCCCCGTTTGAATTTACAAATTTATCGACACTAAATACCGTGTCCTTCGTTGCGCGAAAATAAAATTCCCCGTGATAGTTTTGTATTTTATGATATTTTATTTTCATAATTTTTTTTTTTTAATTCGCATTGAGAAATTTGATTTACAAAAGTATTTAAATTTATGGACAAAAAAACGTACATTGTATGCACACACATTGCAAAAGTGCCGAGAGTCGTGAATAAAAGGCAAGTCGTGAGGGAGGTGGGCTATCGTTACAAGTATACACACAATAGTGGGTGCAGCGAAGGGAGAGGCCTCTGGAAACATTCTCCTCTTTGTCAGTGAGCCCGGACAGGTTTGCACGGGAAAATAAGAGTCCATGGGCAGTCTTGGACGAGGTACCGAGAAACACCTGCTCCGCAGGTATGCGCGACCCTTTCCCGCCCGCCACGCACCGGCGAATATAATCCTCCTTCGTCATCGCTGCTCTCCTCTCGCACACCTTTTGTATTCTACAATTTCGCTTGGATTTCGCACACACACACACGCACACACACACGGTTGCGCCGCAAAATAAAAGCCTCCGGACACGCACGTGTCTCACTTTTCCGTACACACGCCTCATTCTCTCTTCTCATATTTATCATTCGTTTTTTTTCTCTCTACACTCCGCTTCAACGAGTAAAGTTCAATTTTATTCGAGAAAATCCGAATAAATTATTTTTGGAGCCGTTTGCTGGTCAAATTCAAGAGGAAGGGAGCATTTTTGACAAATTTGTAGTTTGAAAAAGAATACCATTGTATTCCGAAGTTTCGAAAAGCTTGAAAAAACGAACCATTGGAAAATGCTTCACTCTTCGTTATGAAAAATGGCTTTTTGTGAAGATGTAAGCTGCCTGCGCTCATTACCGCTAACATTTGACAGTGCACATCGTTTTTTTTTTTTTGCAAACGATAGTGGTATCGGGATCGTTGTTGTATGAAACAAAACGGGCTTGTTACGCTCCGCAGACGTGGCTGGGCTCGCGAGAGCGGGGTGTAATTCGCGCGCGCGCGCGCACGGATTAACAGCGATTTTCGGCGGACCTGGAGACAGAGGCAACCTCACTCAGTTTGCACCTGCCTCGTTCTCAGCCAGCAACGAATTTATTTTATTTACGTATGTATCGTACGCACACGTATGCACGTCCACACAACTACGGATAGCCCGAGAGAAGGACCCGATGTAGCATTACTCCTTTGCAGCCAATTTCCTACCTCAAAAGAAACCTTTCTTCGTCTCATCGACTTTTTTTTTCTTGTCCACCGAGAATGTACACATTATGCAATTTATGGATATGTGTCGATGTTGAATTTTGTCAGTCGTTCGTAAGGCTGCGTCTCGCATCTCGAGTACCCGGAGGAACCTCCTGTTTTGTTCTTTTTTTCTGTTCTCTTTGTTCTTCCTTTTTTTTTGGAACAAAACGCCAGAGTATAGTATTTCACGAGAGAGCATCGAATCCGATCTCGCAGACGTTTGCCATCCGCCTCTCGCTCGCGCGGTCCTCCCTCGACCATCTGCCCTGCTGGGTGTAAACTTCTCCGTCCGGAGAGCCTTATTATCTCGCTGCCCAAGGGCTTTTCTAGGCCCGAGCCAGCGGTTTGCGAAGACACCCCCCTATCCCTGACCAGATCCGCATTCCCATTGACACTCCGCTGCTTATCTCGGTACGAAAAATTAACATTATTGCGCTCGTAATTTTTCAGATAGTCCCGATAGTTCGGATAGACTGTACTTGAATTTACTTTGAATTGATTTCTACATGCTCGTTTGTTCATCGTATTGAAGATTTTTACGGGCAGGAAGAATTCCAGCGATCGACTCGCAGCACGACAGATATCCGTTATTCTTCGTAGCCAAGTCCCGTTCGATAGGATTCAAACGAAAGAAAAATATCTATTCCATCCCGAGTACGTTCGGAGGAGAAAAGTTGTCGCCGATGGAAACGATCCGGGATAATTTGTGTAGAATTTTGATGGACGAGTCCCGGGGCGATCTGTCATCTCTGTTTCTCCCATCGGAGGTGTTGCGCGAGCACACTGATCGGGGCGTGCCCCGCACCGCTCGCAACTGCACGTCGCAACTTCCGTATATGTGCATAAATGCATGTAACTGCGTGTGTGTTTGTGTGTATGTGTGTGTGTGTGTGTGCACCCCGGTGGCTGCAGGTGATTAAACGAGTGATTTATCGAAGAATCGCGGGCCGAACCGGAGAACTCGCCAGACCGAGTCCATAGTCACGTGCACGCCGACTAGATACTATGTGTACATAATAGTGTTCTCCGTCTGGCCGGAACTTTATTGCCGCACACGTACAGATCGCTCGGCCACCTTTTGCAACGACACAACCAGATTAATTGCGAGAAAAAATAACGAAACAGACAAACCGAGACTCACTCTCTTTATCTTCTCGTTTCTTTTCGTTTGACACCTCATTGTTAGACGCAATTCCATCTCATCGCTTATTTTTCATTCGCAACATCGTTACACATTTTTCATCCGATATGCGTGACATTTTGTTTTATTACTTTCTTCTCATATTTGTTTTTTGAGTTCATTTGTAATTTATGATTTTTGCTTGTATGGAAAACCGGGTTACTTTGACATCAAGAATAACTTTGACAGTTTTTGAGGCTACTTTAAGGGCGGGGTAAAGTATTAAAATTTTTTTTTTCATTTTTTTTAAATTTTTTAAATGAATGCATATGTCAAGAATATTGTGTTAAAATTTCAAGTCGATCGGAGTAAAATTGACGAAGTTATGAGTATTTGAGCGTCTATTGTTCCATGCCGTTCTCTTCTCTTCTGCGTTTTTCAAACCGTTTTTCTGAGACTTGTCATATTTGAAGTCCGTGTGCACGATAACTCAAAATCTACTGGACCAATCGCTTTGAAATTTTGCACAGTACTTCTTCACATAATTCACCAGGTATTGTCGAGAGCTTTTTTGTTTTTTTAAAAATAATTACTAATTTTTCAACAACAAATTAGCCGATTTTTTTAGCGAAAATCGGGTTTTTGGCTCCCAAGTGCTACGAAAAATCGAAAAATCGAAAAAAAAAAAAATCCTCCCGTCATTACCTCGAGAAATATCTCCTTTAACAAATGCATTTTGATTTTTTTGTTTCAAATGATTCTGTTACGAGTTATGGTGCACACCGCAAACCAACTTTTTTTCGAGGCGCCTCCGGGATTTAATTTTCACTCGCTCAATTTTGAATATTTTGCAATGCAAATTTAGGAGAATGTTGTTCAAATGTTACTTTATTATATGTAAATTTTTCAATAAACGAACACTATTCGTGACGCCAAAAAAATCTTAAAAACATGCCTTTTTTTCGCCGAATTAACTTTACCCCGCCGTTAAGAGAGCGCCAAAACAAGCCAGCCCGCGTGACCTTGTATAACGGGCGGGCGGGCGGGCGGGCGGGCGGGCGGGTGCGAGGAATAAACTTGAACAACAATTTGTTGTTCAAGTTTATTATAATTTTGCTAAAGTTGACTTAAATCTCAATGATAATTATAAGAAGATATAATAGCACCCTAGGTACTTGATATTTTTATGTAAAATGTTTCCTTAAGGGAGGACACCTCTGTAACTTCCCGTTTTCAACCGTTTTCCTTTGATTTTTTTTTAAGAAAGGTTTAAAAAACATGGCCACAAGAACTTTTAGGTTTGATAAGGTAAATTAGGTTTGAACGATGTAAAAAAATGTATTTGTCAAAATAATACAAAATGGTGGTGCACGAGTCGCCATAGCACTACTGGTGTTCAGCCAACCCTCTCCGCGACACGCGTAAAACTGTTGTAAATTTAGTCCTGGAACTATAAGAGTGGAATATTTTCGTTAATTATATTAGTTTCAGCAGTAAAGTACGGGGGGAAGTTAAAAAAAATAATTAAAATTAAATAAAGACTAGTTTGAAAAAAACTTTGTTTTTTTCGACCATAATTCTCATATCGAACGTGATATATTTCTTACAATTTTCAATTAACCAAAAAAGCGCTTGTACTTGACTGTTAAAGCAATCTAAGAAGCTACAGTTAGAATTTCACGTCGATTGAATGAAAATTGTTCGAGTTCTGCTGTGTGCCGATTTCAAAAACATGGTTCTGAGAAATACTTTTTTTTTCGTGTAAATTTTTTAAAATAACTTTCAATGTATGCTTAATGAACACACCTTTGTTTTCTAAATCGCAAAAAAATAGTCCAGTAGACAAAAAAATCGGTAAAAACAACCCTTTTTCGGCCTGTTGCAGTGGTACCGTCCCTTAAGGCGGAAGTCTCGATTAGAAGGTCCGAAAAATCGTTTTTTTTTAATTGCTCAAATCGATAGATAAACTATCCAAGATTATATTTACAAAGTTACAGAGGCCAATTATAAATCTTTTCGAAGATACAAGGCCAAAAGCAGAGAAGCTATTGATATTGATATTTCCTTCTATTGAAAACTTTGAAACGCGTTTTCTCCAGTTTTCATTTTTACGATTTTTCCAAATTGGCGGGCGTGATAGCAAAAAAAAACTAAACGACCTATTGAATCAAACGAAAGCTTATTTCCTTCAGTATGAAAATCTCTTCAAAGTGAATTAAAAAAGTTGTTGAAGCAGTATTTTGAAATAATTTTTATAGCACGTTAAACGGTTTTTTTAACCAGAGAAAAGTTATAATTACATGATTTTTTCAGCTCTTTCTTAATTTACCCAGAAGAAAAATATATGACAATTGAACATTTTATTGGATTATTTGGTTCAGTCAAGAATTACGAGCTTCATCTTTTCCGCCGATTAGGGACTGCAATGGCAAGACGAACATGGAATAGGCTGATAAATCTGCAGTTATTTATTGGTTCATGTCGAATTTTTTTTTATACATTACAAATATACATAAAAAGATACCTCAATGTTTACAGGGCTCACTTGTTTTTTCTCTTCTAAAAAAATGTCCGAAAAAATGCTTTTTTTGAGCTTCTAATTAGGGCTACCACCTTAATGGGTTAGGTGGGTTTTTTAGCAAAAAAGCACATTTTCTCTATTATTTTGTAAAATATAATATACATATTATTGTATTCGAAATGTACAGCACATAAAAGAGCAACATTTCAACAATGTTTGAAAAAATTATCAACCAAACATTTGGGGAATTCAGCTGATCGGACCTGGTTTTCGGAGACCCCTCTCAAAAAGTATAGTTCGTGCTTGAACAAAGGATATAAAAAAATTGAAATTTGCATTTTGTCTGAGTTGTATGCAAAATAGTTCAATTTTTAGTAGAATTTACACTACGTAGTTGTAAAATTAGATGTAATCGGAAAAAAAACCTTCACTCAATCACTAGTCAATGCTATTTTGAAGCGGTGTGCAAAATTTCAATGAGATCAGTGCATTCGTTTTTGAGAAATCGTGTCCACCGAGTTCAATGTGTTTTCGAGTCTTTTGAGAAAATGTAATATACCTGCGTCGCTCCTGGCCGGTCTTTCCCAACGGAGGGGGGGGGATTCTCAAAGGCCCTCTCTCCTAGACTTTTACTCCGATTGACTTAAAACTTTAGGAGAATATTCTAGACATATTGTACTACCAGATAATAAAATTAAACAAAAATGAATTTGTGGAAATTTTTAAACCCCTTAATAAAGATGACAATGAGTTTGTAAAAAATTGTTGTTTTTCATTTACTTCCATGTATAATGCATAAAATATTAATTTTTTTATCAAAATGATGTCAAAGCAACCCTTCATCTTTGACATAAGTCGCATTTCAATGCCTTGTCAAAGAAACACCACACTCAGTTTACTTTAACACTTTCGAAAAAAATATATAAAATTGTTGGGGGTGGCGGGGCTTGCTTTTCTTATACATTTTATAGCGAAAGCATAAAATGTAGTTGTTCCATTAGAGCACCAAAAGTTGGAATTTAGGATGTCAAAAAAAAGTTACCTACAAAAAACTTCCAAAACTTTTTTAAAGTAACCGTTTTATGGTACTTTGTATTTCAGTACGCTGTTTTATTTATTTTTTTAAATATTTTATGTAGGAGCCGTACGCAAATTACGTAACGCGATTGGGGAGGGGGACGGGGGGGGGGGGGGGTGGGTAGGCGTTACGGTCGACGTACGTGGGGGGTCAAGGTTTGCGTAACGTCACGATTTTAAAACTGCCAGAAATAGCAAAGTTTCTGCATGTTCAAGTTTTCAATTTAAACCTCGCCTGCAATTTTACCGTGGACAGCTCACAGCTTTCTATACGCAATGTCAGTTAAGGGGAAAAGTTACTGTGCAAGGACTCGCACAGTACCTTTCCCACAGCCCGCAAGCAAAATTCGAAGGACATTTTTTTTATCATTCTTGAAAGCACATGTATTGAAAAATATGTTGCTAACATTTTCATTCACAAGTCCGAAAATTGACGAAGTTAGAGTCACTTTAGTGAGAACAGGTAGCGCGACCGGTTAGTGTCCTCAGTCCCTACAGGTGTAGCATCATTTACAATAGATAAAGTACAGGCTTTTATTATTTTGTGAACTATCATGAAGATGAAGAACTGTCATATCGCCCGTGACTAGATACTTCAATGTAAGTATCAACATTCTAGAAAAAACGTAACTTTATATCAAGAAATACGAACGAAAACTTTGAACGCGTTTTTCTCGAAACTAGTTTTTTCGACCTTGTCCGAGCGAATACTTAAAAACTTATCAACCGATTTTCCATTTTTTTTTAAATCTTTTTTTTTATCGCCGTGACTATGGTTGTACGTATCCGCGTTTTTAACATTTGATAATTACTATTTTTAAAGACTGCTTGAATACAGAAGAAGGGCCTTGAAAATAGACAAAAAAAATTCCAAACTGTCGGCATATTGTAAAAAAAAAAACAAACCAAAATAAAAAAAACGACTATGCATAACGATAGCTACATTTGTATAGATATCGATAAATTGTTGACTTTTAATTTAATGATAACCTTTCATAAGGATATCGAGGGGACAATGAAAAGAATTTTTTTTTTCATTGTCCACATTCATTTGGTATAAAACTAGATGAACATATATTTCATAAAATGAGTATAAACCCGATCCTTTCATAATTAGTTATGTCTATGAAAAACATCGCAACTGAGGTCCTGGCCAAGCGTTGCCGTCCCGTTACGTGGAAGAAGGGGGGCTCAAAAGTAGGGAAATTTTTCGTTACGTAATTTGTGTACGCCCCCTTATGTCGTCGATGTTTGCATCGTTGGAACGTGACGGGAATTCTTTTCAATTTTGTCATTTCTTAATTTTTATTACTACCCAAGTTTTTTTTGTAGAGTAAGTCGTAGATCGTTAATAATAATTAAGCGATAAAAAAATTATTACGTTGCATTCCAGCGATGCAAACTACATCATTTTTATTTTATATCTCATTGCATTTTATATATTGTTTATTTTTTTGTTTCATATCGAATCTTTGTTTCAGTAATATCTGTTTACTTTTTGTTTCATATAAAACCTTTATTTCTTTAAATTCCTGTCGATATTTATTTTTTTGCTTCTATTGTAAAAATAATAGAACCTTCCGAATACTCAATTCCATCGTTTAAATGTTTACCCGCTTTTACCCAGCCTTGGGAAAATACGCATTTTCAAGTCTCTTTCCGCGTCTATTTATCATTTGAGGTTACGAAAATTTTTTGGGAAAAAAGTGATGAGATAAAATCCCAGAGTCAGGACTGAGCCGGTGCCCACAAATTTCATTATCAGCTTCGTATAATTCGATTCCCATGAATATTTTCTTCCGTGCCGCTTCCGCGGGTTCGAAGAAACTTGCGGCGAATAATGAAATTTGGAGGGCGCGCAGGCAACCTTAACGCGGCGTTAAATGCCGTCACGAGCGGATAATAAAATCCGTTTAACGTTCGCAAGCTTTGGCGTCATAGCGTTGAAACCTCGTTTCTTTATAGGCAGCCGCGGCTGTACAGATTTCTCAAAATATTCGCGATACGCCGGTCTTATTATTGAACATTTGATTACGGTCTTCAATTACGGTAAATTCGAAATGAAAAGTCTTTCCACAATAATCGGGCCATTGAAAACTTTCGATGCGAGAAAAAAATGCACGCGAGTAAAAAATTTGTCGAAATAATATTCCGCCTTCATGGGCAATATCGACGCAAAGTTTTCTCATCTCGGCCTTCTCGGGGTCAACTTGCAAGAGCAACCTATCTCTCTTTTTAGCTCTCTCTCTCTCTTGTTCTCTCTCTCTCTCTCTCTCTCTCTCTCTCTCTCTTGTTCTTCCTCACTTCGCTTTAGAATCTTTCCCCAGAGAGACCAGAGGCGCAAGGCTGGATCGCGGAGAATCCTCCCGTGGTGTCACACGGAAAATGGTCCCATATAGTTTTGTGTTCATAGCTATATAACTATATGCCTTCCGGTCCCACGTGTTCAGCAGCATCTTTCTCGTCGCTATATATACACACACGCACACACATATACATACATACACACACACACACACATATATATATATATATATATATATATATATATATATATATATATATACACAATTCATATACGATCTCCATTCACGTACGGAGCTTTCGCCTCCCAACTTTCCAGACGACAAAAGTTTATGAAATTCCCTGAGAGTCTCCGCTGGCCTACCTCCGAGAGCCATCCCCTGAAAAGAGCCCATTCTCCACCGTCCTCCGCATCCTCGGATTCTCCGGCATTGCGCTTCTCGGCATTCTCGGTGCACGAGCAACTGCATACAAACGATATTCATCCAAGTTTCTCCTCTCCCTTCCATTAAATCCCCCATGAATCCGTATACACGTGTAATAAGTGCATCCGCTCTCGGTATCGCGTCTCTCGTGTTTCCGCGCGTCGAAAAGCCCTATCCGAAGGGACTCGATCGCGCGAACGTAACGCAAACCTGAATTCATGACATTCCCGTGTCACTCGCTGCTTGCACACGTGACTTCCGCTCGCTTCCTCGGTGAATCGGTTATTGCTGTTCGGAGAGGAAAACGCGCAATGGGGAATTGAATTTTTTTTTTTTTTGCATCTTATTACATGTTCCTTGTCACGATTGAACACGTTATGGTAGATGTTCCGAAAAGCATTATTTTGTTGCTCTGGAAATTTTCAAATACTCGCTACTTCATCGGAAATATATTTAATTTTAAGAGAAATTCGGAGAATCATTTTTAGAAATAATTTTTGAAAACTTTAAAATCCTTATCTAAAACGTTTTTTTCGCGAACAGAGTTCTTGACAATGTACGCCTCGTGCCAGAATTTCGAAGAATAAATGTTATGGAAAGAAGACAAATGCGGTTCCATTCCAAGACGTTGCAGTTGCATTTCAACCCCACGGTAACTTTATATCCCACAGCTCGAACCTTCGGGATGCACTCGCTGTGAACTCGCTCCCACACCACAGAGAGCGAGCGAGAGAGAGAGAGCGAACCGTACTGTAACTCGATGCTCATTGTCCACCCACAGATTTCCCCTCTCTTCCGCACTATCCACCCGAGATAGTCGCTACTAACATATGTGCATATGAATATATATATATATATATCTACAGGCTATATACTATGTACTGTTATTCCATTTCTCAGTTCTTTTATCTTCGGATGAGAGAGCCGGGTCAAAAGATTTATTCTCGTCGTGCCTTCCGCTTCTAGCATGTCTTTTGCACGGTTTTCTCAACGCGTCAAACAATGACCAAGACACGACTTAAAAAGCACTCTCTCCCTTTCGCTCTCTTTCTCTTCGACTTTTAGTTCTTTTTCAATTTGCGTCTAAACTTTTCTCTGCCATATGTAGAAAAAACATGTACTTATTATATTCTTTAATCATATTTTTTTAAATATTATCATAAACGGATCTCCCGGAATGTCGGGTAGAAAATCTGGTCGGCAAAAAATTGCCCCTGAATTCCGTTTGTTTTTTGTTTGTATTCTTTTTTTTTTTATGGAAATGTTCTGAAAGTTAATTTTTTTTCTAACTTGCATGTTTACATGTCTAAACCAAAATGGTAATTTTTCAAAATTAAAATATAAATGTTTACATTTTTTAGAGAGTTACGATACAAAATAATAATAATTCTTGTGGTAACGGCATTAAATTGTGCAATTGTGCGGTGCGACGACATACTTTTGTCAGAGGTCAGAAAATTGATTGACTTGTGGCATAACTGTACATTAATGAGTATATATTAGAGGAGCGGAGTTGAGCATTCTTTCGATCGATATACCCTGCGCAGTTTGTTATTGTAGTATGGAAAATCGTGCGTGCAGAGGGACATTACTATTGCTACGTCCGCGAGTTCCGGATCGATATGACGATTCCTGCATATATAATAATAACCTTCGTACACCCTCTGGCTGAGGACAGAAACCAGCACCCTTGTACCACCTGGTTGCCCAACGACGACTTAGTCCTTTCCGTGCTTGTTTGCATTAACCATACCTCGCCCATCCCACGCTCTCGCGCGAACAGCACAAATTATTGCCCAAACCAACCAAGTGTACTTTCAGATCCTCTCTCTTTCGGAATTTAACCGCGGCAAAATTTGCTTAAACACTGCACCAGAATCTTGTAATAGAGAAATTACTATAGTGGGCTGTTGTTTTTTGGATCGATGAATTTTTGAGAAAAATAAATAATTGTTTTTTAATAATCAAGCAGTGAAAAATTATAAATGATAGATGGAAGAAAGAAAGTCCTGTTTAAACATTTTTATAGTGAAAAATTATTATAGTGGGTTTTGGATCAATAGATTAATGCTTCGAAAGAAAAGTTCTTGTTTTTTAATACTCGAGCAGTAAAATTTTATAAGTAATAAGTGGAATAAAAATTATTTCTTTTTTTTTTAAATACTGTTTTTTTTCTTCAAAAGTCTCCGGAATAGAAATTTTGATCCACGCTGTAGTGAACGAATTATAAATTTTGGATCTATGGACTTTTCCGAAAACGAAAATAAATCATTTTCTGTTTAGATTCATAATCAGTTGACAAACGAAATGCAGTGTGTCACCAGTCAATGTGTCCAAATTATTTTGAAGGTACCACGAAGAACGTAGATTGGTAAATTAATTTTTGGTATTTTGAAATATCCAGGTGTAAGAACCTTTTTATTTGCGTTAAAAAATAATACACAATTCCAAAAAGTTAAAGGAACAGAAAATTTCTTCAACCTTTTTAGTGTTTTTCGAAGCGCGGTATCTATGTAAAAGATGGTCGTATCGAGATGAAAAAAAGAATTTTGAAGCTTCAAGTTTCTAGTTTCAAGATCTTATGGCAAAACATCTTTGTGAGCTACGGTTATCACACAATCATAAGAAATAGCGGGAGAATTTTTTTTCCAAACCTTTCCGTTTTTTTTAAAGGGTCCACAGAGCCGGGATTTTTTAAAAGTTTAATCGATGTATAGGTCAGTTAGCTTGTTTATTCAGCTTCATTTTGGGTTTTTTGGTCTTTATGCGTCAACTTTTTGCTGAGATATCCGACTTTGAATGAAAAAAAGATCCTTTTGTCTTTGATTATCGATATCTCAGCAACCAATGATCGCACAGGGAATTAAAGGGCGGTTTTGAAAACTTGAATAAATTTCCTCCAAGACCCTTTCGTTGATTTTTAAGACCTTTTTTTCACGCTTAACATAAATTTGAAAAAAATTACTTTTTACGGTGTCTCAGTAAATCTACCACTACTTTACGAATATCGATGGAAAGACGAATGTTGCCAGGTTTTTTGCTCGATGTACCTTCCTTGATGCCCTGTCAATTTTCCAATTAATTCATTGAACCGTTTTTCCGGACCTATTGATCAAAGTTTTACAAAACGAAATGGAACAAGTGTATTGCTCCTAAACATCGTGTGATCATCATTAAAATGAAGAAACCAATTGTCTTCGACTTTTTTCACAACTTTGCATTAGTTGCTTGTTGTATTTAAGAATTTTTTTATATTAAAAAGAATGATCAAAATTATTTTATTTTAATTTGTAAAATAAATATTTCAAGAAACAATACTGATTTATTTTTTACACGATTTTGCCTTTGCGCACCATAATTTCACTTATCTTTAATTGCATTAAGGGGTAAGGCCACAGTAGAATTAAAAAAAAATCGATTTTTTTTCCACCAAAACGGTGCTTTATCATCATAAGAATGAGTTACTATTTGATTTATAGCAAGAAATTTGTTTTCACCGACTTTGAGCGTATAATGTAACCCACCTCTGGCACGGCCATAGAGTACCCAAATCTTTAAACGCGTTTTTCTCGAAACAGCTTATTTCCAATTGGCGGGACAAATAGCTTCAACAAGTTTCACTTGATTTACTTCAATTTTAAAAGTTATATTCCTAATTGCATTTCGCAGAGAAGTACGTACGGAATTTCTGATTAATCGAAAACTTTTCATTTTATGAGCAGTTTTATACGAAATTTTGCACTGAAAATTCATTCAAATACCCACATCTTTTCAATAAAACAATATTTTTTAAATTCCGTACGTATTTCTCTAGGTATTCTGATGTAGACTGACGAAAATTTTTGTTTTTTGTTCTAGGTAAAAAAATTGTGGATGCTAAATGTCACGCTGCGGAGCGCCTAAAAAAGATAACAAAAGAAAATATTAGTGGTCGGCCATTTTGTACATTGAAAAAAAAGTATATTTTTTCTGACAGTTGATATTCATACTAAATAGATGTGTGATTAATTTTATGAGTGAATCACTTTTTCATACGAAAAAAAATTGTAAAATTCGCAAATGATTTTATACCCGTTACTGTGGCCTAACCCCTTGACTAAAAGTTGATACCCCCAAGTTGTATTCACTAGTCGATCTAAGAACATTTATGCGATTATTAATCAATATTTTCTGCGAAAATTATTCGGGTTACAAAAAACAGTTTTTATGAAAACTGACATTTTTTTTAAGAAAAAACCAATTAACAGTTGTTCTCAAAACGAATCTTTTTTTTGGTATTTTTTTTTCTAAGTTTTTGTAAACATGAACTTTTTCCAATTTTTGATCATGCCTAGTTTTGAAGAAAAAAAACGGTGTTTTGTAACCCTAATAACCTTGGCAGAAAATATCGAGAATGAATCGCATAAATGTTCGCAGATGGACCAGTGATGGGGGTATCAACTCTTAATGAATGCAATTAAAGATGAGTGAAATTACAGTGCGCAAAGGCCGAATAGTATAAAAAATAAGTCGGTATTGTTGCCTAAAATGTTTAACAAATAATGAAATTTATTTATTTTTTCGAATAAAAAAAGCATTTCTTAAATTTAACAACCACATCGTGCAAAGCTCTGAAAAAAGTCGAAGAAAATTGGTCTTTTCATTTCGATGATGATTACAGGATGTTTAGAAACAATACACTCGCTCCTTTTTGCTTTGTAAAGCTTGGATCAATCGGTCAATGACTGTACGTGGCCATCTCTCCTAATCTCCCGGGAGAGATGGCCACATCTAAAATGTAAACAAATAAAAACAATACATGCGAAATCTTGAGTTTATAACAAAGCACTGCTCGTGAACTATTCAAGAAATACATAAGTAACCATTACTTTTACAAAATAACTTCACCACAATGTGAATAATTAACAAGAATTTTACTTACGTAATATTTTTTTGTCAATCTTTTGCTCGTACTCTTACATCTGCGCACGACGCAAAGCGAATTAAGCAGTAACAGGTGAAATCTAGTACGCGGTTCTATGAAATATTTCAATTGGCCATTTCTCCCTTATGGCCAACTCCCCCGGACTTACCCTATAGCAGCAGTTATGAAATAATAACAAACAGCAATAATGGAAGATTTATGCTTGTTTAAAATTCTTACTTTTGTATGCTAAATTAATAAATGTGTCAAAAATTGAGCTCTCCCCCCCCCCCCCCCACCTTTTCTCCTGGAATCATTATTTCAAGTATTCGAGTGACATACCGCAATCTCAAAGTGCGAGAAACGAAAGAAAAAAAACGTATTGCACCATCCTTGCAGACCTATATATGCGTGGTTCCCTCGCAATTATATTGAAGGAGGTGAAAAGCCCTCTTCCGTAATTAACTGTGCAGGGAGCATCCGGATGGCGCTGTTCTCTCTGTGCGCCTCGTATATATCTGTTCGTTCAAGCTCAGAATTGAATTCCAGGGCTTGCATCGCTCGCAGCTCCTCGGAACTTGGCAGTGACACAAACATTTGGGTCAAGCCGACGAGTGAAGAGAGAACTCGAGCAGGATACCAGGCTTCTGTATATCTCGCGAGAATGCTCGGTGTTCAACCGAACGAAACCTCGCGCCTCGTACAATTCCGCGTACACTTCTTCCGCACAGCATCGACGACAGATCATTTGCCCGCAAATTTTATCGCTCGCATACTCTCCTTCGTTTTTCCGGGCATTTGTACCAAGGAGAACATTCTTGCTCTTGCTGCGATTTAATACAAATTGATATTATCATATTTTAACAACGATACGCCCTTCCGGCTCGGCCGTCCCCCATGGAAATTTATATACGCAAAAATATACGGCAAATTTATTTTATTAATAATTGTAATATATGTGAAATGTATGCCATATATTGAAAATATATGTTGCATATATGTGCCAAATTCTAATTTTCGTAACGTTTTTATATATGAGATGTATATGCGTGGTATTACTGTATATCACTGTACCATATATCAATGATATATGTAGCATTTACCCTGCATATATACCACATATATTTAGCATATATGTTGCATACACACTGCATGCATACCACATATATACTGCATAAGTGGTACATATATGCCAGAAACTATATTGAAAATATACTTACAATGTACTCAAATTACCCTCAAAATATACTACAAATGTATTTTAACAGAATTCGACATATAATTGAAATATACTTTAAATGTATTTAAAGTACATCTAAAATATACACGATATATGTTCATACTCCGTTAAAAATATACTTGTAATATGTTCATACTACATTTAAAATATTATTGAAATTTATTCAACGTGTATTTAAGATATACTTGAAATATTCTTAAAAATTTTGTTATGACGTTATTTACATCATTGCACCCTTTTACGATATTTTTCCTTGTCATTAATTACGATTATGGTGTTTGCGGTTCAAATATATTAATGGTTCAAATTTAAATTATATCAGACGCTTAAACGCCGTAAGGTGGTTTCGAACCCGGGACCTCTGAGTGATGAGCTGGGACGTTCCCCACTGAGCTAATTCTACTTGTTAAATTAACTTTCGTATCGTCTGCATATCGTACAATACAAAATGTTAGTTTATTGAGAAATGTGTGAATTTACAAGGGTAACTAACATTATCGGATCAATAACTTAATTGCGTTCGCATAGAGAGCGATAATCGAATAGAATTACAAGATTACATAACCTTCAATTTTTTTGTCCGATCATTTATTCCGGCTAGTGCGGCTAGGTCTTGGCGAGATACCGACTTGAAGATGTTTTTGATTTGCAACGTCATCTGTTACTCAAGTTGCTTAACCAACCGTATTTAAAATATATAAAACATACATTCAGTTTGTATGTTTGATATATTTAAGATGTATCTTAAATGGATTTATATTTATATATCGTATAGGTTTTACTCTTGCCCAAAAATATAATTGGCATATCCAACTTTTCGAACCAATTATATTTAATACATGTTTTATATATTTTTCGATATATTTTTTATATATTTTATTTTCATGTGGGTGTATATAGTGTTTATATGTAATAGTGTACTTTAACTGTAAATTAAGTTTTATTAGGTTTAACTGTAATAGTGTTTGTTCACAGCATATATTTCTTGTCAGGAATACATTTTTGATATATTTTTCTGACAAAAAATAGATTGTAAATATATCGAAAATATATGCGTCGTGTATGCCTCATATATGCATCATATATAGTGTTTATACGTAGCATATATTTCTTTTGGTCAGAAAAATATATCGAAAATATATGGGTCATATATGCGTCATATATTTGGTGCATATATACTGAATATATACGTATTATTCTATTTTTCGTCACTATATATGCGACCGATATATATATATATATATATATATATATATATATATATATATATATATATATATATATATATATTTGTAAATATATATATATATATACATATATATATATATATATATATATATATATATATATATATATATATATGTATATATGTATATATATATACATATACATATACATATATACATATGTATATATGTATATATATATTGTATATATATATATATATATATATATATATATATATATGTAGCATATATTTTCTGCATATATTTTACATACATAAAGTTCCGTGGGGGGTCCACACCCTCCCCCTCCAAACTTTATTCCCAACTCTGTGCGTCAAAAATCTGAAATGATTCATACAAATTTGGCGAATTCATTCGAGTTAAATCGATTTAAATCACCTTTATTTTTCTCCAAGGATTGTTACAGTAAAAGTACGAGAAGAACGCTCAAAAATTGAGGGTAAAAAAACAAACGTGAGACGACTATTTTCGGAGTACAGAGAAACGAGCACGTACGTGGATTGCTCAATGCAATTTATCGCATCCGTCTCATTAACTCTTTCCACAATACACCGACGCGGTGAAATCGATTACGCAATTTCGCAGGATATCGAGAATATTCGCAGGTGGTCCGGCGAGAGAAAGGGAAAGGGAGTCGGGATCAAAAGAGGGAGAGAGAGAGAGAGAGAGGGAGGGAGCGCGTGCGATGCTGCTTGTGGGCTGGACGATTTTTCAACTTTCGTAGCATAATACCGGTTTTGCAATGTGGCATCGAGGCAAGTTATACCTCGGGCAATAACGCACCGTTACTTCGAACCCTCCTCGATCATCGAGTCGATAAATATATACGAGCAAAACGTATTGCCACGTCAGAAATAATTTAAAAAATACAATCATCCGGTAGTTATTGAATACACTTCCCGAGTGACGTGCTCCAAGAACGAGCAATACTCGATTTAAAACCGCCCCCTTTATTTTTGTTCCCTTCGCCACGGTGCGCAAAACTATATACATTGAGGAAATAAGGTGGAACTGCGAAAGACAGCGGCGATCGTAACACGAGAAAAGAGGGGTGCGAAGCGCAGGGCCGCCCTTGGTAGAGCTCTTTGCCTGTTTATACCTTCGCAACCCCCTGCATCAGCGTACACACGTGTATGGATGTATTCGTGAACGAAAATCCTCCTCATTCATCTCAGTCTAGCGGAGTCTCAAGGCTGCTGACTCCGCATCGTCGATTTTCCACACCCGCACGTAAATATGCGTAAGCCGCCCCCCTCAGTCCCGGAAGTGTATGCCTCTGATTCGCACGTTTCACGGAAGTATCACGAGAGGGGATCATACGGGGAAACGTCGGTGGTTTTCGCTCGAACGCTCGCAGAGACTGCGAATATATCCTTCGGATGTGGAGGAGAGAGAGAGAGAGAGAATGCGAGAGAGAGAGAGAGAGAGAGAGAGAGAGAGAGAGAGAGAGAGAGAGAGAGAGAGAGAGAGAGAGAGAGAGAGAGTGAGAGAGAGAGTTTGATTGATTGACAATGTTTATTATGCCCTAGTGAACTTTCGGGCAAATTTAAAGGTACCAGTGTGAACAAAGAAAAAATAAACACGAATTTAAAAAATAAT
This sequence comes from Ophion obscuratus, assembly GCA_964007375.1. Classification (NCBI taxonomy): domain Eukaryota; kingdom Metazoa; phylum Arthropoda; class Insecta; order Hymenoptera; family Ichneumonidae; genus Ophion; species Ophion obscuratus. The sequence goes on along the minus strand of OZ023316.1, from coordinate 59,950,989 downwards.
GATTCGATATAAAACCTAAATAAACGATAAAAGATCTGATAAGGAAGAATATAAATTATAAAAACAAAATAAAACAGCTAATTTAAATACAAAGCAAATACCAATATAAACAAAAATGTAATCATAAACCTAGGATTAATTTGATGTAATGAAATGAGAAGAAAAACAATGAAAGAACACAAACCAAAATTCACGCATTTTGTATCGAAAATGTGTGCATTTAAATGAATAAAAAGGCATGAAATAAAATATATAGAATAAATAAGATATAAAAAAGAACAAAAATACATAGAATAAAATGAGAAATAAACTAGTAAAAGCAATTACCTCCAATAACAAAATATTGAGAGAGTTAGAGCGAATATGAGAAAGAACAAATAAGAGAGAGGATCAGAGGGATAAAAGAAGACAGAGAGTAGCGATTCCTGGAGGGATGTCGGGGGTGGTATTTCATCGATAATTGGAGGATGCGGTGAATCCGGAACTTTATCGAGTCTCGTATCTTCGCGTTTGTTCATCGTGCATTCCGAATTTGTTTCCAAAGCATCCCAAGTATGTGGGAGTAGTTCAAGTTACCGGTACATCAATACGAGTTTCGTAAAGACACAGTTCTTGCTCTCATTCCACAAACGCGTACAAATACATATCAACTAATCACTTTTTAATGATAAATATTAAATTCATCATTGATGACTGGTAAGCTAACAAGTGAAATGTGTAGTGTGAAGACGTTTTTTACTTTCGTTTATCACGGATTCGACGCGAAGACGGTTGCGGCGATCGAAGGTTGAATAACTATTTCAACGGGCCTGCAGACACGTCCAGCTGTATAGGTATACAGAAGTGCACTTATGCGCATGGACTATGATCGTGTCTGTGAAGAACGTAACTCGTTCCACTGGGAAATTGTTCGTGGCTATTTTCTATTATCGGCGACGTACAACTTATCCCCCTTTGTTCAAAATGTCGGTCACAGCGCGCCGCAACGTTTGGGTCGGTCTTTATTTATCGATCCGTCGATACGGAACTTGCATGCCGATATCAAGAAAGAGAGAGAGAGAGCGGGGGGGGGGGGGCAAAAGATAGTGGACAGACGGTCGACGATAATGGATTTATACAACTACATAAATATCGTAATTTTCTTATATTATTTTTGAGTATTTTCTGTAATTGTGCGTGAAAAATATGTCTGAGCGGATCAAGTCGAATCTACTGAGCAGTAGACCTGACTTCGTCTGCTCTGACCCGACGTCAGAATTCGCCTGACCCGGCGAGCTGGACCTACGCGAAGTAGTTCTGGCTTTATCCGCTCAGGCTGTTAATGTACATTAACAGCGAAATAATAATATCACTATGGCAGCGTTTCCTTGACGTATCGTCTGTAATAAAAATAAATTTAAAAAACAATATGCGGGAGCGAGTCCATCGTTATTCTCTGGGCCGGAATGGCTATGCGATGCTATAGTGCATTGAGAAAAAGTTGACCAACACACGAGCGGCAGGGGGGGGGGGCAGAATATAGAAGTGTCAAGTAGACGTAAAGAGTGGCGTAAAGAGACAGCGAGAAAGAAATTACGTGATTTTGCAAGACTGTACAGCGTAGATAGTTTTACAAGATAATTTTGCACAGCCACCGATGCAAATAATTAAAGCGTTGACCGATGTAGAGAACTTTCCGGCCCCCAACGTGGATCATTGAAATGAAGAAAAATTGCCGAAAAAAAGCAATTTCATGCGTCATAAAAGAAATACAATAATTGAATCGTAAACCTCGTTATTCCCATGTTGCGGCAACGAATTCCATTTGACTCGTGGGCCTTCACCAAACTCTTTCCGTTTCTTATTTCCCTTGAGGGTTTCTTTTTTAATAACCTCGAACATCCAAAAGAGCGAGAGAGAGAGCATTTTTTTACACTTATACAAACGCGACTCTTGCATCGCGCTGGCAACTGAAACTAGGAGCATTTAATTACACGCGACCGAGACACGGCTGCTGACACGCGCAATGTTTGCCCACGCTTTCCGAGACTTCGCGATGCACGAGTGACTCATTAAATTGCGTGTGAGTATACCGCGGTCATTTAGTCCTCTTTCTCTCCGGTTTCGAAGCATTTGCCTCGCTGTACGAATCGATCCGTCCCTCTGTACAGAACTTCCGTTGGCTTATCGCGCAATTTTTTTTTTCTCGGTCCCTAAAAGCGGTTTCGGAATGGCGTTTTTTTTCGCGCGTATACGCTTGTTTTTTGTACGTTCGTAAGGGCTTCTGCACACGGGGTGTTTTTCAGTCCAAAAAGCGTGTCGATCAAGTGTATATCGCGTTTGTATCGCGCGTTGTCCGCGCGTTGAAAATACGCCGTGTTCAGAGGCCCTTAACCGCGCGAAAAAACGCCAGTCGGTAACCGTGTCGGTTTCCCAGAGCTCTAAAAACTGAATGCTAATTTTATCCCGTCCAATCTAATCTTGATCATCCAAAGTATTGGGTTGTTCGTGAAGTTCGTGCCGATTTTTCAATGTGCCACGTACCGAAAGTCGGAACGAGCTTTGCGGAGATCCCTATATCTAATTGCTTCTCTTGGAGCACATTTTTTTGGTCTTAACTTCGACTTACCAAGATATCTCAATATCTTAATTTCATGCTGGCGTCAGACTGCTGTATCATTAAAATAAATTGAAAAAAAAAAAAAGGACTCATTCAATTCCCTTCTTCGTGCACCAATTCGGAAAAACGCGAAATATCAGCCGGACCGTGATCGGGACGAGCAGGACTGAAAAAAAGTTTCGAAATCGAGACAAGAAGCACTGATACAAAAATGATTTTGAAGTTTGCATCCTTGGAATGCAACGAAAATAATTTCTGATTTTTCAATTTTTTTTTTTTTAATTATTATCATCTATTTATTTTCCTCTTTTTGATTGCAGATTTTCAATGAGGATCTTCAAAAATGTTTCAGTAATTTTCGTAGCCTAAATGCGCCGAAAAAAATATGCCGATACAAAAGAAAACATATTTTCGTTGCAGTTCAATGACGCGAACTTCAGAACCACACATTTTTTAAATTTTAGACTATCAGGACTGAAAAAAAATGATTCCCGAAACTTCCGATAAGTCGCATACAATATTGAAGGCCGCGGTAGTGACGTCAAGTAATTGAAAAGAAAGTGTTGAAGTATTATTGCATAAGTATAATGTATAAGTATTGACTTCATATATATATAAACAGTAGAGGCGTGTATTTTCGTGCGACCCGATAAGAGTCCATCGCACCGTAAAAGGAACCATTGGGTTGTACTCTATTTCTCTCCGTATATACCATTTTTCTAGACGGTGGCAAGGCGAAGCAAAAGTTTACTCGTGAGCCTCAGGAGAGTCGGAGAGAGTGAAGAAAAATAGCGGCTCGCGGCTGCACAAATCGATCGATTTATCGATGTGACGCTATATAACCTTCGAACCGCATCTTTGACCACAAATTGATTAGATTGGACGGGCTAGAGCTGTATCGAAACGCCGCCAACGTATTCTATGTCCTCTCCTTACTCCTTTCTCTCTCTCTCTCTCTCTCTCTCTCTCGCTCTCTCTCGCTCTCTCTCGCTCTCTCGGCTGAACGTTCGCTCGCTATGGCGTCCGACGACAAGGCTTTAAGTAAATGAGATTTGTTACCGTGGATTTCAATTACCTAAAGTGCCACGACACTGACACGCTTCGCGAGAGCCACCGGCTCGTGTTTCGATTTGCCCCCTGAGGCGACCACCGATCCCCTCTGCCGTACCCTTCGTACACCGAGAGCTACGTTCACGCCTTTATTCTCTCGACACCGTAGCTACACAGACGCCCTGTGTACACGTGGCCTGGAAAATTGCATCCTTATTTCATTCGATATTTAATTTAACAAGTAATTGCATAAATCGAGAGAAAATAATTACACATTTGATTATCTTTGCTTATTCTTTTTTTTCTCGATCCAAGACTCACGTCTACGAAAAGTTTGATCAGCTCGGGCTTTTCTCCTCCCATCGATCGTATCGCACAGTGAATATATAATTGGAAAATCCTCGCGGCTTCCTTTGAGCGATTATTATGGTAATTATCTCGTTGAATTTTACTTCAGCCACTATTTTTCCTTTGCCTTCTTTGCATTTCAGATCGCGGGAGCCGATCAAAGGGAAGTGATCGCGAGAAAAGTTGAGCCGATACCAAACGGGGGCGCGCGGTGAGTCAAAATTTTATAATCCGTGAATCTCGTTGAAATTTTTCTACAAATTGAGACGAGAAACGTTATAACTGTGTCTGGCTTACCTCGCGATTCTTCGCCGGCGAAGATAACAAAGCAACGGGGGAAAGAAAAAAAAAGAATGGAATACCTATAGACGAGGAACGAGCTCGGTTATACTCGAGGCTCCTCACGTTTTCCCATTTCTTCCTGGCGTGTGCCAGACAGGACAGTTCAAACGATGAACCGTGTGTCTTGAATTTAGAGAGCCCGATCTCTCTATCTTTCTTTTGACCTAACCACAGATATTTTTCCTCGTTGAAAGACGTTGCAGCATCTGCAGAAACGCATGCACGGATACTTTAATGCGTCGCAAAAGGAAAGTTTCCGTCTCTCGCGGGCGCGCGTTCGTGCACACAACGCAAAAAAGGAAGGACTGGCTTGTGGGTGTGAAAGAGCACGTAGCAACGCTGCAGCGCGTTATTTCTCACGAGAGGGGCCTTGTATGCTCGAGCAGTCCACAATTTATGGCCCTCGAGATTACTTCTGGAACTTTTGGTTCCTTTTTTTAAAGCGTCTCGCAGCTCCTTTCCCAAGACGAGAATGTGAACGTCGAAAAAAGCAGGGAAGGGCGTAAAATCGGATGGAAACAAGCTTGGTCGAAGTCGTCCATCCGAGTATTGGATCGGACCCACGTAGAAATGGGTGATGACAGTACACAAGGAAGAACTCTGGGCAATACTTTGGGGCCCGAGAAAGTCGGAATAGTGAAGTGATAGCAGTGGGGTGAACGTGAAAGGGCTGAGGTCGTAAGAGTTGCGAAAGAACACGAGCAGCATCGGTAAAAAAAAACGTCTTGTCTTTTGAAATGTATTCGTCAGTATTTATCCATTGTAGGATAATATCCTTTGCAATACTCTAGTGTCTCGTATCTTGAACGAATCAAATTATTAATTCGATTCGATAATAAATGATAAAATTAATGAATGATAAAAAAATGAGTCTTAAAAGATCAATATTTTCCTCGCGCGATCTTGAACCCATAGCTATGTACAGCTTTGAAATTTACAAGGTCAATACCCAACCCCGCAAGCATTTGAATATATTCTCAATAAATTATCGATCGTTTGAATAAATTTCAGAGGTCGATTTAGCGCATGCATATCGTAGTCCCATTGCATTCCAAAAACGACAATATACCTATACAGCACAGCCCGCTGTGACAAGCGAGACGGAGAAAGGACTATTGCTGTAGGGCCACGCTTCTGGCTGAGAGCCAGGAAAAAAACACACACAGAGAGAGATGGAGGCAAATGGAAAGGAGGCCAGGCAAAGCGAGACCACGGTCGGATATCGGGCCGCGAACATCCGTGTGCGGTAGTTTTCGAGTAAACATTCGATGTGCACTCCCTTTAGGCCTGCCCTCACCCGTGCCGCCGTTCCCAACCCGCCATACACAGACACGGACTACCTATGTGGACCTCGGGAACGTTAGTTCCGTCGTGAGAGCCTCCGCTCGACAGTCAAATGAACACGGAACCGATCATATGGCTCCCCCGAACAACCCATCGATACACGTATAGCCAGCACCTTAATTAGGCTCGATGGTAATAGCTTTCCGGATCGTTTAAACGGAAAGATAACCGGGAATTGTTTATTTGTGGTTCGGGAGTGTCGAAGTCGAAGTGCAATCAGTGCTACAACAATTTCCCATCAATTTCTACAAACTAATGTGCCATATTGGTTTATTTGTAAATTGAGCGATTGAAAACAAAATTGACCAAGGGCTCCGAATCAACTTTTATCGATCTAATGTTACGACCAATTTTTTATTTATTTTACAAACATATATATCTTTTAAATAAATGGAATGAAGGGGGGGGGGGGTCAAGTAAACGATCCTTTTTCTCGATTTTTTTTAAATTTCTTCAGAGAATAAGGAGTTTATGGCTTTACAAGTAAAGACATATTATTATTTGGCATTTGAGGTAATTGAAGTACAGTTTTCATCGAATAATGTTGATAAATAGCTGAGCAGCTGCTGCTTGGAGTTGCCCCCTGCGAAATCTGCCGTAAAGGGCACAGGTTGCTCCAATTAATCGAAATGAAAAACCAAAAAATTTCCGATGAAATACAATAATACGCTCAGCGTGAACCTAAATTTTTTAAATCAAGAATTAGCAACTTAACGACTTTTTGAAAGAAAAAAAAGAAACCATTTTTAATTAAAAACATTTTTAAAACATCGTTTATATTAAAAACAAAACAAACTTTCAGGTTCATACAAAGGAGAATATGTTAAAGAATTTGTGTTCAAAGTTTGATCGTGATAAGTTAAAAATTCGCTTAACTACATTCGAAGGGGCGGGAAATGTTAGGTTTTGAGGAAAACGCGTCTAGTCAATTATTGTAAATTACAAATCGGAAATTCAGTTTGTCGTAAGAAATAATGTATTTTACGTTGATATTTGTCAAATCATAAACTAATCGGAATTATCAATAAAAATGTTTGTTTCTCGCATCCAACGTTTACAAATGTGGAGGCGCGCATACTTATTTATAGCCGCGTCAATGATAACACGCTTTACGTGATTTCATTTCGAGTCGCCGAGTTTACAATATCGTCTGGAGGATGACGTGTCTGGCGGTGAAGCTCCGAGGCTCTTCCTCGGCACGACAGTCAGCGAACGAGACGGAATTGGACTTTAAACTTTGCGAGGGCGGACCTACATTTCATGACGAATTTACTTGGACGGCGCCGTAGCATTGAGATAGATCGACGAGGCTTGAGTGACAATGTCGGGGAATTTTTATTCACTTACTTTTTCATGCGACTGATCGATTTTCAAAATGGAACATATCGTTCTTCAGTCTCACTTATATATTTGAAGCCTCAAAATGAACTAATAGTTTTGGGAACATTCCTGGCACAAGTTGTGGCCCACCTTTTTCCCTCGGCTATGTTTCCTTCCCGGAGTGTTGCACACAGCCACTTTTTGCCTAGTCCGAGCTTTCACCCATGAGCGGTCACCCATCCGATAATCGACGGGAGATCTTCGAAAGCGCACAACGCCCACTGCTGGGCGACCTTTTACCCCGGCAACTTCTCACAAACACGACCAACTTTTCTCTCAGTGTAAAGTAATGCAATTAATGAGAGGTCAGAAGGGGATACAGGAAGTGGAATAAAGTGTAATGGTCGGACGGCTCGCCGGTAAATCGATCTCGCCCCCCGCCACCGGCGTCTTATCGGATTCCTGCGGTCTCTCGATAAGTTGAATCTCCGGAATGTGATTAAGCGAAGCGAGACGGAGCTAGTGCCGAGGGATAAGGTTGCGGGGGGATGCGCAGGGAGAAAGGCTTTTGCCCCTGTCACAGACCAGAGTTGAGAGCTCGTCTCGGAATCGCGTAATCCGAGCGAGGGACACGAGACGTATTTTGGGCAATGTTGGTGCAGCACATTGGGCGCTCGCGCATATACACATATACTTCACTCCAGCATCCCAGCCCGACGGCACAGTCTGGAACCGCCCCCACCCCTCCCGCCCCGCGCCCTTGCTCTCTCTCTCTCTCTCTCTCTCTCTCTCTCTCTCTCTCTCTCTCTCTCTCTCTCTATGCTCGCTTCCTCCGTGTCTCTCCAGAGCCTCGAATTTCCAAGCGAATTCGATCCTTCGGTTCAAACTCGCATCCTCCGTTGAGCTTGGCACTCGGCGCCGGCAGGGCGTTTGTTAGCGCGGTACCTAATCCTCGGTCAATACCTGACTCGATATTTACCAAGTCCCAAACATGGAGCGCAGTCTCAAACACTGTCATCAGAAATTTTATCAATCCACCAGTCGATTATCAATTGGGATATTTCAATGGTTGGGTAAGGTGGTGCGGAACGATCCTCAAAAAGTGGCTACGTTTTAGTTAGCTAGATAGTTTGCGAGAATTGGGGAACACTATCGTCGCGCTGTATTGGGTAAGCTGGTGTAGGAGTACGCACCTAAGCTTTAAAACGGTGAAAAAAAAAACAAACAAATACATTTTACGAATCAATTTTTGTTTTAATTGAAAGAACATCTAGTATTCTATTTTAATTATGAGCGACAATTGGGAATCTTAATTTTTTTTTGAGTAACAATCTAAAAACTACGAAACGGGAATTGCGAACTCTCTTAGACATACGGGCGTTTAAGAGTACGCACGCGGGTCGATAAGAGTATGCAAGCGACAATCGACATATACTATAAATCGCAATTAAAATTGCCCGCATTTGTATGAGCGATGCATTTCTAATGCCACCAAGCTTTACACTTCAAACACTCGATCCATTCCTCACATATTCGTTCTTCGTACATTTTTTTGTATACTTTGCATACTTGTCAAAAAATGTGTACTATATATAGACAAAATACTATACACACACACACACACACACACACATATATATATAGGGTATTCCACGCCATTTCACCAAGTCCGTCACCCTAACCATTTTTGGTTTTCCTGATTTTTTTTGTACAATTGTACCCCATGAAAGGAATATCCAATCCAATTTTTAAATTGTTATCTCTCCTCTTTTAGGAGTTATAATTTTCCAAAAAATCTCGTTTTCGGAAGTTTTGGAAACTTTCGTTACAATACTTTCGTTAGAAAATATGAAAAAAATTATCTTCATATGTTAAATATGAAAAAATTATGATTGCCTATTTTTATTTGATTTTTTCAATTCTTTAAAATGGTGTGACCCATTCTATGATTTTTAAGACTAGTCTCAACGTGCGTCTATTTTTTTTCGAATTTATCATATTTTTTTCAGAAGACTTTTATCATTTTAATCTCTAATAATGCTATTAATAATTTTGTGATTTCCAATTCGGCTTTGTCAGGCCTGAAACGGTTTACTTTCAATTTGTGCTGAAGGTAACGAAAAAAATGTTTTTTTATTCGAAATATTTTTTTTCTCCCTAAATTTCGCACAAACTAAAAATAAACCGTTTCAGGCCTGACGAAGCCGAATTGGAAATCACAAAATCATTAATAGCATTATTGGAGATTAAAATGATAAGTCTTCTGAAAAAAAAATTCAGAAAGGAATTGACATTTTTTGGAAAATTACAACTTCTAAATGAGAAAAAATAAAAACCGAAAAATTGGTGTGTATATTCCTTTCATGGGGTACAATATTACAAAAAAATTGGGAAAACCAAAAATGGTCGCGGTCACGGGCTAGGTGAAATGGCGTAGAATATCCCATATATATAAAATATATACTATATATACATAATACATATATACGAATATATACTTTTTGTATACTTTGTCTACTTGTAAAAAAAATTAACAAACAGTCGTATAAGAGTACGCGCGTACTCCTACACACCCAAGCACTGCGTACTCTTATACCACCTGCACATTTTAAACAAACATGACGGTTACTGCCATTTATTGATGAACTGTGAAATTACTTTTATTTTGAACAATAACCTTAGTAAATCGGCGTACGAAATGAATAGTTGTTTTTGAAGAAAGTGCTTTGAAAATGTCAAAAATTAATAAGAAATTGCAACCAAAACTTCAAACTTACCTAGCCTCTCCGTTTCATTTCACTTTGGATTTTTTTTGGTCACAAACCCGTACCCTATGAGGCAGTCAAAACACGTCAGAAGTTAGCTTCAATTAGCAAACCGTTTCGTCATTAGCTTAACTGCGTACTCTTATCGCCTGCGTACTCCTATACCAGCCTAGGTGATTACATGTGATAGTACGGTCAAATGGTGGTTTTGCTGAAAATTTTGGCTAGAACGCTATTTTTTTTCATTTCGTGGGAGGGTCCACCATAAGTATGAACCTCAGTTTCCGGGACCGGTAGAACGGCCGCCATCTTGAAATGAAGGGTGTGATTAGTATTTTTTATTTATCTCCGTAACCGCGAGGCTGAGCAAATTTTTGGAGAGACCTTTTTGTAGTTGATACAATTATCCATAACTTTTTTTCATAACTTTTTGCACTGATGTCAATAATATAAAGATTACAAGCAAAAAAGATAAAAAATGAGGGGGTTAAAAAGTTTGGGGCAAGATTATTCATTAATTTTAAATCTGACAATAAAAATGCCTCTTACTTTTTTTATAGAGCATTTTGTTATAAACAATTTAACCTATATTCTTCTAAACCTTCTACATTTCCAAATTTGAGATTATTGTTATTTACTTTTATAAATAAATAAAAGAAGAAAGGAATTTGAATTTATTCTGTTCAAATGAAATGAAGAAGAAAGAATATAATTAAATAACCATAAAATGAAGAAAAACAAACCGAATAAAAGAATGGTATAGGCTAAATTGTTTATAACACAATTCTGTATAACAAAGGTAAGAAGCATTTTTATTGTCAGGCTTTAAATTACTTAATAATCTAGCCTCAATGTTTCTTATCCTCTCTTTTTTTGTTTATAACTTTTTTATTATTAATATTAGCGCGAAAAGTTATAAAAAAAAGTTATGGATAATTGTATCAACTACAAAAAGCGCTCTACAAAACTTTGGCCAGCCTTACGGTTACGGAGATAAATAAAAACAACTAATTCACCCTTAATTTCAATATGGCGGCCGTTCTGATACCCTTAACGTCCCGGAAACTGAGATTCACACTCACGGCCGACCCTCCTACGAAAAAAATAGCATTCTACCGAAAATGTTCACAAGGCCTTTTTTGAAGCATCATTTGACCATACTATGAAGCCCGCTGGAAATAGATGGCATTACGTACCTACATTATTTTCCCGAAATCAAAATTCGCAACACACTTGATAGCTCCATAGAAACCCGCTGAAACGTCATGGGTGACTGTTTTGGCTGGAGTGCTAATATCAGATGGATTCTAATTTTTTTTTAATTTCGATTCGATGTATTTTCGCCCTCTGAATACGAACTCCCTATTCATTTCTGCCGAAAATCTCAATTTGTTTTACTGTCAAAAGCGCCGGAAAACGCGTTTTTTTTTTAATTTCGCCAGTGGAATTTTGAGCTTTTGACAAAAACTCGGTCACATTCGTAATCGGTGGACAATTTTTTATCAGAAAGCCCCTTCAAATCGTTTGAAAGTCAAAACAAAATGCCTCGCTTTATTTGCTTACTTTTACATAATTGTCAAAATCTGAAAATTTCAAACAGCCGTAGCGTCGTTACTATTTGTGGCATCTATTTGATGGGAATATTTTGAAAAGGGTTTCGATAGAGTTGGAGAATGTCGCTGCATTCGTCCCGATATCTCAATTAGTTTTCCCTGAAAGTGCACTTGAAGAATGGCCCAGGAAGAGTCAAAGGAGTATGTATGGAAAAATGGTCAAAAATCGATAGTTCGTTTTTGAAATTGTGTAGAAAAAAATAAAACAATAGGAGGTCGATGAATCAAGCGGCATTCGAAAGAGGAAACAATTACGAGTAGAATGAGCACATAGTGGAGTTTCAAATCGAAACAAAGATCAAATATTAAATATTCTTTGCACCAGTCCATATCGATGTGTGTGTACCCTCTAAATACGAATTCGCCATTAATTTGCCCCAAAACCTTAAATTTTCATGAACAATTGTCGAAAATTTATGGAATATGATTTACCCTCTTAAGCTTTCTATGCGGAAAAAATGCAAAAATACGTGAACTTTCGTCGTCCTCTCTTCGAAGTGTTACCCGTTGCGTTCAATCTCACGGAGCCCTTTTGAATGTGGGGTGAGAGAAAGAAATGTCAAGGGCTAATTCATTACGTTTTTTTCTTCTTCTATGTGTCCATAGTGGATTTCTGAACGTTTTCCACGAGGAAAATGTTCCTTTCTGTTACAATGAAATCAGTGAACTGCCAACGATTGAAACTGCGAAATCAGCCCTCGACACAGCTAAGAGGTCGTTTCATCTCGCAAAACCGTTTTTCCGCCGAAAAAAATACGTATCCATGCTCTGCTGTATACATGAATTTCAACAAAATGAAAGACGGACACCAAAGTGATGTTCCTCGTTAGGAGCCAACTCGGAAATCCTACCTCACCCGCCACATTCAGATAGGTAGTATCTGAAGTATTTTTTCCACCCTTTCACGAATTTTAATCAAGAGCACGAATGACGATAACGAAGCGTACGTTTCGCAGATTACAACGGTGCAATAGTCTCTCGTCTGTCGTAAATAAGAGTAGAAGCACGTCGAGCAGCCTGATTAGCGCGATTAGGATCTCACGCCGTGTCGGCGCTGGCACGCGGTTCCTCGATAATTAGGCGTCTCGTTTAATTGCGATCTCACAGAGTTGCTGTAATTGTGTGGCGCCGTAGGGTGAGAAAGAGCCCGTAATCTTCCGAAATTTAGCACGTCGTGTACGAGGGCATGTTCCGTCATGCGCGATAACTCGATACGCATGACGCGCCCTTTCGTGCATGCTCATGCAGGATTATCAAAGGTATCGAGATTGCGAGCATATACTTTTTGCCCGAAAATATATACTTCGGAGATATAGCGCAGAGGGATATACGAGACTGTGCGAGAAACGAAACGAGACGCGAGCACAGCGGAATTCCGGTTACGCTCGCCAAACACCCTCGACAAACCGAGGCGATCGCTACTCATTTTTTCATTAGCAAGCTGGAATATAACCCGGGTTCGCCGATTTTTTCGGCTCTTGCGCGCACTCTTCAACGACGTATCGTCAGCGTCAATCTGCATCGCGGCGAGCTCCGCAGCGGGCGCACACACACGCCCCAACGCATTTGAATAACTATCGCGCGCGAGCATCCTCGAAAATTGCCAGTTTGCGGCGACGAATAAATTTGCTTACCTGAGTTACACAGACCGAATATAACGGACGGAAATTAATGAATTTTACACTTGTTTTTTCATGCTTGCCTCTCTTTCTTCATTGCGCACGGAGTTACTGAACTTTTCAGCGGTCAAAAAATATCCGCTCACACTCGCACGAACCGTGTACGTAAAGGGGTTGCGTTGCGCCGTGGGACCGGCTCTTTTGTTACACCAACGCCACGAAACCGGAATTTCGAAGATCATGAATAGAACCGAAAAAAAAGGAACAACGTTTTTCATACACTGATGAAAAAGATTTACTAAATTCAGCCGAGTGCGTTTATTTGAACAATTTCGAATTTTCGTAAAATTGATGGTTTTTGAATAAATTTGGTTTCACTGTTCCAGAGCGTTATTGCAAATATATTTATTTATTTAAATGAAGATCTATTCAACACCGTTGACTAATAAAATATGGACACGCTTCGAGTAATTTAGGGATTCAGTATAATTTACTCAAAGAGTATGCGGCCATATAGACTAAGTGGGCCTATTGAAATGTATTATTTGAATAAAGTAGCAAATGCATAGTCGCAGTAGTACGTTCCGTGTCCGGAGTGTGGCGCAGGGCCCAAGGCTTCTCCCACCAGCTATTTGTACTCTGAGCGGGTATGCAACCGAGTCCGCGAAACATACCGACGCACTGCGAATTATGCTCAATGTCACTCGTGGTCGGCCAAGTGTACTCCGAAAGACGTGGGAATTGCGCATCTTGCGATAGCCACGAAACAGGAAAATCCTCTCGCGTATACCGAAATCATGCCAACACAAAATATGTTTTATTATTTTTCACCATTGAACTTTATTAACAATACGGATAAATGTTTATTGTAAATGAAAAAGTATGATGGATATGCTGGTTGCGAATAAAAGTAGGTACTAGTTATTTAAATACAATTGTTCATTCGTTCGAGAGAACAATATATTAGAATTTAGGACACATTTACCGCTTGCAAACGAAAATTTTTATTTCGAATATATCTCTTGTACGTTCAAGTCGACAATGAATTTCAATCAAATTCATATTTATCGAATGATCTTCAAGTTCGGATCGTTGCGGTCCAACGAAATGGTGTTTTATATTTGCTCTATTTGACAACATATTGCTTTTTAGAATTGAATTCCAGATCTTTAGATGAACGACTTGAGAAATTATTGAGGGATTTTCGTGGAGAATATTTGCCAAAAAACGAAAAATTGAAAAATAATGATTTCTATTGAATTCCACCGATGCAACTTCAATCTCATTCTCTCGAATCGTCTACATAAAAAAATTTAAACGAATAGTAGTAGGTGGCGAGGTACCAAAAAATCGATCAGCCGTTTATGGATTCTAATTAAATGAAATAAACATTTTCGATGATCTTTGCAGTAGGCGACGAGGCTTTGTGCGCAGAGTGCGATTGAAAATTTTTCTAAGCTTGAAGGATAACCGTTTTCTTTAGTCCAGCCAGGAAATCCAGCGTTTTAACGAAGCGGGCGAGGCCCAAGCATAATTATAACGTACGCAACCGCGTAATATACAGGTAGGCACGGGAAGCCAGTGACCATATTATACGCGGAATAAACGAGGATGAAAGCCTCCCTTCTATACTCATCTGCTGTAATTTACCGGAGGATTGACGTGGATGGATATACGTGACCTTTCTTTTCGCGAGCTCGGCTCTGGCGCGCGTTTGTGTCAACTGGTGCAGCGTAAATGGTGGTGCGCGAGCACGCGCCCCGGGAATTAGCATTGTTTGCAAGTTAAATGAGGAGTCTGTCCGTTTTTATGACGCAACGGATCGAGAGTGTATGCGCTCGGGCGAGCGCAATCTTTCTCCCCCCTCTCTCGTGCACTCTTACGGAATTTCGATCCTAGAGCATGAAATAAACATCTCTCTTCCTTCTCCGTCCCAACCACTTATTGCTGCACAAATTTTCCTTCCCCTCTATTATATTGCACACCCATCCGCATATCGGAGTACCTGGAGAAGCATCTTTTTTCATTTGCTCGAGCACTTTCTTCTCGTTTTATTTACAAATTCATTTACCCGCGGAAAGAAACACGTTTATCCGAAGCCCCGAGGCGTGGGGGACAAAAAACGGTTGGGCAGCTCTTCGATTTGGAAATCGTCACGATATGCCACGAAAGTCGAACGCGCGAGAAAAAAAGTAGCACGCCGACATGCACGTGTACAGCCACGGACAATGCAATTTTATTGATGACAATACACGAACGCTACCGAGCTTCATTCGCTCAACTATTCTCACAAATAGTGACCACCTATTTTGAAATCGATAAAAATGCCGGGGCCGCGGCAAATGTTAGTTCGGCCGGCTCATCCGCGCGCAGAAGATCCGTTGCAAAAGGAAGGATCGCGATAATGAAGAACGCAATTTGGGTGCCGAGTGCCCCTTTTTCCACTCCCTTATATTTATAGGTATCGGGAGATGAGGGAAATCTCGCGAGAGTAATTAACGGCTCGGTAGAGAGGTCACCGCGAAAGCCATGGACCATCGCCCATACTCTCTATCTCTGTCTCATCTCCGAGAGATAGACAGAGAGAGAGAGAGAGAGAGAGAGAGAGAGAGAGGGAAAGGACAAGGCACGAGAGAGTTGATGATGGTTGAATATTTAAAGCTCGCGAATAATTTCGCACGGTGGAAAATCTCGATTGCCGCGCATCGTTAATTCAACCATTGCATATATGTATATGTGCACAGATGCACACACACGGACACGTGAGTATATCCGGATATATATATATATGCGTTCGCGATAGGTAAATGGATCGTAAGTGTTGCACGATGTATGTATTCGCACCACATACGCATATATATATACAGGGTGATTCACAATTATTAGGGTTTTCTCGATGAGCATATAGCGTGTGCCATTTCGATCAAAGCGTTTTTTTTAAATGTCGTGCGTCGAAAATCGGCCGACATATTCGCGTTGAAAGTCCGACGCTGAGTAAACGAATATAGCAGTTGCTCACGCGCGATTGTTTTCTTCTTCGAGTATTGAATACCAAACGAAAAATCTTAAATGGTATGATCAATTTCCAAAGCACGTTACCGTGTTCAAACATTGTTACGCTTTTATTTTTCAATATTTACCGACGTCAAGACGTATTTAAAAAAAAGCGTTTTGCTTTCAATGAGACATTCTACATACTCGTAGAATGAACTTTAATAGTGTGGATAACTCCGTGTATATATATATATATATATATATATATATATATAAAGCGTTTTGCTTTCAATATATATATATATATGCAATAGAGTTAAACCCGTTTTAAGCTTAAGCGCGTTTTACCTCGAGAAAACTAGTTCTCACCAAACTAGTCAGCTAAACCCAACCAAACTAGTTCCGACTAAACGGCTTTGTTACAAAGAGTTTTTCCTAGTGGCGATTATAATTTATGTTTAGAAACCCAAAAAAACTCTGCCATCGGTCGATTATCACATCATCATTACGTTAAAACAAGTTTGTACGCGTTAATACAGTTTTTTTTAATTCTAACTTTTACTAGGAAAAGTTAGTTGTAACGAAAGCGTTCGGTAAGAACTAATGTTTACCAGGGAAAATGCGCTTAACTGAAAATGGGTTTAAACTGTAACATATCGGTATACATCGATTGGGCCAACTTTAAAAAAAGACAGCGAATCCCGTTTTCTACTTTTCGAATAGTCGACCATACGGCCCTCTCACGCGAGACTGTATTCGGACGGAAGATAATAGGACCGGTCGCCTCTGATAGACGCTCGCGAGGGGCTTTATCTTTATAGTCCCTGCGGTTTTTTTCCCTCATCAGTGGCGCGGTCTTCACCCCGGAGAAGGACGAAGAACGCGCGCTCTTTCACTCCATAGCGAGGCGAAAAATAATGAAGGATATACCGCGTTTTCCGCGAGCATTCAGCGACCGCCATACGCCGGAGGGGCCAACGTTCACAGGCGCTGACTCAAAATATTATGGGTTGGTCGTACGTGCGCACGTCTACGCGTAACCTCACCCGCACATGCGTTCGATCGGAATTCCAGTTCCCGTGCAGAAATTGTCACGCAGAAATCGAATTGGGTTCTCATATTTCTTCATAGGAATCCAATGGGTCATCGCATTGGATCCCTATGTACCAAAACGTCGCGCTCATACATTGGATTCTAATCGGTATTCCCCATTCGAATCCAATGTACGAATCCAATGTACGAATCCAATTCGGATTCCAAAGAATAGCCACATTGTCGAACGAAATCTGATACGATTCTTGATGGATCTCGTCGCATTCGGTACGCTGAATTTTCCATAAAAGATGTGTAGATAGACGAAATGAGTGAATCCTAAAAAAGTATAAGACCTATCTTAATAAAGTCACGTAGCGAACAGGTCATCTTTCAACAGACCGAATTTTTTCTCACAACTTCCCACATGTTTTCGATTCGAACGTGGTAAGAATTGTCAAACGGCGTTAATCCGGAAACAGTGGAGAATTGAATTAGATTCCAGTGAGGACTCCCTGTGTGCACTCAAAAAAAAGGTTTATTATGTTCTAATAAATTGGCACGTTAAAACATAATATATTAGAAAATAATGAATGTTTACTCGTATGGAGACAGTTTTTATGTGATTGTAACTATCGCATTTATTCGCGGTCACTAAATATGTTTTTTTGCGTGCCGATTTTTCAAATAAATTAAAAGCAATATTTAAAACGCTGCAGCTAGCCGTTCGGTTATCGGACGGATAAACGTATGTTATTCGTCTGGATAGGGGCTCAGTTCACGCCGTATTTCTACGTACGTATTAATGTGTTCATGTCAGCTAGTATCCGGACGAATAACATATATATAATCATCCGGCATGAATTTGTTAAATTGTCAAACAATCTATCTGGACGAATAATTTACACGTATATGTCCGAATAAAATCTTTATAATTTTGTTTGCGTTTGTTTGGGTTTGCCCAAACCCAACCAAACAAACCCATACAACCAAACGCAAACAAACAAACATAAACAACCCAAACATGGTTATAAAGATTTTATTTGGACGAATACGTGTAAATTATTCGTCCAGATAGATTTTTTAACAATTTAACACATTCTATCCGGACGATAGACGAATATGTTATTCGTCCGGATACTAGTGGACATGAATCACAATAATATGTACGTGGATATACGGCACGAACTGAGCCGCTATCCGGACGAATAATACGCTTATTCGTCCGATAACCGGACGGGGAGATACTCCGTATTTAAAATAGAAAATTTGAATGAATATTTCCTCAAGTCAAATAAATACTACTTTCCAATGACGAAAACCTCTTATTTTGCGACTATGATACCAATGCGCGCATGCGCACTTTACCCTTCAACGCGACGGGCCCGACAGCAGGCCGCTCGTCAGATGTCGCTCATGCATACGCTTACCATGTAGCTTCGTCCTATGCTAATGCTTTTGGCACAAGTGTCGATGTTGCGTTTCGGGAGTGAGAAACTCGAAAGTGAGGAATGATTTAAGTGTAAGTAAGAATATACGAGTAAAGTGAGAAAAAAACGTTCGAGTGAGAAAATAATGACGGACGAAATGACACAATTCCTCGAGAAAAAAAACAGCTGGGGATTATAAAGAATCCTATTAGATGTTAAGAAAAAATCTATTTGTCGGATATAAAACACCTATTGCTTCTAACCGATATATTCTATTTGATGTTAAGAAAAATTCTTAGTAAATCTTAAACATAAACTTGAATAAAAAAAATTCTTAGCTGTTAATAATATCGTAGTAGGCCGACATACGAATATGAAAACTTATTCGTCGGGAGACAAACTTTTTCGTCCTTAATAAATCTTTTTTCTGAGTGTGCGGAGTCCCTGACAAATCCCCGCAAAAATGTCGGTGGGACTCCTGAACAAACTTGCGCACGGGATCACAAAAGGATATTTTGTTTTCCTGGTGATCCAACAAATTCGGATGAGAATTAAAAATAAAAAAATCTCAAGTAACGTGATTCGGGCAATAGCGCGGAATCTATTTGGATGTCAGTGTAAACTACTCCCCACGTGCGGCGTTCCTATGAAATCTTTATAGGGACGTCGTCAGAGCTCCGAGGGCTCCCCAATAAATGTATGCACGGATTAATATGGAACGCCCTGTATAGGCGCATACATATGCCACACGCTTAATGGAAAATTCTACTTCAACCAAGATTTACGACTTTTTATAATTATTCGAATTTACGCTTTCGCTTATCTCGCTCTCGTAGTATTGATTCATTATCGGGCTGCGTCGCACGATTATGCAACGCAGACCGTAGAGGACGCTACCCGTCGTATTTCTGTCTCGGACGATAAGAGCTATCGAGGGTAAAAAAATTATCGTGGTGGCAGAGTTTCGCTTTTCCCCGAACGCGTTTCCTGATATATAAAAAAATGTGTAGATATATATATTTCTCTGCGAGCCGTCGGGGTTGATTTTCATACGAGAGACATATAATGAGTCCGGTGAGATGAAAAAAAGAAGGTTGGAAAGTAACGGTGAACCGATCAAAGTTAACGGACATCAAAGTCACGAAAAAGAGGCACCGTGAAACGGCAGCATGGTTTGGCTAAAAAATGAGACGCTTGTACGACACATACGACGCGATGGAACGTGCGGTTTAAGCCAATTAGCAGCCAACCCAGGCAAATAGAAAATGACATCGCGCGCGGTTTTCTTACATATTCTCGCCACCGGCCAAATCATTTTGCTTGAACCAAACGACAGGGAAAATAATTTTCAATTACATGTGTTAACGATTATTCGGATACACGATAAATTTCACGAGTTTTTCGTAATCTCATTTTCCAGTATTGAATTCAACCCTTCGTAAAGTGACACGATGATAGCAGAATACGATATACCTACAGTTGTGGTAGTATTACATTTCAGTAGTATTTTTGCACTAATATTTCATTTCAAAATAACGTCATGACAGTTAGTTGCAGTTAGAAAAAAGCATACATCTTTCACAATCTCTTGTTGGAAAATGTTGCTTTTAGCAAAAATAATAATTATTCAATGGTTACTAGTAATAATAGCAATGGTAGTTATTGTACTGTTCCTTTTTGTACACGAATTTCTTGATTTAGATTTAAGTGATTAGAGATTCGAAATTAATTAACTTTTTAAATTTTTACATTGCAAATATTACAATTCCCAAAATGTTCATTAACTCTTCCACGATAAATCTTCAATACATTTTGAATCGACGGTACTATTGCGATTATTATTATTATGACGATTCTAACAATAGTAACAATTATTATAATTATTGTTGTGACCGAATTTTCGCGCCAATTAACCCGAACGATACGTTTTTTTCTGATCCAGCGAAAAAAAAACGCTTCTGGTGAAAGGAAAACAATGTATTTGAGGCAAAGTACACGGTAGAGTGATCCAGAAAGAATCGAAAGAGTACACCGAAAAAGTCTCTGCAGATAGGTATATAGTTGGAGGTAGGTACTGTAACATCGTGCATCAGAGGGGTACGAGAGAGCGTCGAGGAGCCGAAGAATCGTTAATCTTGCGTGAAGGAAACATTCGTCTCGAAGCCTCTCGTGCGTGTGCGTAGTTGCCGCGTGAGAGCGCACCCCGCGAGGGCTTGAAACTCGAAACCACCCTCTCGTCTCGACTCTCTCTCTCTCTCTCTCTCTCTCTCTCTCTCTCTCTCTCTCTCTCTCTTCCTCTCTCGATCTCCCTCTGTGTACCTCTGTGTGCGTCGGCAGCTCATTCGCCATTTGTTTGGCTCGGTGCAGTGCTGCTTGAGCTATACGTATATTCGCATAGAGACGCAGAAACGTGAGCTTTGTGCTTTGGCTTTTTCACGTTGCACGAGCTCTTCGCAATGTGGCCACAACTTTTGCCATGAGAAAAACTCTACCTATGTATTTTAGCGACACATAGTAGTGCTGCCCTTGGTCCGGCTCGTCTCACGCGTTACTGATCAATTTGCTCTTTCGACCGTTCCCGTATCCGATCTCCACACACGCGCAATGTGAGTAAGCGAGCGCGTACGCGAATGAACTCAATGCAATATAATGTATACCGGCGTATCACGCATAAACGTCCATTGGTTCATTCGCCCAATCTATATTTTCGGAGGGAAAATTCGTCGAAGCCACTTACGAAGAGTCAACTCGTTTTAATTCGTTTCCATCTCGAAACAATACGTCAATGTGACGGTGCTAACTTGTTTCGAATTTTTGAACAATTACTCTGCAACTGAAATTTTTACAAAATGGAATTTTAAATCCAATGGTGCAAATGAAGTAACGAACATTAACAATTTCGTAGAGTTTTTTTGATTGTTAATGCGATGCTTTAAATTTGCTACGCACATTAATAAACGATTAATTTAATTATAATTCCGTTGACATCGTAATAACAGAAAAACAACTACAATCGTGTTTCAATCATTAATAGTAAAACCGAAGTAATAATGACTTTTATCATTCTCGTTCTATGATTTTTGAGATGCAAGAATGAATATCGCTGATATCGATCCTTATTCAATCGACTCAACATATATATTTTTAATAGTAATACTAATGATAATGATGACTTTAAAAACAACAACAATAACAATCGAAGCCACAGTAAATAATAACAATAATAGTAATGATAAAAATAAATTGATAAATGATATTAATATTTGGTTATCAATAAATATAATGAAATTATAATAATAATCATTATTGTTATTATTATCGTTATTTGCGAATGTCCTTAATAATTGTTATTATATTCCGAAATTGAGTCCTACTTAAATACAAGGAAATTTGCGTATAACGATAATAATAATAGCTATTATTATTAATATTATCGTTATAAGCGGATATCTTTGAATCGAAATCGGACTCCATTGCATTCTGTTGAACAGAGCCATCGGATATCAGAGAGGGCCCTTTGATATTTCACCAAAGTACTCTTCTCTATGGTCTTCATCATTTACCTCTTTCTGTCTCGCAATCCTTCTCTCTCTCTGGCTCTCTTCTCCGGTAGTCGGTCGATCGGATCACATGAGTGAATACCCTGAGTGACTGCTCGGCATTTTCAGTCTTTACCGTTCCTCATCCTACGAGTGTCCTTCAGCGGTCCCTTTTCTCCTTCTCCTCCTATTTCCCGCACACTCGGTGGCAACAGCCGCAAAACTAATTGCGTTCGTAAACGCATTAATATGCCTGTACCCGTAGCTTTAATCCTCCGAACAAGTTTGGCAAGCACGGGAGGGAGCGAGGGAGGGAAAGACGGTGCCCGTGGAGATGAGAAATGGAGGAAGAGTGGCGGCGAGAGGAGGAGGCAGTGAGCCGGATTGAGAGAGGGATTATTAGGCTTGCCGCATCCCTAATAGACCGTGAATCGCCTCGGGCACTCATCGTCTGCTGCTTTTTGAACGTTTCCCTCTACCTTTCGCGGACTAGCCCTAAATCGCGATTCAATTATTACGAACGAGACTGCGGGAATCAGGAAAAACAGCGGTATCGCCTTCCCCCTCACTTCAAATCGACAATGGGAGCACTTTTCGAGGACCTTTCTCGTATTCATCCTCAATTTTCCCTTCCGCATCCAAACCTTTTCATTTTCCTTCCGAACGAACAGCACGGCAGCCTTTCTCCCAGGAAAAACCACTTTACATACTTTTCTCTTGTTTCCCAACACAAGTGTCTACGCTTGAAAAAGCAAACCTTGGGGAAAAAACGGATTCTGACCCACGTGTAGACGAGGGTCAAAGGGGTAATCTGTACGATATATTGGGTGGCGAAATCGCTTGTACGATCAACCAAAATTTCGTACACTCGGAGCTCATTCGTTCTTCACATGGAGACCCCTACAGCGAACTATTGGAGCGACCAAATTGAATATTATATTATACAATGTACTGTATGATAAAGAATATATATACCGGGTGGGGATTATGAGGCGGTCGTGTGTTTTTTAAGGGACTTTGCGACCAAGAAAAATATGATATTCGATGGGTTTTTAAGTGCTCTTTGAAAAGAAAATATAACGTATTTTTGTGACGCGTAGTATTTGCCAGAAAAATTGAGCATTCTGGACACCAATCAACGTTCCATTTAGAGTTCAGCAGAATGAAGATAATTTAATTGCGAATACAAAACACTCCTGAGAAAACTTTTTTCTAATACAATTAAATTTCTTTTTCCCACTTTAAAATCCATATATTTTTGTTTATTTTTTTCTCTACTCCGGTATCTACGAATAAACTTTCCCCGGAGTGTTTCGTATTCGGAATTGAAATATTGTCATTCTCCTCTACTCAAAATGGAATATCGAGTTTTTTTTCCCAAAATGCTCATTTTTCCTGCCAAATACCGGCCATCGCTGAAATACGCGATTTTTTTCGAAGGGAACATGAAAAACCATCGAAAATCAATTTTTTCTCAATCGCAAAATTTCCGCGTAAGCTTCTCAAAAAACGCATGGCCACTCTATACTTGTCGCCTTTTATATTTATATTTTTGTATTGTTAATATTGAAAAATACTCATATTTTTGTATTGTCGAACAGTCTGGTAATTTGACTGGAGAATTATATAGAGATAAGAAAATGATGACGAATTGTGAAAGGGTGCGAGGGTACGCTGTTCGGTGTTCGCTTTGGTGGACACGCGGGCAGGTGCCGATACATTCGCTCACAATCGTGTAAGGGAAGGCGATAGAACGGGAGGAGGCAAAAATGACTCGAAAATATCGCATGCGAGAAATAGTGTTAGCTTCCCGCTAGTTTAGGAATGTTCGTGACCGAGCAGTCCCCGTAAATGTAAATTGCTTGTTCACACGCGAATAAGCCCTCTCTCTCTCTCTCGCGCGCGCGTCCACAACCCCTATCGATTTTCTCCAGGAGCTTTGTATATACGTGTGGATAAGGTTCGGCGCGCGCGCTCTGAACCTTTTCCCGACCTCTATCTATACCCGCCTGTGTTTTCTCGCACACACGTCAATCTTATTTCCGTCAAAGTCTCCACTCTCTGTATATTTCACGTGCGACGACCGCATCCCTGACACACGTGCCACCGAGTAGACGCGTCTCACGCCAAATCAAAGCAAATATTTGCCCGAGTGACGAATGCGTGCAGCATGTAGCTGCGATACTCCGATCTATTCCGCTCATACAAATTGTCCTTTTTCGCTCTAGCCTCATCTCTCCCCTTCCTACTTTTATGTGCGACCCCCCCCCCCTCCCCCTCCCCCGCCCCTGACGTCTTTTCCTTTCAACGCTTTAAACTCAAATGAAATATAAACTAAATTTAAATCAAATCGACAAAAACTGAAAATTTAGATCAAATTTTTCTACATTAAAGAAACCCAAACAAACTGGATATAAATTAACTGAAAAACGTTGAACAAAGAATTACCGGACCTTTTTAGATTCTCCCTTTTATAAAATACTTCGTAAAATGAAAATAATTTTTTTTTATACAACTCTTAATTAAAATAAAGTTTATTCTTCTTTTATAAAATTCTTCTTAAAATGAAATTAATTTTTCTTTTATGAAAATTCTTAAAATAAAATGGATTGGTTCTTCTTGAGCGAAACAAAACATCGCTATCGAAATACACGAAAGCCCTAGATTCGGTGTTTCTCACCTCTCTCCGTGAAATCGCATATCGATTGACAATTATTATTCATTTACGCGTAAAGGTACGAGAGGCGCTTCTGAATCGATAAAAATGTAGGAAACATTGACGTAGCTCTTGAAAATCGCTGACTGTCGGCCACCAATAGCCACAGTGTAGCCGTGGAAGTGGCGCAAAAGCCCTCGTATATATGTCACTTTGGTCTCGTGGAAACGCGTGTGTGCATCGTTTCCGCTTTCACCCCATGGTCGAATGTGGTCTAATATTATGGTATACCTCTATTCAACGTGGGTTTGTACATATCCGCGTATATAGGACTAGAGATTTTACAGCCATGTAGCCCGTACCAGATCGAGGACCACAGAGGGAGAGGGTGCAGGTGAAGCCGAGATGGGACGCCGGCTTTTCCACGTTACGGAAAGCCAAACCGAGTTATCGGCTTCCGATCGGTGCGGTAACGATACAGAGAGCGATAGATTCGATTCTGGCCACGCTTTCACGTCGCCTTGGTCCTCGCCCTATGTGCCTTGTCTTAAATTCGTCAATATATACACCAGGCACAAAATTTATACGATATGAAAAAAATCCGAAATTTTTAGCAGATTTTCAAAAAGCTGTCACGGTATGAAAAATGGTCGTAGAGCAAAAACAAAAAAAGCAAATTGAAGCTTCACGCCTCTAGTTTTGAGATCCTGAGGTCAAATATTTTTATCGTTGACCATTTTATAGTAATCACAAAAAAAACCAGCGGAAAATTTATTTTCCATATTTTTGCTCATTTTTCGAAACGTGCACACGGGCGTCAATGATTTTTTTCGGTAATTGCGTTTAGAATTTGCTGTTTTCGCTTGATTCTTTCCCTTTAATTTGGGCGGTCGGAGAGCTCTGTACAATGGTCTTTCGCCGAGTTATCGGCGTTGAAAGCAAAAAAGACACTTTTGACTTTGATCATCAATTACTCGGGAACTAATGGTCGTATAGGAAATAAAGGGAGGCTTTTGAATACTTCAGAGTATACTCTATAGGTTGGTTTTATTGTCTTATGATGATTTTTTTTTCGTTTCGAAACATTTGATTTGAAAAAGGTAACGAAATGCATTTGTACGTTTTTTTTTGTTTAACTTGGGACAACTGTGTAAATAATGAACAGACGAAGAATAATTTTCAGTTTTCTGTTACCTCAAAGTATCCCAACGAAACCCACAAAAGTTCAAATTGCCGCGATTTTTTTTCATGGTACTCCGAAGGGTTGAAATTGCAACTTTTGCTGAAAAGTCAATTAAAGGATAAATGTTTCTTTTTGATGGATTTTTTCAAGATGATTTTTCTTTGTTTGAATTATCCAGAATTTTTCCATGATCCAGAAATCATTGGGTATCTGCAATTTAGCTGTCTTTCTCGCACTCATTCATGGCGGTGGTGGATGTGAGACATCGCCTTTAAAATAACATTTAAATAAATGGTGGATTGAGACGGTGGGTAAAAATCGAACCATTTTGAATAAAACCAGTATTTGAATAAAATTACCGAAAAAAAATCGTTGACGCCCCGACACCTTTCAAAAGGTGAGCAAAAATTTGGAAAACAAATATCTGCTGTTTCTTTTATGATTACTCCAAAATGGTCTATGGTGGAAATATTTGACTTCAGGATCTCAAAATTAGAGACTGGGGGCTTCAATTTTTTTTTGCTCTACAATCATTTTTTACACCGCGACAGCCTTTTGAAAATCAGCAAAAAAATTCAGATTTTGTTCATATCCTTTAATTGTTGTGCTTAGTGTATATAACGCATTTACAAAATAGGAGAATCTGGTCTATCCGTTAATTGCAAAATGCCACCGATAAAGATTTTCGTACAAATAATAATCGATTGAGAAAACTCATATTTATCGAGATGAAAAAAATGTCTCGGGCTGAATAAACGCGGTGAAGTGGAATGTCACCGAATTATTTGTTGAAAAAATAAAATATTTTATTATTTTGAGAATTACTAACTCCATTGACTGACGAATAGTATCGGCTTGAAGTTTCCATAGTTGGAAAGCAATGAAAATTAATATCTCTGAATTTCTTTAATTTTTCTTAGCAGATTGTACCTAAGAAAATCCCTCGACTATTTTTTGAGATACTTATTCAGCAATAATAAGAATCTACCAAAAAGATTTTGTATGATAATAAAAATAAGAAAATTAAAATATGAAAAAGATCTTTCGTTTCATATCAACGATGCAAACTTCATCACCATCGAATAGTCGACATAACGAAATATTTTAGTGGTTCGTCTTAATATTTCTTTGGCCACTTGTGAATGAAAATTTTCGGTGAGCCAAGTGATTTTTTTTTTCGGTGCAGTACAATTGCCTGTTCCAACAATTTCGGCCAGTTTTTGCTGTCATGTGCTTTGATTATCAATGAAAATTTTAATCGCACGAGTTCTTTGCTAATTTCATTATCTAATTTTAGTATCAGTGCATATTAAACATCACCGAATAATAGGGATAGTCAATAAAGATCTATTATTGTTCTTCTAATGCGAATTTTCTTCGTTTGATCAGGATTGTTTGTAATTTCAATTAGTGGTTTTCTGGTATAAAATAATTTCATTTCGCCAGTTTTGGATTTTTTTAAATTTCTTCCTTTTTCTCATCAGCCAAAGCCTTTTTGCGGCAAATTAAAGTCGTAGATCTCTCGTACGAATACGTCAAAACGTTTGAGTGATTTTCATCGTCTAAATCGACAAAAAAAACTTTCGAGTACTTAAAAAGAATTATTTTTCGTTGCATTCCAACGATGCAAACTTCAAAGTCGTTATTGTTATCGGACTTTGCTAAACAATGACAGTCGAAAGAATGATGCACTATGAAAGACGATCTACCGGACGTTAACTGAGTGACGTTAACAGTTGAACTTGGCCTGTCAAAAGCACGCTGGAAGCAGTACATGTGTGCGCGTATATCGAGCGCGTACATGTGCATATAAGGTCGAGGACGAGAGGAGTTTCGCGAGAATGTCACAGAGAGCACCCTCTCCGCGCTCACCCTCGGCGACGTCAATTACGCGCGGGTGGGTATCTCCGGCCTGTATGCACCCTCGAACGCATATTATCGGAGCTGGCATCGATTCAGGGTGGGATATTCTCGGCCGAGTGGGATCGTAAATCGCGAAGCAAACTCTCCCGTACAACCGAGCGATCCAGATCTCTCTCTCTCTCTCTCTCTCTCTCTCTCTCTCTCTCTCTCTCTCTCTCTCTCTCTCTCTCTCTCTCTCTCTCTCTCTCTCTCTCTCCTTCTGCCCCGTTCTTAGCTCCCACAAAATTAAGCCGCGTCCTCACCTCTCACCGCCCATAGACGTAAACTAGTATGTATATAGTATATGCAGATAAGCGATAACGCGCAAGGGACTTTTGTCTTATCGCTCATCTTGGCGTACGAATACCGAGAGGAATCGATCGGACGTATCCGCACACGATCGCTACCTTCTACATATGCATTTTGCCTTGCAACTGTACACATAGTAATGATGACAAATATTTATTTAGATTTTTTTCGATAGACATAATTTTTTTGAATTTTGCCGTATCTCAATGGCGAACAAAGAATGAACTTATCATTACGATGAATACATAATGATATCATAAAATAATAATAATGATAAAAAGAATAGTGTGACAAATATTTTTGCAGAGGTTTTCGATACCTACACATAAATTTTGTTATTCGCGTTTTGTCATAACAAAAAAATCTATAAAAAATGCACAATCAGCGACAAAAGTAATAATCATAATGAAAAGTCGAATAATTATTATGAAAAAAATAATTATAATAATAAAAAGAATAATCTGACAAATTTACTGAGGAGTTTTCGCACACGTAATTTTTTTATTTGCATTCCATCATGAAGAAATATTAGAACAAATACTCAATCGGCAACAATATCCGTAATGTTCACAGTGAAAATTCTAATCATTGTTATGAACAGAATAATGATAATAATACAAAAAATAACTTGAGAAATATTTATTTCGAAGTTTTCCATACACATAACTTTTTAAAATTACATTTTGTCATATTCGAAAATTAAAAAAATACTCAATCAGCAACAACAGTAATATTCACAATAAGGGGGTACCCAGCGAGGGGCAGGACCCCCCCCCCAAGAAAAAATGAAGTGATTACGCTCCTGGGTACGGGATTCACACAAAACTTTGTGATAATTATTATGAACGGTACAATCGTAATCATAATCAAAATATTCAACGCGACGAAAGGATTAAAATAAAAATGCTCCCCAATGTACGAGTGGGAACGGCTCGTGAAAAGCACGTTCCGAGTCTATACACATGCCGAATAAGAATGGCGATCGGAGAATGGAGGAAACGTTCATATCGTCGACATATAATGGAAAGGGGGAATTCCTTCAGGCAAGGATGCGTATGGAGATGGCGTTCCGTAGGGACACCATAGCCACTATGGACGCTGAGGGAACGGCATGCGGAGGGAGAGAGAGCGCTTGTGGCATTGGGTATTGATTGAATGGGTGCGCGCGAGAGGACGAGACCGGAAGGGTTAACCCCGGGCGCATCGGGGCCGCCGAGCGACGGCGACTCCGCTTTCAAGCCGCACTCTTCCTCGCGTTCACCACCCGGAAAAGAGCTTTTTCTCTCTGGACTCCCTTTTCCACACTTTCGCCCCCCCCCCTCTCTCTCTCTCTCTCCCTTTCTGTCTCATATGTATTCTCAGTAATCAAGGGACAATTATTACAGAGATGTCGTCGCTCCAATTTGTCGATGCGACTATTTTCATACCTACCTCCCCCATGGAAATTTATATACGCAAAAATGTACTGCAAATTTATTTGATTAATAATTGTAAAATATGTGAAATGTATGCCATATATTGAATGTTGCATATATGTGCCAAATTCTAATTTTCGTAACGTTTTTATATATGAGATGTATATGCGTGGTATTACTGTATATCAATGTATCATATATCAATGATATATGTAGCATTTACCCTGCATATATACCACATATATTTAGCATATATGTTGCATACACACTGCATACATACCACACGTATACTGCATAAATGGTACATATATGACGCATAAATGACACATATGAGTCATACATGACGCGTACATTTTTGATATATTTTTCTGACAAAAAAATATATTGAAAATATATGCGTCGTATATGCTTCATATATGCATCATATATTGTGTTTATACGTAGCATATATTTTTTTGGTCAGAAAAATATATCGAAAATATATGGGTCTTATATTTGGTGCAGATATACTGAATATATACGTATTATTCTATTTTTCGTCATTATATATGCGACCGATATATATATATATATATATATATATATAATTTGCATATATTTTACATACATAAATTTCCATGGGGACTACAAGAGTTCCACGCATACCGAACTCACGCAGCGGTAATTTATTTTAAATAAATACATTCCCATGTGTGCGAGTCATTCTAGGTAATTTTTTCAGATGGATAAAAATTTTCGGAAAGCTGCAGTGCATTTAATAATACCAAAAAAGTATTTTCATCTTTAAAAAAATATCTAGACGATCCGTTTGCGGATACTTTTATGAGAAATGTATTGATCATAATCATTGTTATTACTACGCAAAATAATAATTGTTCGAAGTCGAGGGCTTCATCGCAATCAATAGATGCAATACTTTCGATTTTTTTTCCATTTTCAAATAAGGAAAAAACATGTTTCGGTCGGCATTGGTACTCGTAATATTAAAATAAATATCAGGGTATCGGCGAATTTGAAAATGTAATCTATTCGGTGGGGCATGCGACGGCGAACGGGCCGGAAAATCTTTGACGCTCCTGCTCCGACATCGTTGCTCACGTAGATGTAGGTACGCGTATACTTATTACGTGTGATATATATGCGCAGGGCGGGTGCAAGACGGTTAATACCTCACATATATAATATATATACCGAACACACACACACACACACACACACACACACACACACACACATATATATATATATATATATATATATACAGACTCGTGCGAAAGCGTCCTGTCTTGCGCCTCCTCGGTGCCGTTAATATACCAAAAGCCGAGCGCCGTTTAAATTAGCTCGCGCTACCGGATTAGCTTTAAAACGAAAGTGAGGGATGAGGTACGTAACGCAGGACCCGCAGTCTACCCGCATCCATTTTCATTAACGTTTCAACGTGTATTTCGGCGCGCGAGCGGCTTTTCGCATATCCAAAAGCTCCGCGAACTTCCGTTTTACCGGGTTCATTCCGGCTCGCGCGTCATTGTTCCTTCAGTCCATTTTTTCAGCTTAACCCTTGTCCCGCCTCGCCGAAAGAATGCACCAACGCGGTAATCAATTCGCGAATGAAAACTCCGTCGTCAATGAAAGCAATGAAAAAAGGGCGCCGGAATAGCGGCTCTTCAATGAATATTTGAAATTCAAATACAGCGACATAACTTCCTCTCGATCATTCGATGTAGCAATCGACGGGGTTTATTGTATAGCATAGCGTTGTATTGCTGGGAAGATTTTCCCGCGGTGGCGAAGGGTGTTTCAAAATGACCTGACATTTAAATTTATTAATAAAACGTATTATTTTTTTCAAAAGTACGAATATTTTAATTTGCATATAAGGTACAAACATGGAGGTTATGTGTGGAACACAATAACCGATAAATCGCCGCCTCGTCCCTGTTTGAAAACGTTCACTCTTTTGACGAAATTTTCAATAACATTTTGGCATAATTGCGGACTAATGTCATTAATGGTGTATCCAAAAGAAGTCCAATGTCGTCAAATCGCACGATCTTGGTGGCCAATACACATCGCCTTGGCGCGAGATAACAAGACCATGTAACTTGGTCTGTAATAATTTCATTCCTTTGCCCGCAGTGTGGCAGGTTTGGCCATCTTGTTGAAAACATATGTCTTCAAAGTCCATGCCGTTCGATTCATTCCGCAAAAAGTTGGTTATCATGGCACGATAACGAACACCATTGATGGCAACCCCATTTCCAGCAGTATTCTCGAAAAAGTACGGCCCAATCACTACTCCAACCCAAAATCCGCCCTAAACAGTGACTCGTGGTGAATGCATGAGAAGCTGTTGAACGTCTTGGGGATTTTCGGTCCCCCATATTCGACAGTCTTCTTTATTTACGTAGCCACTAAGTTGAAAATGTGTCTCATCGCTGAATGTGATTTTCTTCGAAAAATCACCATCGATTTGTTGATGCTCCAGTATCCTTTTGGCGAATGTACGGCGCTGCGCATGGTCTGCTGACTGCAGTTCTTGTATCAGTTGGATGTTGTAAGCATGCATATGCAGATCTTTCGACAAAATTCGCTGCACAGAGCATCTTGAAATGTTCAATTGCTGAGCACGATGGCGAATCGAGGTGGAGGAACTTTCATCAACAACCGCACTCACGCGGCTATGTTTTCATTCGACCGACTGGTACGAGGACTGCTACTGCTTTTCGCGGTCAGAATTGGACCACTAACCTGAAATATTGTGATTAAATTCACGACAGTGTCGCAAGATGGTGCGTTATGATGACCGAAAGACTTTTCGAACCGTCTCTGCAAAAATTTCACCATTTTTGTAGAGAATTCTCATAATTTTTACGCGTTGCTCGATCGTGTAACTCCCCATAATTGAACCTCAATACTTTCTGATGACACTCGTCCAAGATTAGTACTCGGTGTTTACGATAAAAAATAGCGCGCAATTGAAAAACGTCAGGTCATTTTGAGACACCCTTTATATGAGGTGATTGGGTATGAAACGGCCCGCTGGCAATAGGTGGCGTTGGAGACACCATTTTCTCGAACGAAAAGGTGGCAATACAAATGACGATAGGTCCATATACCTAGTCCCGCTGAAACGCCATAGGTGGCATTTGTGCGACGCGTTAACATCATCTATTTTAATTGTCTTTACAGTGGCAAGTTACCACTTCAAATAAGTTCGATTTTTCCAGAAGTTACCCTCCATTATTTCCTGGGAAAGAAATCTGCCGCGGAAACACATCGTTTGCTAGAGAGAGTGTATGCCTAACATGCTCCATCGAGTACAACGCGCAAACAGTGCTTGAGCCGTTTTCAAAGTCGTGATTTCTGTATGGACAACAAGGCCGTGAAAAATCACACAAAAGAGAAGTGTCGTGTATTACGAGGTGGTGAAAGCGTCGAAAAGCACCACCGGAAATCGTTATCGACTGTAAGTTATGCGTTTGAAGCGAGCTCTGGACGAGATGGGCCCGGAATGGGAGAAACGCCATGACAAGCTGAATTTGCAGCACGACAACGCCAGACCGCATGTTGCTCATCCGGTTGAGAAGTACTAAGAAGGAGTCAACTGGGAAATCCTATTCCATCCGCCATACTCTCCAGACATCGCTCCCTCCGATTACCATTTGTTCCGGTCGATGCTGTCAGCACATACGGCTCAGCATTTCACCTCGTACGAAGGAGTGAAAGAATGGCAAAGATGACTGGGTTATCTCTAAAGAAGCCGAATTCTTGCCGCGTGGAATGCTCTCCTTGGCCGAAACATGGGTCCATCGGGGCGGACATGCTTGGTCGTCCCGATTGGCATTACTTCGAATAAACCAGTTGGTCTATTTCCTACCGAACCACTGTCTTTTCTCTCGCGTAAAAATGGATGGTTTCATGTACAACCGCCCAATATGACGCTGGAAGTGGAGTAGATGAATTACTATGGGGGCCAAAATCGGAATTAATAAAAAGTCGGTAGTTCGGAAGAGTAGGATTCGATCAAACAGGTTGAAATCGTCGATCTTGCCTGTCAAAAGTATCATCGGTAATGTCTCTTTTTTCGGGGGTACGCACAGTCGAAAATGCACAGGAAAAATGAATGTTTGGGGTGTTGAATGATGCGCGAGGCAACGCCCGATTTATGCCACCCAACAATTCTCACAAATGGACCACCCGAGCTTTGAAACACGCTCGGGAAGCCTCGAAAATGTTTCACGCTGGATTTACGACAGTTTCATGCACTTTGTCCATAGTACCCGCAGGCTATATTCCGCGGATATGTTTGTACCGTACGACAGCGATGTAACGGAGTATTTGCATCTCGTTGCGCATATCCGCGATACGAGGGCCGTACATACAGTGAATTAGGGGCTATGGCCCAGCGGCGTTCCAGTCTTCCGTTGTAAATAATTCGGAGACGAAAAGGTGCATTAATTTGAGTGGAAAATGCATATGGAGTGTTTTACCTTTGTAACCTCAATGCCGCGTATGTATGCGCTTGTTTGACTATCTATGGGGAATAATTTACCGACATCAAAGTTTGCGCGTCGAGCACGTTCCACTTGTTTTGGGCACGTAGCATTTTTGCAGGATTTTTTTTAAGCTGTGCGATACTATACAGTACGTGGCAAGGTCATCAAAACGATATCTGTAGATGTGATAAAACTGTGAGAGATGCTCCATCCGCCATTCATTTTTACAGAATTTCTTTACAAATCGTTTATGGTGTCTAAATTGAGTAGAAAAATCGTATTTTGAGAAAAAATTGGCTGCACGTTTGCGTGGAACTTCGCGAATTAGAGTATGGAGTACGATGTTGGCCTTAGATAATTTCGATGAGTGTTTAATTGCAATGAAAACCGACAGAGGTGGACGCGCGGTCGGTGTGCGGGCTCGGCGGTCACCCAAGTTAAGCAGCATTGGAGGCTGTCAATACTTGGAGCGGTGACCGCTTGCCCGTGCACTGGTTTGCGCGTCAACCTCTGAGCGGGAGGCAGTATGTCTGAAATTCTGATGGTAATACAACTGAACCTCAGCCAAATATAACCGCCTGTATCGGCCCACCTACACAGAAATAAAATATATGTAAAAATATATTTTTCGATATATTAAACATGCATGTAAAATATATTTGAGATATATATATATATATATATATATATATATATTATCCATCTTAGATATAGATTAGATATATGCAATATATACGGGAAATGTATTAAAAATATATTTGCGATATCAAACTTTTGGGCCAAAATAGATCTTCAAAATGTATATAAAAAATATATGTTGGATAGGCGGTTACATATATTCAAAGTATATTGAAAATATACTTACAATGTACTCAAATTACCCTCAAAATATACACGATATAAGTTCATAGTCTGTTTACAATATACTTGAAATATGTTCGTACTACATTTAAAATATTATTAAAATATATTCAACGTGTATTTAAGATATACTTGAAATATATTTAAACTATAATTGAAATATTATTAAACATTTTGTTATGACGTTATTTACATCATTGCACCCTTTGACGATATTTTTCGTTGTCATTAATTACGATTATAGTGTTTGCGCTTCAAATATATTAATGGTTCAAATTTAAATTATACCAGACGCTTACACGCCGTAAGGTGGTTTCAAACCCGGGACCTTTGAATGATGAGCTGGGACGTTGTCCACTAAGCTAGTTCTGCTTGTTAAATTGTTGAACTTTCTTATCGTCGGCATATCGCACAATACACAATGTTAGTTTATTGAG
This sequence comes from Ophion obscuratus, assembly GCA_964007375.1. Lineage (NCBI taxonomy): Eukaryota > Metazoa > Arthropoda > Insecta > Hymenoptera > Ichneumonidae > Ophion > Ophion obscuratus. The sequence goes on along the minus strand of OZ023316.1, from coordinate 59,915,735 downwards.
AAATGTGTGGATTAACAAGAGTAACTAACAATATCGGATCAATTACTTAATTGCGTTCGCATAGAGGGCGATAATCGCATAGAATTACATAACCTTCAATTTTTCGTCCGATCATTTATTCCGGCTAGTGCGGCTAGGTCATCGCGAGATACCGACTTTAAGATATTTTTCATTCGCAACGTCATCTGTTACTTAAGTTGCTTAACCAACCATATTCAAAATATATAAAACATATATTCAGTTTGTATGTTTGATATATTTAAGATCTATCTTAAATGGATTTATATTTATATATCGCATAGGTTTTACTCTTACCCAAAAATACAATTGGCATATCCAACTTTTGGAACCAATTATATTTTAAAAACTTGTTGTTATGGAATCGGCTACGATTCGGCCAATGAACGTTTTCAAGGTCGCAATGGAAATAAACGTTTTTCTGTTTTACGTTTCAATCCTTCATTCGGTTTTACGTTTCGATCCTTGATTGATATATTTAATACATGTTTGATATATTTTTCGATACATTTTTTACATATATTTTATTTTCATGTGGGCAGGTTTTCCGCAGTTTCCCTGGGCCCTCCTGCAAATGCGATACAGTAGTGCATTCGGAAAAAATGGCTGCGGTCAGCACTCTGGGCGGGGGGCGGCGGTGGGGGGGGGGGGGGGGACTCTGGAAGGATTGTGAATGTCGGAAGGAATGGAAGGAATAAAGGAGCGGATGGTAAAAGAGGAAGGACCCCGTACCTCTATATGAGGAATACATATAAAAGAAAGTTAATTGCAATCAAAATAAATAAGCATACGAACATACAAAAACAAAGTGTAAATAAAACAAAAAACGGCAACAAACAAAAATGTACGAATAATGAGGGTCGTCTGTAATTTTCGTGTTTGATAAATTGCCTTTGTAGATAATTATTTTTAACAAACAAAACATTGAAGAAAAAAAGGCATAAAACTAATAACATCAGAATGTAATGAACGAATGAACAAAAATGTCCTAAAGATGAGGCGTGTTTAACGATGAAAAGGTGAAAGAGGGAGGGAGGGGCAAAGAGGGGAGATTTTGGTGGGTAAGAATCCCACGCAGTGAGGTAGTGCGAATCCTCATTAGTATTTCATCCAAGATTTTTCACAAACTCGTCGAGAATTTAAACAATGTTGAAAAACAGTCTCAGGGGCATATAGCATCGAATAGTTGCTTAATATCGGATAGCAGACTATCTCGACGCTTTCTATAGCGACATCTGTTTTTTTTTTAAATTTTATACACTAATAACTGCTAGTAGGATATCGGCACAGCAAAACTTTTCGTTTCCTAGCAATAAAAATGGCACACAATGTGCCATTTTTTAATTAAGTGAAATGACCTTTCGCTGGCGGGAAAAATAAAATATTTGTGTAAAAAAGGTCATTTTCATTGAGGCAAGACCAAATGGTTTATGTTTTTGTTATTTTTTATGAACTATAGCATTTATTTTACTGATGTTAGTTAATACATAATATTTACAAAAATAGCAAAATGTACAAAAATATTACTGTTCACATTCGGCCGTGTCAAATCTTAATACCGGATACTTAATGGAGCCTGATATTGGATACTCGCTTGTACCAAAATATTCTCACCTAATCAAAGATTAACTCACAAAGACTGATGGTTTCATAATAATTATAAGGTTAGAACAATAAACGTTTTGTTTTATTTTAAATACAAATAGTCTTCTAATGTCAGATATAAGAAAAATAGAGTTTGGGCCCTTATATCGGATTTCCGATAAAAGGCAACCTTTTTGGAAACCATGATTCCTGGCATTTCTTGTAAGATATAATTTAACTCAAAACATTCAAACGCAATAAGTAACATCATTATTAGCATCATTTTCTATATGACATGTGGATCATAAAATCGTTAAATTTGAAGGTCTGAGCAATTGTTTACTTTTTTTCAAATTTAAAACAAAAGTATCCGATATATGTCGCCTTTCTTCTACGTATTTATTAATATATAATTTATATATATATATATACATATATATATATATATATATATATATATATATATATATATATATATATATATACGTGTGTGTGTGTGTTTTTAGTAAAGTTCAAATATTGTGAAATAAAAACATGATTTATCATAAATAAAAAGTCAGGTTTCCTTCGGGAACGTTGTCCCATTCTTTTTCGAAGACGTCTTTGATGGCCACTGCTGTTCTCCGGTCATGGAGTTCAAAGTCGTTTTTTTTTTTCAGAACCAGCCTCTGTCCATTTGTGCTCATGGTGCACTTCCGCTTATTTGTAGCCCGAGCACAAAAACTCTGTTTATCTGAGCCGGAATCGAAGGGGTAAAACGTCTGAGATAATGCAGCGAGGGGCGTTTGCTCTTGGATCTCTTGGACTTTGAGACGTCGGGAATTTGGTGGGAGATTCCGCCGTTTCGGGGGATGAATCACGATGACTAAGCTTCCGGGGGGGGGGGTGAGGCATTCTCTTCGTTTCATCCCTCTTTTTTACTCATCTTTCCGCTGTTCCTCCCTCTCCTATTCTCTCGTCGTCTTCCTCTCGATTTCGCCCGAGTTTGTCCCAACCACCGAGCCAGTCTATAAAGCAGCACGCGATCCTCCGCGCGTTGCAGGATCGACGATGACGAGTCGGTATTGTTGGGGTTGCAAGGGACTCGCGCCAAGTCCCGCGAGTCCCCTTCCCCTTTCTTTCCATTCGCGCCTTCCCTCTTTCCCGAATGACAAATACTCGATAATTGGAAAGAATCGTTCGGTGAAGTTGATAAAAGCCTCGTACAGCGCGGAGAGAAGAAACGGGATCACAGCTGTAGGAGAAAAACAGCGCAGGGATTAAGGGTAAATTCACGGGAAATGGATTTTTTTCAATCCTATGATAGGTATGATCATTCGGAAATACAATGATGAGTGCACGAGTAGAAAAAAATCTTAAAAAATATATGCAGGCATATTTTATAGGCCACTTATCGGAAAATCATTATTCAAATACTTTGTGTGTGTGTGTGTGTGTGTGTGTGTGTGTGTGTGTGTGTGTGTGTGTGTGTGTGTGTGTGTGTGTGTTTGTGTGTGTGTGTGTGTGTGTGTATGGGTAATTCTTGTCAAATATATTTCTTTAACATCTCAATAATAAAAGGTTATTCAAGTTCATTATTATATATACATGTATATTATAGTTTATCACGAGAAAACATTTGATACCTTTCGAGCTGCCGAAAATCTTAGAAACGCGACTTTCAGTTTAAAAATAAAGAAATTTGCGCAGAAACGTATGTCGGCGTTTCATCTTCTGCGAAATAATAAAAACTCGTTTTTGTTCAATTTATTCCATTGTTTTTCTCGAAGTATGGCGATTCGTAAAAACTTCACACGAAGCGAAGGTTTTTCCGCGTTACGCACGGAATCGGTAATAAAAAAAAAACATGAAACGAGAAAAATATAAAATTGAAGCAAACAAAAAAGCGTCTAGCCAAAGAGCGCTTTGTCATGACCGCGCGGTCGGAAAATGTTGATCTATAGAGAGTCCTGTGCGACGGGCTTGCAGGAAAACCGCGAGTCGTTGGCCCCACCGCACGCGCGCGCCAACACACACACGGATATATATATATATATATAATACGTTGGTATGTATGTATGAAAATTCGATGGGGTCGAGGGCTGAGACGATTCCGTCGACGTACCGTGGTACATAGTTGGCCCTCGTGCTTTTGCATCGGTATACGAGGGTGCGTGCATGCGTGGGTGGAAAGCGAGGGTGGAATTTTCGGGTGAATCATCGGGCACCACCTCGGACCCTCTTCTCGGTGTCTCCCGAACAGCGCGTTGTCTCGACATCCGAAAGTTCCGGTACGTACTAGTCTGAATATACAGACTTTCCTCATCCCGAAACTACATAGTCCAAAGTGTTATAGCCACCGCGATGAGTTCAAGAGACGGAGACGTGCGCTCGTACGCCACGACACTGTTGAAAAACACGCACACTCCAACTTTTCGGCAGACACGAGCTCATCGGCGAAACGATGCGTCTAGCTCGCGATCGCGAAAAAAAAGAATGCGTCCACGAATGAATATCGACGCTGGTTACGGGAAACGTATTTCTATTCAGTTGTGGACTGCAGCTTGACTCGGGATTTGTAGCGAACCATTTATTTTCGTTATAATAATTTTTACTTTTTTAGGTTTTTTTTCATTAAGACGACGTATACATGCGTGATCAAAGGTGACAATATTGATGATGGGGTAATGACCATAGCTTTCATGTAAAAGATTCATTTTATTATTAATATGGCATTCGATATGGCTTTCCAATAAAACATTTAATTTGGAAAAAAACGATTATAAAACTTTATTTCTTTGGGCTACGCACTTCCTCAGTTTATAGAAGATTCTTTTCATTATTACGATCATACTAAAAATGATCAATAAAATATTAATTATTTTATAATTAATATGCCTTTCGATACAGCTATAGAATAAAATATGTTTGTAAGAATAATTTGTTACTGAAGTAAGATTAATAAAATGTTACATGGAAGTGCGTAGCTCCGGGCTACGTACTTCCTCAGTTTACAAAAGGTTAATTCTTTGATTGATATAATAATAATAATAATAATAATAATAAGTATTCGTTGGAAGAATAAGCAAAGTTAATTTTCCGCAAAATAATCGCTTGTAGCTCTGCCTTATCAAACAGTTCTTTGAATTCGTAGAAAAAGATTCTTCAGCAAATCGAAGACAATGATGAAATAATGAATATCAAATAAACTTGACGTAAATTTATGGGAAAACTTGATTTGCATGGGACAAAAGAGGACAATTTTATATATCGTAATAATAATGATATAAAAGGTACAGGATAAAAGGCGCAGATGTATCTTCTATATATATACGCGTACCTTCATTGCCCTTGATACGTTATTCGCGTCGTGTCCGCACATGCATTACATTACCGAGAGGGACCGATGAAACCACTCGAAAATCGTTTTATATTCTCTTTGACACTCTATATATGGGAAAAAAAAAGATTCCACCTCATAAATCGAAATGCAAATGGTGGTGGAGTCCGGGCGCGAGCGCCTCACCGTGAAAAAAAAATAAGCCATGGCTGACGTGCAGCAGAATGCAGTATTTATTCCGGTTGTGTGCATATAGTCGATAAGGCCGGTGCGTTTCGCCGTACGCGTTAAAGTTGGCGCTTTCGTGGATGAGCTTCTGCTTCGTGTCTTCTCGCTCTTTTGACGCGAAAGATAAACTCCGTTCCGTTTACACGTTGAGCGTTCATCGATAAATTATTTTCGCGAAAGGCAAATATTTGCAAAAGCGTGCCTGCATCGGAGTTCATTTTGGTACGGATGGCGTGAATGTAAACTCGACGAGTCGCGTGGAGCCGAAAAGCAAAATTTCACACCGAAGGATTCATGTTCAATATTGACGTTTATTTCGGCGGGAAGAATGGGCCATTTTTCTTCGACTTCCACGATTGGAAGGTAACGAGTTTTCCCAATTGTATTGGATCGATGTACAGGATGATACGCACTGTAGAGGTCCCCTCGGCGAGCGTACACGGTGTGGGTCAGTGCGAGCAAAACGTTTTTTTGAAAAATGTTGTGTGACAAAAATTGGCCGAGATATTCGCGTTGGAAGTCCGACGCTGAAAAAGGACATCAGTTGAGTGTTGAGTGTCAGTTAGCTTGTTTATTTAGCTTCAATTTGGTTTTTTTTTTGGCCTCTCAACGTCAATTTTTTTCCGACATATCCGACTTTGAATGCAAAAAGATTTTCTCGTCTTCGATCATCGATTTCTCAGCACCTAATGACCGCACAGGGAATTAAAGGCCACCTTTGAAAACTTGAATAAATGTCCTACGGGACCCTTTTGTTAATTTTTGTGACATACAATTTTTCTCCCGTAATGTTAATTTGAAAAAAGTACAAAACATCGCGTTTCATGGTTTTTCGGTAGATGTTACTATTTTACTGTTACTATTTTAGAAATATTGATGGAAAGAATAATGTTGCCGGGTTTTTCGTTCATCTTAATATACCCCCAATAGCCCAGTAAATTTTAAAATTGATTCACCGAACCGTTTTTCCGGGCCGATTGACAAAGTTTCACAAAACAAACAAAGGAAGAAGTGTTTTGTTCCTAAACATCGTGTAATCATCGTCAAAATGAAAAGACTAATTTCCTTCGACTTTTTAGACAACTTTGCACTAGTTGCTTGTTAAATTTAAGGGGAAGAACAAAAATTAATATGAAAAAAATTTCAGGAAACAATACTGACTCATTTTTTACCGCAATGATTTAATTCGCGGACACGATCGAGCCGACCAGGATCCGGCCGACCGGATCGAGCCGACTAAGACCTCGCCGACGTCATGAACTCGCCGACCAAAGATCTGGACGACTAATACACTGGCCGACCAACGATCTCGCCGACTAAAAACTCGCCGACTATGTTTTGTAAAACTGAAATTGTGCAGCTTTCGCAAAATTTTGAGTTTCTTTGGGTTTATTTGGTTTTGTCCCCTCTCTTTGCGGATCGGCGAGTTTAATGGTCGGCCAGTTATACGGCAACCATTTTTTAAACGATTCGGCCTTTGCGCACCATGATTTCACTCATCTTTAATTGCATTAATTAAAAGTTTGACACCCTCAAGCTGTATTCATTAGTCGATGTGATTGTGAGAACTTGTATGCGATTAATTTTCGATATTTTCTGCAAAGGTCATTAGGGTTACAAAAAACTGTTTTTTTCAAGACTGATTTTTTTTCGCAGAAGAAAACCAATTAACACTTTTTATCAAAAATAATCTTTTTTTGGTAATTGTTTTCTAAGTTTTGGTTAACACAAATTAACCAAACGTTTTTGTAAACTTTGACTTTTGTTTTAAATTTTTCATCATGCCTAGTTTGGAAGAAAAAAACTGTTTGTTTTAACCCTAACAACCTTCGCAAAAAATATTGAGAATTAATTGCATACGTTCTCAGATCGACCAGTGAATACAGCTTGGGGGTATTCACTTTTAATGAATACAATTAAAGATTAGTGAAATTATGGTGCGCAAAGGCCGAATCGGGTCAAAAATGAGTCAGTATTGTTTCCTAAAATGTTTGAAAGTTCAATTTTTTTTCCCCTTAAATTTAACAGTGCAACGTTATGAAAAAAAGTCGAAAAAAATGTATCTTTTCATTTTGATGATGATACCCGATGTTTAGGAACAACACACTTGTTCCTTTAATTATTTTGTAAAAGGACTTGGGGGTACATTAAGCTGAAAAAAAACCTGGTAACATTAGTCTTTCCATCAATATTTGTAAAGTAATGATAGATTTACTAAAACCATAATAAATAATTGTTTGTTCTTTTTTCAAATTAATGTTGAGCCTGTACAATTGATAACAAAGGCATGAGATGTTTGATGTTTGCCGATCGAAACAGTAAAAAAAAAAGTGTTCGAGCTTCATCGTTCCTTATTCTACGCGTTGCCTTTGCACGAGAATATTCCTGTTGTATATCCGTGGAATCGTTCTTTCCAGCAAGCTGGATCGCTGCCGGGAACTTGTCCCTATGATTCGAAAACTTAATCAATCAGTCTGGGAAGGTTCGGTAATGAAATTGACGCGGGGTAGTACGAGGGTAAGAGATACGAAAACGGGAGAGAGACGTACGCGTGACGCATCGGCGGTGCCGAGTGAATTATTGATCGCGCTCCCAAGACGTAGCTATACGCCTCCGAATAACGGGCATGCAATAGTCAAATAAATACAACACGATCGAAGCTCGTTACAGACGAATAAACTCAAAACTAGAAGCAGCGTTAATTTCGTCTCGACGTGACTATAATACTCCAAGCGGCGCGTGTGTTTAAACGTGCGACCCAAGGGAGCTCAAGGGAAATGAGATTCACTCGCTGGCAACCGGATACCAGGAGGAAAAAAATCATATTGGAAGGAGAGAAGTTTGCAATTCGATATAGAGTCGATTTATAGAAAACTCTTGTCAATCGCGGAGTCTGCGGCTCCATTCATGCGGTGAGTCGCGATTTAACGTGGCGGAACAGTGACAGCTCGAGTATGCCAAGTGAGAGCTCTGTGTATGTACGGAGGAGTAGACAGTCCGATAGAAAATCGATTTCCGGCGAAAAAAGCTCTTCGGTCCGCAATGTTTTCCCATATATATATATATATTTGTGTGTGTGTGTGTGTGTGTGTGTGTGGGAGAAAAATATATATATAATAAAAATATATAAGAAACATGTATAGACAATATAATAATAATAATAAAAATATATATGGAATAAAGACGCTCAAACGTCGCGAATCATCGCCGCTGCCTCTCGGAAGCTTTTCCACAGGTACCGATGTCTACTATACACGCTATAAATAATAGCCGCACCCATATACCTATACGTCGCCCAGTTTGAGAAAAGCTTCGAGAGTAGCCGGAAACGTGAAAGCTTGCAGAAAGCTCTATGCCTCTCCGTATTGAATTTCGAAGTACACTAAGCTATATGTATGGTAGTGCGTGGATATAAAACTGTAGCGAGCGCGGCTCGTTTCTCTGCCTTTCTTTCCAAAAGCTTGCTCGTTGTAACCTAGCTTACAATCGTTGCACGTGCACACCTAGTCCACGTATACGGGCTATTCTAGGTCGAGTCGACGAATGAATTTACCAATGTACGTTTTGTAGCGTGCCCCGAGACGAGGTTCATTTTCGCAGGAGGTGATACGCCTCGGTGGAAACGCATCGATACCCAATCGTTTTTGGTGGCGAGCCTAAAATTTGATATTTTTTTTAGCTTAGGCGTTATTTTTAGGATTCACTGTGTATTGAATCTGTCGTAAAAGTTACATCGCACGGCGGGATGAATGTCGATGTCATTTATGTATCAATTATATAATATTTATTTGTTGTTTATTCATTGATTATATAATCTTTTTTTATTAATCATCTATTATCCAAGTGGTTATTTGTGAATTAACAATGAGTAATAATGTTAATAATGTTTTTTTTTATTATTTATTGAAGTCATTTTTTCCTTAGAGTGACGACAAAAGAAGTGTCCAAATAGTCCCGTGGTCGTGATTATATGCAAGCTCCGATAATCCGTACCATTGATCGGTAACCCAAACGCAATGCGACAGACCTTCGTTATCACGATTATTTCTTCAATTTCGGCTCAACAAATTAAGAACGGCAATCACCGTTGGGAAGTCACGTTTCCGAACGACGCGATTCGGTGGTCGAAAACGGTCCAACTTTATCCAGGTTAGCCCTTGTGCTTCTAACCAGGGTGCTTCTCGCCTTTTTCGACATCGTAAAGAAACGCCGAGTGCCAGCGACACGTCGAGTTAACGAGTGCGCCAACGAAACACGACGACTTTGGCTGCAAAAACATAAGAACAAAAAAAACAAAACCAGCTGGTCACCTTGATGATAAAAAGCGGCAGAAAAAGGGCAACGCAAGTCGCGGCAGAAATAATAACGAAATCGTATAAATCGGGTCGCAACGGTAGAAGGTGTGAACAACTGGCATCGATTTTCCCAAGATTAAACTGGCAAATCTTGCGCCTCGAATTCTCGCGGCTCGCCAATTTCTCTGAAACACGACGAGGGGGGAAGACGGAAAATTTGTTACCGATTTTACCGCGTTGCGAAGACGATAAAAGAGACCGCATCACCGGATCGCTGCAAGAAAAAGAAACACCGAAGGTGAAAGAGAGAGAGAGAGAGAGAGAGAGAGAGAGAGGGACGAATAAAGAAAGAAAGAAAAAGATGGAGAGCTTTTCGAGTTGCCCGAGAATCGATGTGCGAGAATACACGTGAGGGGAACAAAGGAGAAAAGAAAGAATCGGAAGTTAGAGAGAGACGGTAGAGAGAATAGTGCGACGAATAGTGGCAGGAGGATATAGTGTACATTACGAGTGAGGGTGCGAGTTACGGAAATAGCGCAAGTTCAACGGCTTAACGGATCGGCCGGCAGACCGAGAAAAAGCGTCGTGCGGATGCTGCATATGTCTATCCTTCGAAGCCCACACTCATACAAAAGATTAACTTCAATTAACTAAACTTTTCATAAAATCAGTGTTTTTTTAACGATACCACTATTCCAGAAATTTATTTCAAATATATTTATTTCTTCAAATGAAGATCTATTTAACAACGTTGAGTAATGAAAAATTGAAATGCTTCTAATAATGTTGGTATTTGGTATTATTTAGTGAGAAAATTATGTTGCCGTACCGATTATATGGATCTTTTTAAATTTTTAAATAAAAATTCACTAGCAAATTCGTAAACGTACACTCCGTTGCCGGAGTATGGCGCAGGGCCCGCAGTTTCTCCCGCAAGGCATTTCTACTCCTAGCGAGCATACAAACAACGCGTATCGACACAACGCGAATTTTCCGCATTGTCGCTAGCGGTCAGCCAAGTCTATTCCGAAAGAAGTGGAAATCGCACATCTTTTGATAATCACGGAAGAGGAATATCTCCTCGTATAGACCGAAATGGTTGTAATACGAAATACTTTTTATAATTTTTCACCATTTAGGATTGTCAACAATACGGATAAATGTGTATTGTATGCTAGAAAATACGGTGAATTCTCTGATTTCGTATCAACATACTAGTAATTCAAATACAATTTTTATTCTCTCGAAATAACAATATATATATATATATATATATTGATCACTTGTAAGTTCATAATCAACAATGTATTTTGAACGAATACATATTTATTGAATGATCCGCGTGAAACGTTTCGTATATTCATGAAGGCATTGTGAATCGTACTCATCTGGGTCGACGTACCGAGCCAAGACTATATGGAGGTAATATGCATATCTATTTCTACAATTGGTATATCCACCTATAAATATACGTTTGCGTGTCGTATAGGCGTCGAGCGAAAAGTACATGTACGCGCATAAGTTGGTGTGCGCCCACCCATGTATGCGTAATCGTATACATTACATATACAGACACCCACACGCATATTTATGGATACATGTGTGTATTTATTGTCAGGACAAGATCCAGCGAACGAATGCAAAACCGGACGTGAGCTGTCCACGTGCGATGACAGGCACGCGTGCGTGCGTCCAACCGCAAAATCCACCGCTAACGTAACAGAGAGAGAGAGAGAGGGAGAGAGAAACAGAGCAAGAGAGATAGAGAGAGAGAGAGAGATGCATAGAGATGGACATTTTCATTACATGCTCAGTCCCTCTACCAGTAATATTGTCAGCAAAGACAACTGTTTATGAAAAAAGGCATTCACCTCAATTGAAACCACCGGAAAACAGAAAGACATGTACGATGGCGTTATTATTGCACTATAAACGTTTACCTAGCGAGATTTCAGCTAGAAATATTATTCTTTGTTACTGGTTACGAACCCGAACAAACCGTGGCTATATTTTTGCTCTGTATAGGTTTATTTAGTGAGGTTTTGTCTGGGAATATTGATTTTTATTTGCTAGTATACTTTGTACTTTTCGGATCAATATTTACTTATTCATCTTTTTGGGTGGGTAATTTCGAAGGCATGGTTTTCGATGGAATCGATCGCGGTTCAAGTAAACTTTTTCAATGGAAGCGTGGTTGTTGCATAGATGGATTGTCGGAACGTCCCCAGTGCTTCCTTCGACCATCAATGAAACACACGTCACTCCGTGGCACTGAGCCTGGATCAGTGTCATTTGGACGGAAGGTAAATTAACTGTGGACGCGCGACCGATGAAACTTCAACTGATAGCTGCCGGAACTGTCGTCAATCGAGTCCCTATCAGTTGGAGATTCCAATGTAGATGTGACTGGTCAGATTATCTTTTCACGCCCAATTGAACGTTAAGATTCCTTGGCTTCGCGATAGACAGCATTTCGACAAATAATTAGGTATTCATTTCATAACAGTTTGTAATGTCAATTTATGATAACTCATTGGAAATTCTTGAATAGCAGCAGTGCAAACGTCGATGATGTTGGCAATTCGTTTTTTGCAAGAGACAATGGATAATCAGAGATTCAAATGAAATTGGAATGAAAACATTCTGAAATTAAATTTAAAAAAAATCTCATCGTGTGAACGTCTTGCTCTCTTTCTCTCTCCCTCCCTCCCCCTCTCTCTTGCTCTCTCTCTCTCACACACACACACACACACACACACACACACACACACTATGATGGCTTTACAGTCGGTCTTCCCTGCTATAGCTATCTCAACGATTCAATGAGCCAAGAAATTCAGGGATGCTTATCCTCTGAAATCGTTGGCTCTGGAATTTCTCATTCGCTGTCGTTGTATATTTGCAATTTTCTTTTTATATGCGTTTTTCCATCGGTGTTTTTTTATTTTATTTGCATTTTCAATGTCATTGTAATTTTTTTTGCGCGAAGTTATTCTATTTCGTTCTTGTATCGAGCCTCTTCTTTACTTTCTTCTATCGTTTTTATTTTTATTGTGCGAAGCACGAGGATGATGTGCCAGAGGACGTTTTTGTCCGAGTCCACAAAGAAACCGTATCTAATCTAATATAATCTAATCTCGCTCTCCCTCTGTCTTATTCCGGTTGCCTCCGCTAATTCCCTACGTTCCCTAGCCTACGTTAATTGCATTCCAGTCCTTACTCAGCAGTGACCGAGAATCTCCGTACAATCCAAGAACACAATACAAGTATCGTATGTACGCGTATATACGTAGGTATAAGCATATAGGCTGTACAGAGAAGATAATAGTCGGGCGCCATCTGCACCAACGTACTATGCAAACTGTTGCCCACGGGCTATCTTGAGGGCTAGCCGCTTGTCGCTACAATTACAATGCCCCCACTGATGCAATGGAGAATGAGATTATTTCGATGCTCGCAGTACGAAATCTGTACAGGTACAGGACACAAAGCAAGAGATCGAGAGAGAGAGAGAGAGCAAGAGAGAGAGAGAGAGAGAGAGAGAGAGAGAGAGAGAAAGCGAGACAGGGGCAGATAACTAATTAACGGATGATCCTATGGTACTGCCATGGGATGGGCGACCTCAACCGCATTCCAAACCCGATCAAAGTATCCGCCCCGTCTCGATTCGAATCTCCAATTACGTACTTTCACTCTAGTCCACTTGGAGGGAGTAAAGGTTCAGGTCGAATAAAACCCACCAAAATATCAATACTGCGGACGAATTTGATGCTGAAATGAATGATTATGCGCGATCGCAGCTCATTGTAATTTTGAGGGAGATAGCGAAAAAGCTTCGAATTGTTGATTGATAATGATAATGATAATTGATGTCGATTATGACAGCGGTAATTCATTAACGGAATATTTTATGGGAAAAACAATGACGTTGAAATTGTTTTGATTTGTGTGTTTTTTATATGATTTCATTTGATCGGATCTTGATTTTGAACGAATTTACAAAAATATAAGTCCAAGATATTAGTTAACACTTACAACAGTGAAGTAAGATTATAACTAATAGTAATAGTTTGTCGACAAAATGTGTCATGTAAAACAAAAATTACGTTACATTTTTTTAGGGTCGTCTGACTTCTATTTGATTTAACTTGATCAGATATTAATTTGAAACGAGCTTATAAAAAGAGAACTTGAAGATATTATTTGACAATGAGAACAATTAATAAAGATTATGATTGACAGTGATAATTTATCGACGAAATATTCTGTGGAAAAAAGAATTACGTTTTATTTGTTTGGGTATGATTGGCTTCTATTGAATTTTCCTTAATCGAATCCTATTGTTAATTTCAAACGATTCAAAAAGAAAACTCCGAGTTTTTCGTTGACAATGACAACAATTAATAAAAATGAAAATTGATAGTAATAATTTATCGACGAAATATTTTGTACAATCGAAAATAACAATTACCCTCTAATATTTGTCTTCTTTTAAACAGAAGAAAGAGTTATTTTATTGCCACTAATTTTTTTATCATCTCTGACAACGGAACTCCAACATCGACGTGAGCTTTGGGACGAAAGGGCATCGATCCTTCGTGCCTATTTCCTTCCGCCTGTCGGCCGTGTGCGCGACGTACCCCGTGCATACAACACTCGGGCGCGTAAACTAGGAATGAGCTGCTTCGCAAGGGAAACAATGAGTGACGGATGCGCGGAGGCCGAGGGTGCTCCGAATGGACGACCTAAGTGGTTTTCCAGATAGAATCATCCTCGTTAGTCGTTAATTTGACTGCGGACTTCCGACCTACCGCTCATACATTCCATATACCTGTTCTGTTATTCAACATAACAATAGTCGCCCTCTCGCGTGTACTATTCAGGTGCGCGTTCAAAGCCAGCATATGAACGAATAATTCAATATCAATGCTACTTCGATTCGTCGCGTGAATGTGCAGAAAATGAGTGATGACCGTTTATTAAGCTCGAGATCAATTTCGATCAGGAAACTGTTCATGTCTTGTCTCCATTCCTTAATGTGCATTTGTAGACATTTGAAAAAATATTCACTAATTGTAACACAATTAGGCAAAAAATTTGTTATTTTAAGGCGCCAGAGACTTTTATATAATTTATTCGAAAGATGATCATTTGAGACCTAAGTAACAACAGGTGCAAAGTGCCTGGTGCATCTTGCTATTGCAGGCGTTCCAGGAATTGTCGATCGGGGATTGGCTCCGGCCAATTATTTGTACATTAATGTTAGCGAAATGATGCGGGCTCGATCGATATTCCTGCTGTAGGGCTCTTTAAGGAACGTCATTATAATAATTATTCGCGGACATTTGCAGTGCGATTGGATATATATATATATATATATAATACACACACGCACACACACACACACACACACAAATATACATATGTGGGTGTGCGCGGGTGTGCGTGGATACATGTACGTATGTGTATAATTGAACTGGAATAAATGAATACATGTAGAGTACATGTTAACGTACAATAAACAAATGTAAATTATTAAATGTATTAGAATAAAGTATCTCGAAAAATAATGTTCTCTACTAATAATGGTTTAAACATCATATTAAACGACACTCTTATCATCGATGAAACATCTCTCTCTCTCTCTACCTCTCCCTCTCTCTCCCTCTCCTCTCCCTCTCCCTCTCACTCTCTCTCTCTCTCTCTCTCTCTCTCTCTCTCTCTCTCTCTCTCTCTCTCTCTCTCTCTCTCTCTCTCTCTCTCTCTCTCTCTCTCTCTCTCTCTCTCTCTCTCTCTCTCTCTCTTTCTCTCTCTCTCCCTCTCTCTCTCCCTCTACCTCTCCCTCTCCCTCTCCCTCTCTCTCCCTCTCCCTCCCTCTCTCTCTCTCTCTCTCTCTCTCTCTCTCTCTCTCTCTCTCTCCCCTCCCTCTCTCTCTCTCTCCCCTCCCTCTCTCTCTCTCTTTCCCTCCGTAAGGCGGATGGTGCACCGCGCATTAGAGTCACATCCGAAAATGACATCCTCCATCAAATTGACTTGCTGATGCGGTGTTCACTTAGCGATGACTTAGTGAACACGTTCACGTTCACTTAGCGATGACTTAGCGAACAGTAACGATTTGAAAATTGATTGGAAACAACCTGACATTCGTTAGCCTTTTCCGGCTTGTGCTTGGCTCGTAGCTAGTCCTTTTGCGGTTATGCGGTAATGTGTCCTTTATCCTGGTATCTTGGAATTTGATATTCTGTGACTATGCGCCTGGAGTGTGCTCATTATTATTTCTACAAGTATCATTATTATTATTATATCACGCTTGGATCTTTATTGTGTTCATTATTTTTATTATTAATATGTTTATAATTATATTCATCACGTGAATCGCGTTCTTCACGTTGTAAGCTACCATGTTTTCTATCGCACGAGCATTTGTATTAGTAGCATAACCATTATTGTATGCTTATTGATTTAATCCATGAAGTTTTTGTTTGGTTTATATAGTTTATGCATTACTTTATCTTTAGGTGAGAGAGCATTGTTTAATTCGCAAACTTGTATTATTATATTATTATAATAATTATTATACTTGTACTATTTTGTACATTGCCCGAAAGTATTACTAGGGCATAATAAATTCTATCATCATCATCATCATCATCTCTCTCTCCCTCTCTCTCTCTCTCTCTCTCTCTCTCCCTCTCTCTCTCTCTCTCTGTGTTGTTAAAGTATACTCTATATTTATTGATTATATTTCATTAGATATTTATTTATCCATTAATTTCACTTAAATTATGCAAATTACGCAATGTACTTATATTTGGGGGACAATTTTATCATTGTGCAGCCAAATGAATTTTGTTAATATATTGGTTTGGTAAGAAAGTCTTGCGACACACAACATAAGTAAAATATAAAAACATTTTATTTTAGCAGTAAACTATCTACAACTCGTGCCCAACGCTCTGGTAGACTTTGCACGCCTGCACTCCAGAACTCTTTGGGTCGTGAATTGAAAAAGTCGACCAGTGTATTTTTGAGATCCGCGACATCATCAAATTTTTTATCCTGTAAATAATTTTTTAAAGCTCGAAACAGATGGTAGTCGGTAGGTGCTAGGTCTGGTGAATACGGTGGATGCGGTAGAACTTCCCATCCCAGCTGCGAAATAGATTGTTGTGTCATCTTAGCTACGTGGGGTCGAGCATTGTCGTGGAGAAGCCGAACTCGGAGACGTTTACGCTTTTTTTGTTTGATAATTTCAGCCAGCTTTTGCAGTTGTGCAGAGTAAGTATTTGCATTTATCGTGGTGTTGGATGGGAGCAGTTCGTAATATAGCATGCTCTCAGAATCCCACCAACAACAGAGTAAAACTCTCTTCACTTCACGGGGCAGCTTAGGGGTCGGATCTGGTTTTTCTCCTTTCGGTAGTCATTGTCGCTTACGTGTGTAGTTAACATAAAGCACCCAGCTTTCATCTCCAGTGACTATTTCTTGAAGAAAATCCTTTCCGTGTGGACGTTGCAGGAGTGAAAGACAGATGGACATGCGTGTCGCTTTGTTTGATTCGCTGAGATCGTGTGGTATCCAAGAAGAAACAACTTTTCTGTATCCGAGATTTTGTAAATGTTGGAGAATCGTGGGATGGCTACAGCCGAATTTGTAAGCTAATTCCCGTGACGACGTATTAGGCTTTGCCTTTGTAAGTGCTCGTAGTTCTTCAGCGTCAACAGTTGATTTCCTGCCCGACCTAGGTTTGTCTTCAAACGATGTATCGCCAGAACGGAAACGCTGGTACCAACGGGATATCGTTGAATGATGAACTACGTTGGCCTTGAACACACTACACATATTAGCGGCTGCGGTTCTTGCAGAACGCCTTTGTAAAAATTCGTAATATGCAATCGATCGAAGTGCACTATGATCCATCTTCGCTCGTACTGTCTGCGCGGAACAACTGACTCGCTATTATACCCTACGGCATGGAAGGTTCTAGACTAGTCTTGAATATACTACTCTCGAATGTTGTAGAACTTCGTTAGAAGAAAACATATTTTAATCGAAAGGAAAGTGTCGCAAGACTTTCTTACCAACCCAATATAATGTACTTTATTTTATTTTAGGTAGACTTGAGGTGAATAAATACTTCGTTCCTTGAGGCAAGCGGAAACGCAAGAGAGCAGCTCCGATATTCTGATGTATACTATACGTGGTACTGCACCGTAGAATTCCAGGGTCGGGGGTCGATTGACCTCGTATAGACCTGATACTAGACCATCATAACCGCACAGGCAATCCTCGTACATCTGTGTGCCCGAGCGTGCGCACCATAGAATGGAACGGAGCACGGGAAAAGCAAAAGAGAATTAACGAGCATATATGTATGTCGAACGCATGCACATGTATGGGGCACCTCGGATCAAATTGCCAGACTCATGATTCTCATTCTCGTCAATTCCCTTTGTCCACCAGTCTGCTGACATGCGAAAAAACCATTTTTATTCCAGTGACCTTGGCGAACAATGGAAATGATTTTTTAAATGAATTCAAATAAAAAATAATTAATCGTGTAAAATAACAATAATAACAATAAATAGATAATATTGCGAACTTGAAATAAATTATTTTTTAGAATAATATATAAAAATAATAAATATAATAAATGATGAATAATTAATACGTAATAATTGAAAATACTCTTCGAAAATAATTTTGAATATAAAGTAAATGTAATAAATATTCAGCATGACCAACTTTGGATTCATTGCGCTTCGACGACTGAACCCGTTTTCAAAAAAAAAATGATAGATGTTTCTACTCTTGGTGGATTCATCCCTGAGGAATTCGAGATAAATGGACGTTTTCATAATAAGAGAGAACGATAAATCGGTCGCGGTTAATGTGGTCCGAAACGCCCCGCCTAGGTCAGGTGGGTGTTGAGCTTAAGTTGCACCCTCAGCATCCGCACGCGAAGGGTATATATGCAACCGCGATGCACCGCAGAGCTCTCTATCTCTCTCCCTCATTCTCTTCGTTTTAGCACCCTGGGCGTGCATCTTCCGGTTCCCGGACGTGGCATCACGATCCACCGTGTGCCACTAACTACACGTCCCGGGGCTAAATGGGCAGACGGAGAGGCTATACGAGAACTACTTCATGCGCTCTCTATCGAATCGATAGCCTCAAGGGCGGAGAGGAGAGGGAACGGGGGTGGCGTTCGCCGCTTTTACGCCTTCGAATATACATACGAAGGCACATATTTGTCGTATTGCGGTGTACGAGTACTCGGCCCGTACAATCTTGGCGCGCAAGAGTATGCAGTTATTTCCAATGCTCCTCGATGTCATTTGGGGATGACGGGATATGCCAATGCCCTTCTTTCACTCTTTTTTCGTTTACCGCTGAAAGAGAGAAGCATGGACCTTTTGAACTCCTTTATCCCGTCTCAAATTTGCGGTATGAATGTCCGCGAAGTTGCGGTATGAGAACAACGAAATTCCTTTCTTTCTATAAAAAGTTGGGGTGGATTGAATTTTCACACCTATACATCTCGTCGATGCAAAAAATTTGACTTTTTTTTGCGTTCTTTAAACTCTTGGTGTCGCTTAGAAAAAAATATCAAGCTTTAAAATTTTGCTCGTGAGTGCAGATCAAACTAGTTTTAAGCGAAAGAGAGAGAGAAAGAGAGAGAGAGAGAGAGAGAGAGAGAGAGAGAGAGAGAGAGAGAGAACTTTTCGTAAAAGCTACGAGTGAGGAAAAAAAAGTAAGAGGCAACCGTTTTACCCTGCCATCTCAAAGAACCCAAAACTCCGAAAGTAGGCAAGAAATAGAATGCATCAAAGAAAACGCAAGAAAGGGTGTGAGAGAATAGCCAAGAGAGCCTGAAATACAGTTACCTCACACGGTGAAGCTTTGCAGCTTTGTAGCCAAAAAAAGCTACGGGTACCCTGCATGGCTGCTATAGAGATATTTTTCTCTCAGTCATTCATATCTTTCCCTCCCGCTTTCTCTTCCTCGCTCGTTCTTCCCCTCGAGGAACCGGACGCTCTTTGACTTTATAGTAAAAAAAATTGATAAAAAACTTTTTTTTTAAACCCCGGCTATATAATTATGCTTCTTCTTCTTCGTTATAGTCTTGCCACGCATTTACCATAATAGTCGTTCGCGCTTTGCCCACATGAAAGAGTTTTTATCTTTTGATTTGGGTTTTTTGAAATCTTCTTGCAAATGACAATATCCACTCTTGAAATGGCCCGTAGAAACAAACATTATACACATGCACGCACGCACGCACACACGCACACACACACACACACACACACACACACACACACACACACACACACACACACACACACACACACACACACAATACAATATTGCATCGTAGAGTATTATATAATAATACAATACAATAATAAATAGATCTTGTATATACGCGCATACGTGTATATGTTCATCCGAGCTAAGTGGCCACCGCTCCGAGTATCGGCCATGCAGCAGTACTGCCAAAGCCGAACCCCAACCGCCCATCCACCAGTGTTGGTGGATGGGCATACAATTTATAGGCTTAAGAATTGAAAATCGGATAAATTTATAGGCTTATTACCATTGTTATATAATACAATAGAATATTGTGTAAATATGTGATTGTATTTTATAATAAAAATAATTTGGATTATTATGAAATAATACAAATTTAAACAAAAAATTGTTATCATTATTATTATTATTAAATATGATACAATATTGTATTGAATTATATAATAATAATTATTATTATTATTTGACTAAATCAATGAGTATATTATTTAAGTACATTAACCTTTTATTACAATTATTTAGAAAAATATTTCTATAATAATTTCATAATTATTATTTTAATCATTTCTATTATTTCATGATAATAAAAATTATTATTCAGTAATCATTTTTATTTTCATGAAAAGTTCTCATAATAATAATAATGACAACAAAAAAATACAGTGTGTATGTGTGCGAGCGCGCGCTCGCGCGCGCGCGCATGTTTGTGTGTGTGTGTGTGTGTGTGTGTGTGTGTGTGTGTGGTGGCTGTACGCACATATGGATATAGTAGGTACTTGAATAAACATATATATGTATACGCCCGTATACATCGCAAGATCAGTTTATTATTCACCCTCTTTGAGTGCGCGCCCCGAAAGGAGCTTCGGGTTTAAGGAGAGAAAATTGGTCGCCCTGTGACGTTTCACTATATTTTTGTGTCGAGCATCCCTGAATTCGGGCGCAGCTCTTCCTCACCCATGAAACTTAATACTACGAAGCCTGGGCAAAGTGCTCTTCGCGATCGTGAATGTTGAATCGATGCGCATACTGTACATACACTCCGATGGTACACACGTATACACTCCGCACAGCTGCTGCTCCTCGTACGCCTCGGGTTCCCTTTTAACCCGTCGCCCGTTATTTACAATGTTGAATGGGAAAGGACGAGAGCCCAAGAGGGGCATCGAAGACGATCAGATGCAGAAGCCCACACGCAACTCTCATCAAACTTTTAATCCGCGAATCCCGTGAGTTTGTTTGACTTTGCCCTTACGAGGACATTTTCGATTTGTGTTAGTAAACATTTTTTTTTTGTATAGACGCAATTTTTTTAGTATAATCGGTGTAGATTTTTTTCAGCTACGTGTTGGAACGTACAAATTTCTTCTTTTTGTTCTTGTAATGATTAGTTCAGAGAATTTCACCGGTAAATTCTCAAGGATGGGCAGAGGGTGTCGAATGAACGGCGGGATTTTAGTTCCGTTGAATAATCCAAAAGTAAAACTGATACTTCACGTGCGGCATCAAACGAAACGACTGTTTTCTATCGAGAAAAAACATATTGGGACAGCGGGAGAGCCCGAGGGACGAGAGTCGTCGAAGGGAAAGAAAGCGAACCACGTGACGGAATACAATCACGTTCGGTACGATTGCAACGTGTGTTTCCCGATGCTGACCGGACTTTCCGGTGATACGGAGAATTACCGCGGGGGAGGGCTCGTATCTCAAGAAAATCGATCCAAGAGCTCGGTGGAGAGGATGTCTAAGAGAGAAAAGACTGTTTTGCTGAGAGGGGTCGCAACGAGAGGAGGGTGCAAGGGTCCCCCATGAGATGGACGCGAAACTGCGCTCGGAGCTGCGCGATTCTCGTCGACCACCTTGTTTCGTCTTGCTCGATACTTTTTTTTTCTCCGCGACTGTTCTCCCAGCAGAACATTCGAAAAAGGGGCATCGAATCACGTAACCATAGTTACAAGGAACTTTGCCTCTCCTCTCTCTCTCTCTCTCTCTCTCTCTCTCTCTCTCTCTCTCTCGCTTTCTCTCTTCGTCGAGGTCCACGTTTCGCAATCCTCGAACCGAGGCGCATCGATAAAATCGCGTCGGGACACACGTGCTGCTGTCCCGGAGAAGCAAACTTATGCCTCGCATAAATCTTCAACTTTTTTTTCTGCCGGAACAATCCTCGCGTTTCCCTTGGACATCCAAATATTATGGATGAGGTTGAGAAAATGATACGCGCACTGGGAAATTTTCTCGAAATTTCTCACACGAAAATGAAATACATTTTTTTCACGTCACCCATGCGAAAATTGCAAATTAATAAAACACACCGTTGCGAAGAGAAAATATCGTGGATTTATTTCATGGGAAAATAGCGTTGAGGCTCTTCGAAAAATACAAGGGCAAGACATTTTTCGAAGCTCGAGTTCAACGTTGGTGGACTATTTCGTCCAATAAGATGGGAGGCTTCGGTATAAATAAAAAGTAAAGTACGATAAGGAGCACGAGTTCGTGTAATACCGAACAGTTTTTTCTCCTCCTGACAGCCGCATTGGAAAAGCTGTGTTGGTTACCGGTATAAGAAATATGAAAAAAGAAAATTAGATAGATAGACTCGCGAGGTCTAAGCTGAGGGAAAGAACTTTGCCTCGGGCTTCTCTTCGGCGAGATAATCGCGACAAAATTGACACGAACGAGAATACGCGAGAAAGGGATGGTGGTGAGAGGGAAAACAGCTGCATCAGCTTCTCCCGGGACGTTTATTATTCCAGACAATTTTACTTGCCATAGCTTACTATGCACGCGGCAATTCGAGGTGGAGATTCTTCCTGTGAAATTCGTTTTCGTCACGTGATAATTTTCCAATAGAGTCACAACAAGAGAAACAGCACAGGCCGGCGCGAAGAAAGGCCGGAAAAGTTTCATCCCTCAACAAAGGCGGCCAAATCGCTGGAAATGTTCAGCCTCGACGACGAATTATTGGAAGAAGAACTTTGTTTCGCTATCTTCGGGAAAAAATTGTACATCTCCTCACCACGGGATCCACTGTGATCGAAATGAAAATGATTTTTCGAAATTGATGGCAAAATTATGTTTCAATATGAGAATAAATATAACCGAAACAAATGGAGGAGAGGCACTCGTTGCATTTCGACAAAAAATAACTCACACAAATCGAGAGAACCAGTCCCTCGTTGGATTTAAAAAAAAACTGATAAAAATTGCGTAGAGTAACGTCCAGGTTGGTCATTGTGCCAACGTGTGTGTGTCACTCACTTTCACAGGAGCTAAATTTTATTCCCGGGTATATGCCGCTGCGATGCCATCTAGGCAATGAAGTATATGTTTCCCCTTAGTTTACGCAAGCTTACATAAATATAGAGTAAATGGGTATTGTTGTGAGTCGTCAAGATTTATCGAAAGGTTTCAGTGAATCTTCCCTTTCCGACGTTTCTCCAAGTCGCGATATCATCTTATTTCCGCCTTCTCTTTCCGCCCCGGTCTCGCGACGTAGAATTATTCGATTTCCCACGGACGACGAACCCTCTGGCTTATATATATGTATATATATTTATTTGCGCACCTTCGTCTACCGGCGTCATGTTTTATTCGCGGGTCCTTTCTGGCTTTCCGCTGTATCCGCATGTCAACTCTATCTCGCCCTCTCTCTCTCTCTCTCTCTTCTCAAATACAAACGCACTATATATATATACATATATATGCACGTCGACGAGACGGAATTTAAATTGCTCGTCGCTTAGTGGATTCTGCACGGTATTCGACAAACGTCAGACACGCTCAGACCCACCTAAGTGGTATACAACGAATTTATGTAACATTGGACGAACGAGCGAGCAAACAATTGCTCGACAGTGTCGAGCGATACATACCGAGTATATTGTGAAGCCCACGCTGCGTATCGGATCGACAGTACAACGAGACGATGTACGAGTATCGGGGCTCCTTTCTGCCTTAAGGGAGGGTTGTGTCTTTCATCAGTGAATCTTGAAGGACCGATTGTTTCTTTTCAGCTGGGAGTGTGTCAAATAAACGTACATATTTTTTGTTCGTTACAAATGTCTTCTACAAAAATTTGTTTAAATTTGTTTGCGCAAAAAAAGTACAAAATCGATATTATCGAGTTTTCGAAAACCTTCGTTGTTTGTGGATGTTTAATATTTGAAGATAGGCATTGATCTGAGGAATTGGCGACTGAGGACCGTCCGCGAGAGTACTGTGTTCAAAATATATCTAACAAAAGAAGTATCCGTGGTCGAGCGGAAAATTGTGAAGAAATACTTACTAAAGGAGAAAAGTCCGTAGTGGAAATTGACTTGGTGCATATCCTCGTTATCGGATAGAATAATATCCTGTCGTAACCGCGCTGCCTCCCGGCAATCCTGGAAATGTAAATTTACTCGATTTTCGCCCCCTTATACCGAGAGCCGTACGGCTATCACTCCTCTCAGATACTACATTTAAACGTACGTTGCCTCATTGGATATCGATCGGTTATGAATTAAATTGCCTTCAGCCGGAATGGACGGCTGCTCGAGAAAAATTGAATTAACGATTGAATTAACGAAAAACGTCTGTGCAATGCTATGCTGCTATTTAACGATCGTAGCCGCGATCTGTCTCGTGTCTGCCATTTTTGTCGATTAATCTAGAGGTCACTGATCGAGTACTGGAATTATTCTAACTGTTAATGTCGACATTTCGTGGGTACATTGGACAATGATTGTCGGAAGAACATGTCAAAGTGAAATAAAAACAAAACGTGAAATGTGTAAATCTTGACGTTCGCCGGGTATAGCGAAGAATCGATAGGGGAATTAAAAATCGGAAAAGCTGATGAAACTCGCGTTAAGCTGTCCATGTGTACTCGAAGAAAAATTGTCTCCATCCCTTCCGGCTCTGGGAGGTTGCTAATAAATAAAACTGCAGCTATTCATTTGTTGCGTTCTTCTAATTTACAATTTTCCGCAGCGAATCGATCAAATTTACATTTACCATTCCTCCCGGTATGTTTGCAATTTATTACACAGTAACAGCCGTGGTGCATTTTCATTAAACAAATTTACCTTTCATTGCAAAAATCTCGTACTATGCTTCTATAGATTTGGCACATGAATTCCCGAGTTCATTACAATTTTTATCCATTTCGGGCGCTGCGTTCAATTTCATTACCTCCTCCATATACTCTGCACGGAACCAGAAATGCGAACAAAAACAAAAAAACGCATATCGGTGTGAAAATAAAAGTAAAAACAAGAATAAAAAAGAAAGGAGCCCATTATTTAGAAAAACGCTAGAGAGGCCGGGTTCAAAAATTTGTTCACATTAAAGAGTACGGCTTGAAGTATTTTTTACAATTGTTTGTATTGACAAATATTTATATGAGTGGTAGGTACAATTGTTTGTATCGAGCGCTGTTTGAAAAACGTCTTTCGCGGTGACCACACAAACAAATCATCCGAAATTTAAAAAAATCAAACGCATTCAGTTTTTTCATGAAATTATCTAGTGCGTGGACGATGGATTTAATAAAACATTGACGTTTGAAAAACAGCCGCAGTTCGAAGTGAAAGTATCGATTTTCGGTGGAAAAAACCCTCTATTTTCGTTGATAACAAAAAAACACGAGAAAAAAATCCTTTCGTTCATTAACTGCTTTTTGATACGTAGAGAAAGCTCTTAAAATTTGAAGTTGGTTAGGACGGTGATTTTTGTGATATTGTGTTGACCGATTTTCAAAAAGGCATTTTGGAAAAAAACGCGTTTAAAGTTTGCCGGTTCGCGAAAACTACCTATAAACGCCCGCAACTTAATTTAACACGGATCGCCTTGAAATTTTCAGTTAATATTTTTTAAATGTTATATTTTGAGGATCCGTCGAAAGACAAACATCGATATTTTCAAAAGTTTTAATTGGGTATGAGTCCTTGAAAAAAATGCGTTGCGTTTCCAACGATGCAAACCTCAACGCAAACATTCGCCCTTGGCCAGGGGGGCGGTGGGGGGGGGGGCTCTGTCAATAAGGGATCCAGATAGGCGAGGTGCCAATAAAATGGCGAAGAAGGGGGACTCGAGAGAGAGGGAGACCGAGAGAGAGAGAGAGAAAGAGAGAGAGAGAGAGAGAGAGAGAGAGAGAGAGAGAGAGAGAGAGAGAGAAAGAGACAGGGAGTACTGGAATTATCACGTCAGACCGCTTCGACACCCGTATATCTCTTTTGTGCACGGGCCAAATACCGCAAGGACCCAAAACTCCTCGAGGGAGTTAACGAGTGTGAAAACGCTTTTGTCGAATGCGAGAATCGCGGGTGCTTGTGTCTACGACAGCAGGGTGCTTGTTTTCAAAACACGTGTATAGATATATCGACAGACAAGTCGAAAGGAGACGAGGGGTTGTTGCTGTGACTGTTCGCAGTACTTATAGACACCGAGTATGGCTACGAGAGACGACATTGGGGAACGTTTTCTCGGCATATATAAGAAGCCCGGTGTGCTGTGCGGTTTCGTACGACTCTGCGCGTCATTCGTGATAACCATCCGTTACGTATGTACATACATAGGTGTGTATGGGTGTACATGACGAATGAGAGAGTACTCATGGGCTGACATCCACCACGAACAATGCGACCAACTTCCTTCCTGCAACTTTCAGCCGCGGCTTCTCTCCCATTCCCCTCTCTCTCTCTCTCTCTCTCTCTCTCTCTCTCTCTCTCTCTCTCTCTCTCTCTCTTTCGCTCCCTCGAAAGTTCTCTCTCTGTGCGTAATCGAAGAGCACGAAGATTCTGGGGGATCGGTAGACCGAAAAACGATCCGCAATTAGCAGAGAGCAAAGATGCATTGAAGACGTTGAGAATGATAACATTTTGTTTAGGCCAAGGGATGATTTTACACTTGAAGCGAGAAAATACGCAGATCAAGTTGTAGAAGCCCTATACTTTGAGAAAGGAAGAAATTATTACGAAATATGTGCAGTACCCATTTTTCACATTTTGCTGTACGAAAATATTGGTAAACAACCAGTTAATTTGTTGATTTTTCTCTGATTCGTTTTCAGGCTTACGGGGAAAAAGGCCAAAGAGGAGACGATGTCACAGTACCGCGACGCATACGCGCAAGAAAAGCTCGCTTCGGGACTTTAGGAAGCCGTTGACGAACCTGGCCATCGCACGAGGAGGCGAGTCTTGTTCTTGTTTTTTCTTCTCACTGTGGATACTTTTAAAAATCCTCAAGATTTTGTGAAACTTGAGGCTTCTATCTAATAGTTTTTTATCTATAAGTAAAACGAATAAATTTGATCGACAAAGGCCACGATGTCGATGACCGGAAGCTTGATGGGCTACGAGAACAACAACGAGGTCAATCAGGCAAAGTGCAAAAAGCCACTGAAGCCACTTCCGGTGGTTTCGAGCGTCAATGCCAGCGGTGTCACGACCATACCCGCCGTAACGAGTAAATCGCGAAAATCAAGCAGAATCTCGAGAAGACAGGAATCCTGTCATCGCGGACACGTCAACGGTCTATGGTCCGTTTGGTACGGTATCATAGCCGTTTCGCTTCAGGCGTACGTGGCGACACGATGCGCGAGACGGTTTGTCGGTATGGCCAAAATTTTCACCTTCCTACTCGCGGACTTGTACAAAAATCGTTGGAATATTTTTTTTTGTCGTTTTCGCTCGGGACTTTTGTCCGGTTATTTTCCTGCAGTGACTTTTCAATAATTGAAGCATAGTACGGCGACTGATAAAAACATTCTGCCAATTTATTGAACCATCTATTTTTAGAATATTATTTTCGTTACTTTTTTTCGTTCGGAAGAAGTAGCGCCGTCAACGATATCGTGACAAAAAATTATTATTTTCTCAGAATCATCATACTTTGTACTATTCACGTATAATTTATTATAATATTATTGGACATTATAATAGTCCACTATTTGTTTAAATATATTTTTTATTTTGATTATTTTTTTTAATCATCGTATATCCTACTATTCATATCTAATGTCATAAAATATTGTTACACATTATAATGTTACACTATGAAAATTAAAAAAAAAGATCGTTTTTAAATATGTTACGAAAAAATTATGCAGACAATGTTGTTCGTTTGTTAATGCGTCTTATGCTTGCACAGCTTATCTCTCGTTGCCGTGGCCAGCGGATTCGCAGCCTCCAAAGTTGGAACTACATGCCTGCATAGTTCTCGCCGGTACCGGGGTACTCTTGCTTCCGGTACTTCTGGCAGCGGCCTTCCTCAAACTCGGCAATTTGGCAAACGACGGTGTCAAGCTGGGTCGCCATTTAAGCACGTGTACCCGAGACCCACCGTCCTCCTTGCTCACCAACAATTCAGCCAATGGTAGAATCAGCATTTCTCTTTCACTCATAAATGGTTCCAACTTCCGACCACTCTGTGCGCGCATGACAAAAATTTATGTTTCTCATTTCATTTTGGCGCGGAATGAAATTTTTAATCTAAATGGATAAAGGATATTGAAGGAGCCGGGGACGGGGAGAGGAATATTATAAAGCAAATTATTGTAGTATAGGGAATAGAGAAGCTAAGGAATGAAAAAAAAACACCTTCTCCTCGTGTTGTATTTATTTATTTATAAAAATATACTTCCATTTTTATGCGAAAGTTATATTTTCACAACTATTATTATACTATTTTTTTCGAATCTAGGTATTTTTTATTTTTCATTTATCTACGCACAAAAAATATAAGGAGCACGATATTTTTTCTTAAACTTGTATTCATTTATTGAAAAAATGTATTTATATGTTTTTTTATATTCACATTTTTTTATAATCTAAATACATATATTTATTTTGGAAAATATATTTTTACTGTTATATTTATATTATATCTTTACAATTATCATTATATTATGTTTCCGAATTCAGGTGTTCGTTATTTTTTATCTATCTACCCAAAAGGAATATACGGGACACTATAGTTTTTTTTTCTTTTGTAAAAAAAAAGTGATTACGCGCATCTATCTTCCTTACGTTTTCCCCAGAGGCGTTAATTAATCTCACGAAATAACGCGCACGCGAGAAGCGAGTCGTCCGTGAAATTAGTACATTCGTCCGAGCCCCCTCCCCCCCTCTCGTAATTTGGTTTCCACGAAGAAACTTGAGGCAACGCAGCACTACGTAGGGCCAAGAGAAAGTTTTACAGATTAATCGAAATTTAGGGTCGCCCACATTCTTACGTGTACATGTTCATATACAAGTATATGTATTTATCTATGTATGAGTTTATATATGCATATAGATATATGGTCGCAATGTTTTCTCAGGATTGGCGAGTAATCTGTGGAGACACGGTGGACCGACAGCGGCATTTGTACACCTGTGCACCGCCATGTGTTTCCTTCTGCCTTCTTTGCTCATGGAGGCGAGACTGATCCACGCTGGTTTCCTGCCAAAAGGTAAGAAATCCCGTCGAACACGAATGTTTTGAAATTATCGTTCCGGAAATTGCGCACCAAGTTTTCAACTAAAACGGACAAATAAAAAAAAGTCAAAGTGTCAGCTGTGCCAAAGGTTGATTAGTGTACTTGTCGTGAAAAGTAATATCCAAGTTTGGCGGGGAGCGCATAATCGCGAGTGAAAAAGTACGAGCGAGGAGGGTCGGTCTAAAAATAAAAAAATCTCTACGACTAGGGTTCGGGTTTGTTTAGGTTTTAAATTTTTCTTACGAAGACGAAAAACATTTTCTTTCTCCCTTTCGGGAAATCAAACTCAGTAAGTAGAATAAATATTGCACAGGCTTATGAATATATTTAAATGTACTGCCTGAAAGCTTCATAATTTACGATCACGTATCACAATTTCCTCCCCAATGTTTAATTACGAAAAAGAGTAGATTTGTTCCCGATTGTATATATCTCGAATTACCTCGCGGAAAAGGAGATTCCTAATAATTCCGGCCCGAGAAACGTGCTCCGAAAAAAAGAGGAAAAGAGCAAGCCGCCATCGCTCTAAAAAAATTACCTAACGCGCGAGATTATTTCGCCCCGGATTTCGTACCCTTTCTGCCATTCGACACCCCTGCCCGCGTCTCGCTATTACGAGGGAAAAGACCGATTTAAAAGAAGCAAAAAAAAAGAACGATGACGCACCGGGAAAGCTCAGTGGGGCGAAGATTACGAATTTCGACCCTCGAAATCTCCGAACCCTTTGGGCTCTGTCTTCTTATCTCGCTTCTTATCGTCGGGAAGAAAACACAGACGGGAGGTTAAGTGTGAGGAGGAATAAAACGAGTGGCCATTCCCCGGAGGCCTCTTAAAACGTGTCAAGGATCTTGAGCACGCCAGCGGGCAAACTTCAGACGTGCCAGCGTTTGTTTCGTATTTTAGGGTGTCCCGTAACACACACGAAGCACGTCGTATACCGTGTGCATGTAAGCTCGCGGGACTCGACACCTTACGCGCTTTTTATCCTCCTCTTCATGCATTATCCGGCGTTGCTTGACTTTTTATCGCGCTGGGAGCTTCCTGAATAAAAGAAAAAGGCCTGGCTGAAGTAGGGACCCCGGACGAATAAATGTAGCAATATCGAAGGTAAAGCTTGGCGAGGAATAAACACTTGGAGCTCTTCAAAAATACTATCACTTTGGCTGTCGTTACGGTAGGCAAGAGAATCGCTTCACGATTCTCTTGAAAAATTCCAAGGAAATCAGTTTCTCTTTTTGGCCTTTTGGCAAGTCATCATTTCGACATCCCCGATCATCCGTCTGGTAGAGAGAGTAAAATTATAAATATGTGGATGTGTGGGTATCCTGAAAATACACACACACACACACACACACACACACACACACACACACACACACACACACACACACACACACACACACACACACACACACACACACACACACATACACATATATACACTCAGCAAAAAAATTAAAGAAGCAGGAATTTTTTTTACGTCAGTGATTTTCAAGAAGCGAGAGGGGGGCCAAAAAAAGCATTTTGAAGCTTGAAATCTGTAGTTCAAGAATTTTGAGGAGATATTTTCGTTTAGCACCACGGTGGGAACGTAGATTTCGGAAACCTGAATGCGTCCTCTATAAGCACTTTTGGTATTTTAGAGGAATATTTTTTTTCTAAGCTTAATATTGATTTGAAAAAGTTTTAAAAAATGACTTTTTCTGCTGTTTTGGAAAATCCAGCGCAACTTTGCAAAAATTGCGAAAATTATCAATGTTTCTATGTTTTTTTTTAGCTCAACATATGCCCAAAAACCCTTTAAGTTTTCAAATCGATTGGTAAAACCGTTTTTTTTACCCGAATCGTCAAAGTTTTCTCAAAAATTAAAGAAGCACGATTCTTGCTCCTCAAACGTCAGGTAATGAAGATTAAGACGGAAAAAATTCGTTATTCTTACAATTTCGCATTGTCTACTCAGCAAATATTTAAAAAATTCAAAATTTTGGAAAAAAGTCAAGATTTTGAAGAAAAAAAAAACAAAATTTTTGAGAAAAAATTAAGATTTTGAAAAGAGAAATTTCAAAATGTGTAGATAATTGTGTCATTAAATACCGCGGAAGTGACGAGCCGTGAGGTCTCATATTCTTAAATAAATGCACACACACACACAAGCAGCGTAAATCCGACTATGCAACCTCCACGCGGTATGCTTTGGGTAATGCTAATGGTGGCGGTAAAAATTTGGTAGGGAATTTTTTTTTCAAAATTAAAAATTTTTCCGATCTTCTGAGATTTCATCAGTAGTTAATGCAAAATTGGGCAAGATTACGATTTCCGGGGCGCGAAGATCTAACGACTGATTCATATGCATTTTGATGAAAGAAATCGAAAGTGCAGAAGAAATTTTTTCGATATCTCGCTTGGTTTTCGAGATATCGATATATTATATTGACATTTTTCATTTTTTAAAACATCTCGGTAAATATGCAGTTGTCGGAAATATGATAAAAGACACTTTTTGTAGGAAATTAAATTTCCTGCAAAAAAGGTCGTACAGAAAATTTTGAATAACACACACACACACACACCGCCCCCCAACACACGCACACACACATGCTCCCAAATCATGCAATTTCTTCTCAACGCTAAGTATGCCTGGGCGTAGTTAACGGTATAAGACTAGAAGGACTCTTTTTGAAAGAATTTGATCCTCCAACTGTAGAAAGCGAGAATCTCGAAAAAGTGATACCATGCACCAAAACGATCTCGTACCATCACGGTCGACGAGGTATTGGAAGAAGCATCGGACGATCATCTCGCCGATTTCGACTTCACATCTAACATGGACGAGGCAGACACACACACACACACACACACACACACACACATACACACACATGCACACACAAACGCAAACCTGACCCAATTCCCGAACAATTCAAGATAAGTTATTCGAACTTCAACACATCGTTTGGTCCCCGTAAGAGTCGATTTTCGATTTTTATCACTCTTGAAAAAAGTCTTATAATAAAAAATACCATACGAATTTGCATCCAAATATTGGCGCCCCGGAAATCGTAATCTCCCCCAAAATTGTTAGAAGATGATGATTCCAGACAATTTTCTACACATTGTGAAATGATTTTTTTTTCTTCAAATTTTGAATTCCCACCCAAAATTTTGATTTTTTTTTACATTTTATGAGGAGGCAATGCGAAATTATAAAAGAAACATCGATTTTTTTTTCGTCTTAATCTTCATTACTTGATGTTGAAGAAGCAATAAAAATGCTCCTTTAATTGTTGACAAAACTTTGTCGATTCGGTTAAAAGAAACGGTTCAACCGATCGATTTGAAAATTGACAGGTTTTTTGGGCATGTATTGAGCTCAAAAGAAACCTAGAAACATTGGTCATTTTCGCAATATTTGCAAAGTGGCGCTGGTTTTTCCAAAACGGCAAAAAAGTCAGTTTTTTATACTTTTTCAAATCAATATTAAGCTTAGAAAAAAATATATTCCTCTGAAATACTAAAATGCACTTGTAGAGGATTCATTCATGTTTCCGAAACCAACCTTTTGCTCGCTGTACGATCATCAGTTCATGAGATATCGATTATCAAAGGAAAGAGTTGACTTTTCATTCACTCGGCAATATCTCAGCAACAAATGGTCGTACAGAGAGCGAAAAAAAGAAATTGGAGCTTGACAATCACGCTACATGATTTCAGCATTGATTAAACCAGGATTTTTTTTGAGCTCATGGATACTTGAAAAAACTGAAAATTTCGAAAAAATAAAAACATTTCCCACTATTTCCCACTATTTCTTACGATGGCGCGGAACGTGATGCTAAAAAAAATGCTTTTCCGAGATTCTTGAACAACAGATTTTAAGCTTCAATATGCTTTTTTGTGCCTCCCGGTACCATCATTTTTGGCACGGAGTTATTTCACAGCTTAAAATTATTGATATTATATATAAATTCGCAAATAATAGTAACGATAAAAATTATATTATTATATAATATTATATAATATTGTGGGCGTGGGTGTCTTGGAATATATATATATATATATATATATATATATATATATATATATATATATATATAATAAGTTTTTATGATTTATCATTTTCATAATTTTATAATTCAATAGATACATAATCCTAAAAGTTTTATTACTAATCGATATTATCAATCTAACTAAAAATATGTAAAAAAAATTCAATCGTTATTATTATTTGTACATTTGTTAAAAATAAAAGGCGGCCAATTATTCTCGAAATGCAATGAATTCACTAATCATTTATTATTATGGATATTAAACCGTGACTATCATAATGCGTGATGACGCATTTACCTAATAAGTTATATCTACAAATTTACTTCAACGACTACTGTGCCGCGCACGTCACTATTTTTAGTGTTGACGGAATATTTACGGTGAAAGATTAAAACCAGAAGCGCACGCGCTTAAAACGCAGGCATTTGCGACGCAGAGTCGTAAAAGGAGCAAAATATTTGACAGGGTTTAATATGCATAATCCAGTGCTTCTTTGTTCTTGCATCCGCACTGACTTAATATTAAAAATCTTAATAAGGATTTCTCTCCTACGGATCTCTCTCTCTCTCTCTCTCTCTCTCTCTCTCTCTCTCTCTCTCTCTCTCTCTCTCTCTCTCTCTCTCTCTTCCTACTCCTTTTGTCATGTCCTTGCCAATGTTCATCTCCATGTCTTCGATGCCCTAGCTGCACCCTTATTAAATATTAAATTTCCCCTTTCGTCGGCATTCCCGGGACGAAAAAGCGCCAAGGAACTTTAACGAAGTGAATAATCGAGTCAGGCTATGTAGCTTAATGAGACGAGAGCAATGATTGGAAAAACGAGCCGGAATTGAGCCTCGAGTAATTCGACGGGAGCCGCGCGTGCACTCGCTCCGTATTCAGATTGGGAATCGAGACTGGGCATAAAGTGTTTGAGCAATTATTTGTCTCGTTTCGACGAAAAATATTGTAACGGTTTTTCAATCACAGTGTCGTTTATTTATTAAATATTGTTGATATATCAATTATTGTTAATTTATTAATTGTTGTAAGTATCGTTGATTTATTAATTACTTGGCTTATTAATTATTCTCGGTTTATGGTTTCAGTGTGTCGATAATCTATTGTTTACCAGAATTATTTTACGAGTCCGAATGCATTGCTAGTAGGTAAATCTTTTTTTTCTGTGGCAACAATACTTTAATGCAATGAGAAATGAAAGTCGAAATAAATGTCACTAATTATATATCGCTTGAGTTGAGCATAATTATGAGTTGAGCGTAACGTTTATTCTCCTGGTAAATCGTCATTCGAGAAATGGTGTTCCTCGTCGAATTCACGAATTCGGAGTCTCCTCTCAATTTATTGCCAAGTGCAATATCGAATTTTCCGGTGTATGTCTCTCTTAACGTTCGTGCTGCTGGAGCAGACTCATAAATATTTAAGGGTCTCGGCTGCTCGAATCAGTGATTAAGCGAGGCGAGGAGGTCTCTGCCAATATTGTGTACACTCTCTAATACATCCAGTATACACTCCTATCTTTATTTTCTCTCAAATTTATTCATCATGAATATATTAAGAAAGATTGTGAAAAAAATGTTACCTAGCTCGAATACGAAACTTCGTAGTTTGCTGTAAAAATATATTTTACGCTGATAACATTTTCGTTGCTCCAATGTGTTTCAATAAATTAAAGAACAGAAATGTTGCAAAATTTCTGTCAGAAATATCTGATAATGATGTAACGTGATTTTTATGTTGAATAAAAAATTTCACGATCTTATATTTATCACCTGGATTCATGGATTAAAATCGGAACAATATAGATATACCCGTATACGCCTGTGTCAATCTCGTATCCCCATTTACCGAACTGCATAAAGGAGAATAGGAGAGGGAAATGCGTATAATTCGATTTTCCATCCTCTTATTACTCCGTATCCTGGTGGTACTTGAACGTGATAAAGGGAGGAGACGAGAGAGCCCGAGGCGAGTTTTCCTCATCCTGACTCTCGTGGACGTATTGATCGAGCAGGTGTTTGTATATGTGTACGGGCACATGCCCCTGCGCGTACACGTATACGTACAGCAGTGCATTTGCTCGTGCGCTTTTGCACCTTGCACACACTTTTAGAGACAGTGCTACCCACCTTCCTCTCTCTCTCTCTCTCTCTCTCTCTTTCTCTCTCTCTCTCTCTCTCTCTCTCTCTCTCTCTCTCTCTCTCTCTCTCTCTCTCTCTCTCTCTCGCTTTATCTTCTTCTGCACTCTTGCAGCTCGTGATCTTATCATGCATCTTTTCTACCAGGTTATTTAAGTTCGTACGTAAATTGACCCTTGACCCTCGCGAGATCCCACTTCAACCATCATAAAATGCTATTCCATTTTTATATGGTGTATAAAACGCCGCCAGTCAATTTTCTTCGTCATAACATAACACAGATAACATATCTATGGGTATATATATATATACATTTGGACAAAAAATATATATATAGCATATTATTATGTCAATTTATGTTGTGTTGTGTTTGGTAATGTAATAACATTATATATATATATATATATATACACGCATATGGTGTATAAAAGATTTCGCAGAGCTTGAAAAAAAAATGCTTCTGAAAGCATCTCCAACACGCGGAAGACCCAAAGAACGTGCATTCTATGCATTTTGCTAACATCAATTTGGTTTTTGCGTTCGATTTCGCTGGAACTCATGTATATCGTAGGGCATCGAACCTTATAGAAAACGGATTTTCTTAATCGGCGGAAAAACTATTTCAGGAGGCGAAACCACCCGATAGAGTGAAGCATGGCAAGGGCTAATTTGACAGTTTTACCCGCAAGAAGTGCGCCGGTATCAGTGAAACAGAAACGATAATTTTCCTAATTCACAAGGATCAGAAATCCACTATAGGTAGATTAAAAACAACAAATATTAAGGCACGAAACACCCCTTTATTTTTATTTCTCTGGCCCCACGTTTAAGAGGGGCGCATTGGATTGACCTTAACGGGCAATACCTTGAAGGAGGCACGAAAATGATGGTGACGAATTTTTGCCGGATAGCAAATCTTAAGAGAGTGAACGATATTCCATACAACTTTCGACGATTTTTCATGAAAAAATAGGGTTTTGGGGGACATGAATGGTGAATTCGTATCCAGGGGGTAACAATACAGCGATATAGACTTGTGAAAAAAATATTTGTTCCTATCTCGGCCAACAATAAGTGGCATTACTGAATCGTCGATAATTTCTTTTCGCGCCATTGATTTTTGTCTTTCTATTCGTACTAATGATTTTTGTCGATTTTCCCATCCTCTAAACATGAATTTGGAGTCTATATGTCTTAATAATATTTCAAATCAGCATACACATATTGAATAGAGAAAAAAACTGCGATGAGGAATTTGCAGGCGAGCGGTGGTTTACCCCCTCAAGCTTGCTGTCCGGCAAAAATGCAAAACTACGTAAACTTTAATGTTATCCGCCATTCAAAGTGTTACCCATTTCATTCAATTTTCGTCCCTTAATATTTAAGCTTTTGTTCGTCCCTCAATTTTTAAACTTTATCAGTGTACCCATAGTGGATTTTTTTTATTGTTTTGCACGAGGAGAATTTCTTTTTTCTTTCACTGAAATCGGTGGACTGCTTGCGGGTGAAAGTGCGAAATGAACTCTGGACATGCTCCACTCTAAGAGCCGGTTCCACCCCTTGAAAAAGTTTTTCCGCTGATTACAAAAATATCCGTTTTGAATACTTTTTAATGCTCTACCATGGGTTTCAACAGAATGGTAGGCGGACACCAAAATAATGTTCCCTGTGAGAAATGAAAATGACATTTAAAAAAAAACACGAATACCTGCTTGAAGCGACAGAGGGAAAGAATCATCCACTCATCCATTTTGGTCGTCATCCCGGGCGAGCTCTTTCTTCCCTCGATTATACATTCGCTGTTTAGAGAGCTTCGGGGCGCGGGGGGGGGGCGGCTTTTCCCCTCGCGCTTATCGTTCACATCCGGTATTCTCATACCGCGACGTGCCCACCTGCAGCCAGGTCCTCGTTCTCCCGGCTCTCCACGCTCTTCATCCGTCCTTGATTTTGTTTGGATTGTGTTCTCTTTTCGGGCTTGATTGCAGCCTTCTTCATTTCCCGATGCGAACGCGTATGCGCGGCGTGCTGCCCACCTCCCACGGGAATTACATTTCCTCATTAGTTTACGTAAAATTGCGCTCTGTACAAACACGAAGTGGCATTTGTATAAAAGCGTAAGTGAGAGAGAGGTTGGAACTTGGACGGAGAGCCGGTGGTGCTGTACAAGGGCGGTTGTGGGAACGAGGGAATCCAAAAGTGAAAATTTAATTTGAGTGAAAACGTCTCTGAAAGCGCAGTCCTATATACGGCGATTTCTCCCGAGGCACAAACTTCTTCACGTGGTTTATCGTCCCTTCCGTTCTCGTTATCGAGACGATTCCCTCGGAAACGCTTGCACAGCTCGCAAATATATACATATATACGTTCTTCCGGTGGTTCTAATTCGATAATTTTCATCCCTCCCTCGACCCACGACCTCTCGGGGCACTAATATTCGAAGGTGAACTCGACCGATATCAGGAGCAGCCACTTCGTCCCAGACAGTCAGGATCCCGAACCGCAAAAACTCTCGACGCGTTATCTTATATTGGTGTTGATGCATCGCCAAGACTCCATTAAGATTCCGCGATAACAAACTTAGAGGTACAGCCCAATACGTCAAATGATTGCCCGTCGATGTCTTCTCTCCTACTATACGGATGCTTTTTCGTCTTCTCATCCAACTCGATCGATCACGGTTACTGAAGCGTTATGAATTAAGGCATTATACGCAGTTGCAAGGCCAAAAAAAGTCGTTTCCTCACGATTTTTTTCTGGAAAAGAATTTCATTTGGGCAAAACGAAAAGTATGAGGCAGTGTAGTGGCATCTTTTAGCTTTAGAGTGGCTTTTTTCATTTTCAAAAATATTCATTAACATTGCTCCTGTAGGAAGTCTCTTGGAGGTCCCCGAAAAAAAAAATGTACGGCGATGAGCAAAGTATCTCCGGTTTGGATTATCTAAAATGAAAAAACCAAAAAGATTCTTTTAGGGGATAGATGAATCCAGGTATCGATCGAAGGAATAGTCGAAATTTTAATTTTTGATAAAATGGTGGCTCCGGAAAGAAACAATTTCGATTTTCGACCAATTTTTTTTCGATAAATCGTTGAAAAACAAATAGAAATAATTATCGAAAATCTTGTTCCTTCGATCAATAGCTGAAGAATATATCTGACAAGGTTGTGTTAAAATTGCAGATCGATTGGTTGAGCCGTTTTTAAGAAATCGTGCTCACCGACTTTGAAAATACCGTTTTGAGAAAAACGCGTTTGAAGTTTCAACAGTTAACTTTGTAGCGTCCTTACAAATATGTGTGTATTTCCGAAAATATTCGCTGGATCGGTTTGAAATTTTCAGGAAATATACTCACATACTTGTACATTTCGAAAATGCAATTTAAAAAAATCGATTTTTTGACATTTCTAGCTGCGTATAACCCTTGTAAAGTTGAAGCATTAATTGTTGTAAATAATTAGCGGTTCTTACAATTATTTGTCGTTATTACAAAAGTGCATTATAGCAGCAATAGTTTCAGCTATGACGTTTACGATTGGATTTTTTATCAGAGTATTGCGAAAGTTCGGGTAAAGTTTAACGGCAGATCTCATTGGCAATGAGACTTATACAGGGTGTCCCAAAATTCAACGATAATCTGAGACCGGATGAAAGGCCAAGTTATACCAGTTCTCGGAAAAATAAAAAAAAATCCATATAACTCAGTTCAGCGATAATAGACATTTTTAAAAAAAAGTTGAAATTCGACACCCTTGGTCGCATTTTCAAGTCCTGTGATTACCAATGTCACAATTTCGCTGTGATTTTTTTAAATTCGTGATCTTCATTAACGATGCTATTAATCGCAACTACAAATTAATGCAAAAAACATTGTTAATTTAATAAAATAAGTTAAGTTTTAGTAAGTCATGGTTCACAAAAATATTGTTAGTTAACTTTGACACTTCATTTTGAAAAAAAATGTACTACACTACCCTTGGCAAGTTGTTTCAAAAGATGGCGCATTTAATCAAGATTTCAAAATGGTGCAACACTTGCCACGTTTCGTGCCATTAAAAATTTTATTTCTTATTTTTTTCAAATTGAGCTCATTTTGAACAACTCAACATTAGGAATTTTTGTTACTAAAAATTGTTATTTTTTGTTTCTGGTCTGAAATAAAATTATTATTTTTAGTAAAGAGGTAATTGAGTCAGTTAATAACCAATTTTTATTGTAAAAAACATATGTTTTATATATATATATATATATATATATATATATATATATATATATATATATATATATATATATATGTATGTATGTATATATATATATACGGGGGAACTGCAAACCAGAGTCCAAAATAATAGAAACGTTCTGCTCTTGATTCGCGCGGTTCGCGCTCTTCCGATATATACGTATCTGAATGCGAAATGGAGTTTGGAGTAGAAATCAATGGTCTTTCGTGACCGTTGCCTCGCAGACAACCGCACTGTGGAAATGAAGCGAGAGAAAATTTATCACTCTCTTGCTCTCTCTCTCTCTCTCTCTCTCTCTCTCTCTCTCTCTCTGCTTTTCCAACTGCACGTCACCATCAGTATTCATTCAAGCTGACCATTGATACCAAAGTTACCCGCCCGGCGTTTCTGTTTGGTCACACAAAATCAATACAATATGACATAATACACGCGGTGGCACATACTCTCGCGTTATTCCCACACCAGTGTATTTGCGAGCAGCCGCCATTTATAAAGCGCATATTCAAACCCAAGGTCCATGTAAACGATCGAATATTATGGTATACAGACTGGTTTCAAAGGAAACGTAACGATGCAGCATTAAGTGTGGATGCATTGATGAATTTGCGGTTATCCCGAGCAAGCAACGGATCGTTCGTTGTTTTCCCGTTGCGCAAACCTTCCGTTAATGAGTCGATTTTTTTGCAATTGTACGTTATTTAACAATCTACCTAGTCGTGGTTTGAGTAGACTCGGACTTTTATCGAACTAACGTTGGAGCATACTGATTTTTATTTATTTCTCAAAATTGACGTTTGCGTGGATGATTTTTAAATTCATGTTTGAGCGACAATGTGTCTGATGAAATTCCAATTTGAAAGTTTGACATTCATTTGGATTTTTCGGTAAAAGCATTACGAGTAACAAATGTAAAATCTTTCCGAGAAACACGACTAAAAAAAATCTTCCCCTGATTTCTCTTGATCGTAGAAGCGATATGGCGGACGGATTTGGACTGGGTGGTGTTGCACCGCGACAGATTGGTGGTACTGGGCTTCATGAATCCTCCGGGTAATTTGAGCACGTTGGGTGGTATCGCGACGCCGACAGCGCAGCCCTTCGTGACGTCCAGTCCTTACAAGGAGGAGGACGAGGAGGAGGAGGAGGAGGAGGAAGAGGAGGACGAGGAGAAGAAGGAGGAAGATCGTGACGAGGTACGATATCGGATCACGACCCTACGCTCGATAACGATTGTTCCTCCAGCTCGCGAAACGTCGACGAGAAATCAGAAAAATCCGGTCCTCGATACGGCGTTGAAGTCGTCGTCGACGGGAACCCAAGCGACAACAGCACCATGGCTCGAAGCGACCGTTTCTACGTTCGACGTTAAAACAACGATGAGGGAGACTGCGACGACGACGACGATCTCGAGCGTTCGAGACTTTGTCACCACCAAACGAGGAAAGCCAGCCAACGGGATCACTACGCCGAGCAGTCTGCCATCCGCGAAATTTAACCCGGTGTTCGACCCTCTGGCAGTTGGAAAATCATCGAGATCCCCCGCCACTGCTTCCGGGAAACTGGCTATTGGGGGTAACGTCAGAGATACCTCGAGGAACGAAAGTCCCAGAAGTAAATCGAGGATCAAGAGTGGCGTGACCAAGTCCACCCTGTCCCGGAGCAATCAAGCCAACAGGGATGGAAACAACACTGCTCAGAGTCTTCGACTCGTGATGAACAGTCTGGCGGACCTCGATCATCCGGATGAACTCAATATCGAACTTCGATCAGGTATGAAGACATCGTTACGTGTATATTCACTCTAGGAATGTATTTGGCCTTAATGAAAAAAAGATTCCCTGTCCCGACCAATCTCCAAACCCAATAAGTCAACGTTATTGGAAATAATCTTACCCAGGTGAGTCTTATGGTCCCGTGAGCCTCGAGTACCTCAATTACGCCGTCGCTCTGGGGGTTTACTCGGTCAGATATCCAGCTGTATTCTGGTCCTGCAACAAGGCACTCGGCACTATCTTCAGTTTGCAATTGGTCGCCAATTCCGCCCAGAGCCTCCTGGCGTACGCCGGGATGTCCGTCCTATACAAGGTTATTTATTTTTCATTATTAGAAAATGTATCATCGGCAAAGGTTCAATTTCATTATTATCATATTGGGATTTTTTTTTCTAGAGAAAACTAAAATTCATTGATAAATACATTTGAATGTGAGTCAAGACCGGGCATACCTAGGGGAAACTCTTTCCATCGAAATGAATCAGTCAAAACCGTTTCCAAATCAGGTCAAAGTTTGGGTTTCTAAACAGAAATTCTAGTGTGCACTAGGAAAAGCTAGTTGTAACGAAGGCGTTCAGTCGGAGTTACTTTTCACTCGGTGAAACGCGTTTAAACCGAAAACGGGTTTCAACTGTAACATAGATATATCGAGGAACCGGGGGACGTCGTGAGAAAGACGAATAGATACAGCAAAAAATATATCGTTGTCGATTAATTTTTATACGTATGTTTAATAATTTCACGATTATCGACTACGTAGTTTCTCTAACGATCGAAATGTTTTCTTCCGATGTCACAAAGATTCAAGTGGTCGGTCCACTGAAAGTTTTGCCGCTGCTCCGACATCGTACGGTCACGACAACGAGTAGTACGATATCATCGTTCTTCGGTGACTCGTACTTCCTCCTCAATCCACACGTCACTCTAGCACTTTTCGCTCTCTCGTCTCTCCTCGTGCTGTGCTCCAGTATGGTGATGTATCTGTACGCTCATGGCAGGTAAGTCTATGGAGGAGTGATTTATCGTTTTTATTTACTCGACCACCCAGAAAGCAGACTCTCTCTCTCTCTCGTCTAAAAAATTCGGCGCATTCATTTCCACTCGGAATGGCCGATGACCCGAAAAACAAAAGATTCCCGATCGCTTTAACTTGCTAATTTTTCGATAACGGAGGCTCGAAAAGTCTCGGTTTTCGGCCTTAATGGGAATCCACAGTTCGAATCATCCCCTCGTGAATTCTTCTTGAAATGATTTACCTTGAACGTCTCTCGCTGAATTTTTTTACTTATTTTTCTTTGTCTAACTTTGCACGTTTCTTCGAGGGTAGAAATTATTATCATTATATCATTTTTAATGTTCTTTTTTATGCCCTCGTACGCTCTTACGATCCTCCTTCACGTTTGCCCTCGCCCAAACGGATAATTGACGCTTTGACCTTTTCACGCTTATATTGGGCCAGCGAGAGCGAATTTTCTGCTACAAATACATCGACCTCTCGGTCCTTTCAGGGACACAACGATTTTTCCTCTCGTTGCGTTTGCCGTTGCGAAGCAGACGGAGCTGCTTGAGACGTATCTCTTTTTTTTCCAAGTGAACTTTTCATAAGCGAAAATTGATTATGTACGGAGCTGCCAGATGGCTGAGTACACGGTACGACCGCTTTCTCGCATACACACTATCCACCCCGAGTCACAAGGCCCTATGCAGTGAGCTCTTTTTCAGCTTTGTACACAATATCCTGTCCTTTGTTGAACGCGAGAAAAAAATTATGGCTCTCAAAGGACTACGTTCTTTTTTTAGTGTAATACTCTCTTTTATGTGCAAAAAAAGATTCGCGAGGCACTCTATTGCCTATCGGCAATTTAATATCGTGATTGGTAAAAAAATGCGCTTTGATCTCGATGAATAAGTGAAAAAAACAACGAAACCTAAGGATTTTTATTTAATTTGTTCTCGTCAAAACTGGGCAATTAAAATAATTGCTTATCCCATCGAATTTATATATGATTTTTATTTATTGAATTTATTTATTTAATCAAACTTAATTGGTATCAATTCAATCGAGTTAAAATATATTTTTAATTATTTATTTATTGTTGAACGTCACAGAAAAACAGCGGTACCGTCACATCGGTGAATAAAAATTTGTCCCGATTATTTCTGTCTCGCAGGTTCGCGGCGTTTCTCAATCAGGAGCGGGAACGCCGAATAATAATGGCTAAGGACGCCCGGGCTGGCGGGGGTTGGGGTTATTTTGCTCATTGCGCCGCCCTCTGCGTTTTCCTTGCAATAGCGATTTGCAGCGCCCCCCTGCTTTACGACTACACCGTCGTTTATCGTGGCAGTCTCGATGGTGCGATATTCGCGTGTATCGTCGGGACGATTATTCATCTCTTCCTCTGGCTCGTACTGTGGATATTTCTCACGATAAAGCAAAAGTGGGTCTTCAAGTTGCGCGTGACGATCGGTCGTGCGACCGTACGATCGGCTCGTTCGGTCAAGCTCGTCACCGATGTCGATCTCATATCGTCGAGGGACGAGGACGAAGGCGCCAGTGCGCCCCTTCTCGTCGTTGGCAACGGCAGAACTTACACGATCGCCGATACCTCGCCTAAGAAGGCTATCATGAGCGTCATTCAGAAGGCAGCCATAGAGAGGAAAGCTCGCAATCATGGTAATCATTCGTAAAGTATCACTTTTCATTGCCAACAATATATGATACGATGTACCAGACATATATTTTATAACAATTACTTTCTTACTCTACATACATCGGACAATTTGACAATGATATCGGGTGGTTGCCTATAAAACCGCCCAAAAAAAAGATACTCGTTAGATAGCGAATCGACAAATTGGTTTATTCAAAGTATCGCCCATCTGAAGAGACAAGCGATCTTCGGACCAACGATCGGATTCCCCACAGAAATAATTCGCCTCCTTTAGAGGCGATCGGGCCATTTTTTCACTCCTTCGTACGAGGTGGAGTGCTGAGCCGTAAGCGCTGACTGCATCAACCGAAACAACTGGAAACCAAAGGAAGCGATGTCTGAGGAATACGTGACGGTTGGGGTAGGATTTCCTTGTGGCTCCTTTTA
This sequence comes from Ophion obscuratus, assembly GCA_964007375.1. Lineage (NCBI taxonomy): Eukaryota > Metazoa > Arthropoda > Insecta > Hymenoptera > Ichneumonidae > Ophion > Ophion obscuratus. The sequence continues at coordinate 59,871,225 of OZ023316.1, read as the reverse complement.
GGTACTTCCTAACCGGTTGAGCAACATGCAGCCTGGCCTCGGTGTGCTGCAAAATGAACTTGGCACGGCGATCCTCCCGTTCCGGCCTCTTCTCGTGCAGAGCTCGCCTCAAATGCATCAGTTGTAGTTAACAACGATGTCCACAGTGATACTTTCAGACGTTTTCTGACCACCTCTCTTTTATACACGAGACCCCTTCTTTGTGTGGTTTCATCAATCATTATTTTCGAAGCGACTAAAGCACTCCTTGCACTTTGTACTCGATGGATTATGTTTGACATATACTTCCTCTAGCGAACGATTCGTTTCTACGGCCGATTTATTCTCCGAAAAATAATGGAGCATAACTTTTTGCAAATGTAACTTATATTTGGAAAAAAAATTGCAATTGAAAACACAATCAAGATAAATTATGTTAACGCGTCGCACAAATGTCACCTATGGCGTTTTAGGGGGACTCCATGGATCTATCATTGACTTTTACTTGGGAAAAATAACGTACCCACCGCCATCTTTCACCAGCGGGCGGTTTCGCGTGTAACCACCCGATAACCTTCAAACTTAACATCACTTTATTTGTTTGAAAAACACACTCTAGCCGAAAGCGGTCATATCGTTCCGTGAATCGATTATTAATCGATACATTTATTTGGAAACATTTACAGTGGGAAACGTCGATTGCGTCGACGGTGATTCAACGGCCGACGGTGAGGAGCAGATATACTGGCTACGACCGAAGCTCAGGCCGTCCCCCGCTCAGTCTCCTACCGGACAATCGGGACAGCCGAACAGTGACAAAAGCTGGCTCAATAAGAAACTCAAGCCGAAAGTCACCTTTAACGACCTGCCTAGTACGTCAGGCTCGCGGTAACTACCCTCCTCCCTCCTCTTGGTGTCTTTGTGGCTTTTTCTCGCTCCCCCACCCTTCTCTCTCTCTCTCTCTTTCTCTCTCTTTTGATCGCTTTCTCACACTACAATTTCTTACTCGTCCTACTGTCTTTAGCGTTAAAAATAAAACGAGTGTGAAGGCAACGGAGCAACGTAAAGGCTATCACCCCTGTTACGTTTGACCGTAGCTTCGTATCGCTCGATTGTCAAGGCAAAAATCAAACGGCCATTACTAAAGCATTTCTCCTGTTCTCGCATGACTCCAGTAATAAGGGAAAAGCCAGACGAGGGGTTGCCGATGGTGGGCCCGATGACGACGGGGACTACGCAACGTTACGCGAATTACCGTTGATGTCGGGGCTCGACCCGGCCGACGACACTACCTCGGAAGAGAACAAGGTCAGTTTTTCGACGAAATATTTATTGAAAATTAACTTTATTTAATCTTTTGAATAAAATAAATTTCACAATGTTTATTTTATTGAAAAGTAAAAAAATCTGAATAATTTTGGTGAAAAAAGCGGTAGAAAAATGCTTTTATATTTGGTATCTACTGATGGGTTCTTTCTTTTTTTTTCTTGACGGTATATTCTTGCTTGATACACAGTGGGGAAGATGGCTCGTGCCTCGTAGGAACGGTGTTGCGAAAATGGCTCATGTAAGACACCCACGAAAGACTATCTCTACGGAGATTACGAGTATCTAAATAGCTTGTACAAATAATAACAATGTAACAATGCGTGCGCAAACTCGATAAATATATGTGTATATACGATATATCATTTATCTCTCTGTGTAACGGCCATTACTAATATTACTAACACAAACGTAATACCGCATACTTTTGCATAACTGTCTACTTATTTATTTCCGCCCTAGAATACTTAAGTGATATCCCATTACTGCAAGTGCCGATTGAGAATACCCCGTGGCAAAAACGAAAAACTAACAAAATTACGTTTCGACGAAACATGGGAAATTTTTCGACCAAATATTCAATTTACGAATGAGATAAGAATAACATGAAGTGTACAAAGTTTGGAGTTAACTCGATTGAGCTTGAAATCGAAGATTTGTTTACGTTGTAATTTTCGCGTCGGAGAAATTCGATTGTTGGTTCACTTGGAAAAATCAATTTTGGCAAATAGTGCCTGCGTTAGTTGGAGAAAAAGATAGCCAATTCGCTAGATGAACAATCACGATACCCTGCCCCACGTCATCGATGATCCTTTGCTATTAACCGCTAACGTCTAGTCGTATGTGCAAGAGATGAACAATCGACCAGCCGCGAATGGAATGAGTTTGTTTGGATTGTCACGATAGTATCGATGTACTGTGTTATTGGTGATCTAGAGTAGAGCATTAGTCGATAGAATAGAAACGAGTATCTTTCAAATGGGAGAAACGTACGTAGGAAATATTGGAATTGGGCTAAATGACATTTGATCTCTTTGTGTGTCGGTGGATTTGGAAGTTTGCCCTCGTGGACAAGACTAACAAGCCAATTTACGACTGTTGTTGCATATTCGACAGTTGCTGGAGTGCGTAAACGACGATCAGGTGACATACTACGCTAGCGGTAATCGCGATCTTCAACCTTCGGAGGGTGACCCGTCACCTCTTCTGACGCCCGAACCTTTGCCCGATCCCGCGACGGAGCCACTTCCGTTGCCACCCCCAACCCCGACGAACCTCGAACCTGGCAAAGTCGTCGCCGCCGCCGCCGCCGCCGCCGCCGCCGCACCTCCCAATGCTAATCACCTTCAGGTACTTGCGCCCAACTAACACTCGCTTCGCCTCGTCTGCTGGCTTTTGCTGCTTCGTTCTCACACGTGCTTGGCTTTTTGCATCTCATCGTCTGTGTTTTGTACCGAAAACGGAGCAGCTTCCCTCCTCCCCCGTTGCCTCGTCAGCTTTTTCCGAATGTTTCACCCTGGAGGACTGGACGAACGGCGGGAATTTGAAAAAATAAAAATGACGTTGGTTTGTTCGGGGATGATGAGCCGAGTCCTCCAGGGCACGCGAGATCGTCGTCTCGAACCGGTGAGCTAAATAGTGGCTGGAAATGTTGCAGACTGTAGTCGGTCATACTCCGCGTTGCCTTCGTCGAGCCGACTCGGGAGTACCCCACGAGGAGCTGACGCCTCGCTCGGATACATCGACGTCTCCGCCTCTGGAGGTGGTGAACGCGACGAGTGTGGTGAACGGGGGTGTCGTCGGTTACGGGAGTTGCGGGAGCGGTTCGGCGAGCCACAGCCACGCGAGCACCAACAGCGAGACGTCGAGCGGAGTTCACTCGAACGCGAGTAACACGAGCAACGTTAGCCAGACGAGCAGCAGCGGTGTGCAGCAGAGGAGAGCAACGAGCGTGGACGATCTGAGCGGGGCCGAGCCGAGGGAAGAGCCGCAATGGCGAAGTTGTTCGCTCCAGCGCGGTACCCAACCGCCGACCTCGACCTTTTCCTCGCCGACTTCCCGTCCCGGTACGAGCCAATCCTTCTCGCCCCAGTACGTGAATCATACGCCGCCGCTGTTGAACGGCGTGGAGAAGCCATTGCTCGGCTGTCCCGCGGTCATCCTCGAGAATCCAAACGAGGCGACCGTCGTCATAAGAAGACGATTGTCGAGGCCTAAGATCGTGGATCCTCTAAATCCGAACGAGGAACCGTTCAGCCGTTCGACCAACATGAGAATGACCTCGTTCACCGAGGGCACCGACCTTCGTGGCATCCAGGCATCCTCGGCAACCCTACCGCACTATCCGACCCAGCCGATCGTCACCTATCCCCATTGCTCGACCATGCCGCTTCCTCACGCCTCCCACAGCATGGTTGGCAATCAAAACATGGCCGGACCTACGACCGGCGGCAGCTGCGGATCCGTCACGAGACACGCCGTCAACTTTGTCCAGCCTCAGCAACCTCAGCAGCAGCAACAACAACAACAACAACAACCGCAACAGCCGCCGCAACAGTTGCAGAGCCATCCGACGGGTCTGCCGGCTCACACGACTCTGCCGTCTCATCACAACGGGACGAGGCTCATGCACGGTGCCGCCAATCCCTTTGTCAAGCGTTTCCCACCGATGCAGGTTCACTCGCAACCCTGGGCGCTCCCCGGGCACCATACGTTTCCGCAACAACTCCAGAACAAACTTGTCGCGCCCGCGATGCAGGTCAGACAGAACGACCGCGATTCCGCCAATTTTTCAATGGCTAGCAGCGGCGATTCCGATAATTGTCTGCCTCATTGAGTATCTCGTCGTCGTCGTTGTCGTCGTCGTCGTAGTACAAAAGAAAGATGTTCTGTGGCCGTTTTGCCAACGACAGATCCGAAGACTTTTCTTTTTTTTTTACATTCGTTGGCAATACGTCGTTGATCTCTTCGTCACTGGGGTTGGTCGAAATGGTGTGTCGAGCCGAAAGTGCAACCGTACCGTTACTCTTCACTCCTCGAGGCGAAGCTACACCTTCTCGCTTCTCCTTAAACTCAATCGCAATCGACAATGCTTGGAAAAATGTCCAACTGTGCTACTAGTGCTATGACCAAACTTTTTTACATTAGCCATTATTTTTTTACGCATCTGTCACGAGTAACATCGTCTCTGAGAAAAGTGCGGTGTCCAGTATTTACGCGTTACAGCTAGGAACAGTGCGAAGAGTAACGGGGCGCGAACCAACGTCAGTACCGATTTAACATATCACCTGTTATCATTATTATTATTTAGGGCGCTCATCGTAATTGCTCATACTCGCGACACGCAAAAAAGAATAGACGCGAAGGGACGCGAGAGCTGGCTTCGAAAAATGTTCACCGCGAAACGCGTGGCCTCCTTCGATAACGGGAGCCGACAAACTAATAGTAAGATGATAACGATACAGCACACGAAAAGAGCAATCCCGAGCAGCCCGAAGTCGAATCACGGGAAACAATATTCGTCGATATTTCGATCGAGGAACAATCGATCTCAATTTGTATTAACTCAGTAACTGAGAATGAGGGAGAAGACTTTATCAAGGGATGTACGACTGTTGCCTTCGATGGAATCGATGAAAGAATCTATGTTCGGTGCTTTGAATTTTTTCTCTGCCATAACATACAATTCTATAACAAGAAAAAAGAATTGGCTTGAAAACGGAGCATTTCTTTGGATTATAGTTTCGAAAAATTAGGTGGGTGAATTCGTGGCTTTTTTGTTTGTTTGTTTGGGAATCTTTGTGGTGGTCGCATCGTTGGAATGCAACGAAAGTTTTTTTTAAATATTTTGATTTAATTATTTGTTATTATTATACAAAATATTTTTTGTAGATTAATAGTGTTGATTGCTAAATCAGTGTCTTACAAAATGGTCGAGAGATTTTTGTAGGAAAAATCTGCCAAAATAAATAAAAGAAATTCAAGAATATTGATATTTATTGCATTCCAACGACGCAAACTTGAACCCATGAATCATTGATTCGATAAACTTTTTTTTTCTTCAATTTACGAGTGATCAGACAATACTTTCATACAACTGCAGGCTCACCGAACCCGCACAATTCGATTGAGAAGAAAAAAATATATATTTTATTTTACCTCAACATCGATTTACCCCGAGTATCAAAGTCGTATACTCCCTTCGCGCAACATAGAAAACTCCCATTTGCCGCAACTTCCTTTCGGTGCCCTACCCGTCTGCTTGTCTCCGACATTTTTATACGCTTTATCGATAATGAGAGAAAACCGGGAAGGTCGGGGGCGTGAAAGAGGGGCGTAAGTGCATTGCAAAACGCACCGAATAAATACAATAACGGGTATGATAATGTTAATATTAAAATGCCAGGCCGAACGACGAGGCGCTCGATGATAATTGTACGAGAGCGTCGTCGATAAAACAAAAAAGAGAGGAACAAACGTCCGCGATTGTACGGACAAATTATGAACAGCTTGCAATTTCGGTATATAATACAAACAAAAAAAGAAAATAAACGTACACACAATGGTTGTCGACTAGGAATACCTATAAGTATACGTACGAGTTTAGCATTAGTAGAATGAAGTACTGGATAAGGAAAAGGAGAGCGATACGCGTAACAAGGGTTACGCACGATTGTTGCTGTGAGACGCGACCAGGCTGAGCGGCAATTATCAGATTGAAAAACAATTGGCGATTAAATTATGGTCTTAAAATTTGCTTCTTGGGACGCAACGAAAGTTTTCCAGCACCAAAGTCTTTCTTGCAAATTTGGAATATAAAAATCACTAAAGCGTTTTGTAGGATCCTTATCAGGAATCTGCTGCCTAAATTTGCAGGACGCGAAGTTGAATGATAAAGATAAAGACATAAAAAAAGAGTTTTCGGTGCATTCCGACGCTGCAAACTTCAACATCGTATCGAATTTTTGTTTAACGAAATTCACGCGGCTTTCGAACAAATGCGAGTTTGTTTGGGTATACGATAGTGTTAATTTCGGATAAATAATTGTCGAAGACTGTATAGTATGAAATATTTTCGGTCTTTTTATAAAGGCGAAATGGCTCAGAAATAACGCCACTACCGAGACCCCGAGATACAATGACGTTGGCGTGTGCTTTGCTGAAATGCAACGATTTTTTTTTCTTTCGTTTTTCCATTTTTCCCCTCATTATCGAATGGAATTTAAGCTCGTAAATTTCGATAAGAATACGTTAAAACGTTTGAACGATTTTCATAATCTAAATAGGCCAAAAAACGTCTGAGCAATTAAAAAGAATTATTTTCCATTGCATTGCAACGGTGCAAAATTCAACGTCGTTAGGCAGAACCGTCGCGGCGTATACCTATGTAAAATGTACTCCGTAGGAGGGAGGGGTAAAATTGTGTGTGTGTGTGTGTGTTATAGCGTGGTTAGGTCGACGTTTCCTTCGATCCGCGATCAGCTAAAATGAAAGATCACTTTCCAACCTTCTTCGATCTCAATTTGGAGTAAATCGATCTGTATTTTTTTTCACAATTTCCGTTGGAGCCCTCATCCGAAGTCAAATGTGAACATTTCAAATTATTATTTTCAAACCTTTTGTAAAATAAATTGCAAACCATTTTGAGGTAAAATGACTTTCAATGATCGTTTGGTCTCACGCGATGACAAATTAGTGCGACGATCATAGGAATTTCCAGTGAGCGGGAGGAACAGCCTCTCCTACTCTGTGTCTCTCTTGCTCCACACGATCGAGTACTAATAGCCGAATGATCAATGATCCATAAACCGCAGGTATTATTGTACGTAAGAAATTTTCGTTTGTTCTTAGTCGCGATCTCGACGGAAGAAAAGGACGGTATACTTTTTCATTACATTTTTTTTTATAAAGTGTGTCAGATACCGCCGTACATATCGTTCCGAAAGGACCACAATCTCTTTGTATGCCGTTAAAGAACGAAAATTGTCGCAGTGCAGCCGTAGAGAAGAACGAACGCATAATCACAACGGGAGAATCAATAACGAGAAAATACCAAACGGGCGTTTTTTTACTCTTGTTCTTTGCCCAAGTGATCGAGTATACCGACGGAGTACATGGGATGTGTCACAAGGCATAGCTGCGTAGCGTTATCTTTCAATTTAGACTGTCCGTTTTTTACCTCACAAGTAGTTTGACAGTAAGCAATAAATTAAGAAAAAAAATATGTGAGGGAGCTTAAGAGTAATCCAGACTGATAGAATGGCTATTATTTTACCCGTTTCATTTTTTCATGGAGATACTTTGAAAATCGAATAGTTAATGAAAAAATAAAAAAGAAACGACCAATGTCAAGTTATTCGCGTTCAGCAATGCCGTTAAATGAAAGAGTAACGCACGGCAGCTTACGCCAAGAATCAATGCCCTTTTTACGAGAATATTTTTTTACCGTCTAGAGAAGAAGTCCTACCGTAATTTTCGTACTCGAAGAATTAAGGATCAATTAGATGTGAGCAGTGTTTTGTGTAGTTGACAGCCGAGGGAGACTCAACACCGGTAGGAAGGATCGTCAGATGGTCAGAAGACGAAGGATAGAAAGAATGGAAAGAAAAAAGAAAGGAAAACGGAAATTTGATTTGATGGAGAAAAAGGCAAAAACTATTTGTATTTTCTATTTATTTTTTTGAACGTTTCTTACACGATACACGTATTTGGAGTGCGTCGCGAATAATGATGGTGATGATGATGATGATGATGATGATGATGATGATGATGATGATGATGATGATGATGATGATGATGATGATGATGATGATGATGATGATAATGATGATGATGATGATGATTATGATGATGATGATGATGATGATGATGATGATGATGATGATGATGATGATGATATAAAACGCGATATAAGATCGATTGATATACAATTGAATGATCGGTCAGAGTTCTCCGCTTCGCCCTCGTAGCAATTTGTAACTGGCACTTGATCGAATCATCGTGACGTCGTTGCCACGTTAGCCCCGCACCATTTTTTATTTTCTTTTGTAAATACAAATCAACAACGTGAAATTAAACGAATGTACGAATATTGTATAAAGACTGATTAGACTATAGCTTTGATATTTATTCTACTGTAAACTGGCATAGTTACGTCTCGTGCTTCGCCTCGTAACAGAATTTTCATCGTCCTCAATTCCGAAAAAAAGAAACAAAAAAAAACAGAAAACGTTAAAATAAATAAAGTAGGTAGAAGGCGAGTGGGACGATGATTTGTGACTAAAAACGAGCGGAGCGCAATGATAGATCGGTATATATATATATATGCGCAGTTATGCCAGAGCGGCACTATTATATCGTAACAGCGTATCAATATTATTCAAGCATATATATATATATATATATATATATATATATATATATATATATATATACACATACACATCTACGGAACTGAATGTAAACTTTGTATATTCGTTTAATAACAACTATTAATAATGATAATAATAATAAAATAATTACCCAATTTATACGGTTTTGTCGAGATTTCTAAGCAATGTCCCGAGGTGCAATGTGTCTTCTTATTTTCGTCAGATTCCTTCCATCATCGCCCGAACCTTCTTCAATTCTGAAATGTGTTGTATGTACAGTTCAAGTAAAAGGATTAATTTCGGCAAATATTCAATAAAAAATCTGTCTTCATTATTCCAAGAAATTTCATGAAGCTTGAAACACTTGATACAAATGTTAGAAAAATGTGACAGTTAAAGATAGCTTTGATTGATCGATAGTTGGATAGATAAAATTTGATACTTTTTCAACATACGTTTGGACAAAAAATCAATACCCTTATATTTACAAGAATGTTATCACGTCTATAATCGCATGAATATATTTTCTACTGTTTATTTTAATACGAACAAAATTTATTATTTCACTGATACAATCAGCTACACTCAATCGTGCTAATATTTCTCCCTATTTTTTTTAAACGCAAATCAATTTAATTATTTCGTCATTCAATATAGAAAAGCCGGTTTTTTGGTCATAATTCAAAGGACACTCACAGGAATAAAAATTCAATATGGTATAAATAATGTGAAATTTTTGTGAAACAATATTACTCAATGTTCCTAGTTTTGAGAAAAATGATTATCTCTATCAGGCGCATGAATTTACTACACGAATATTTTGTTTCTAGATTGTTTTTAAACCAATTTTGCGTTTAACAATTGTATGTACGACGAGAAAAAAATTGTGTGGAACATTAAAAAACGGCAAGTCCCCGAGCTTATTTAGTAGTTTCTGAAATTAATTTTAACTTTTATCTAACTAATTAACTTAATATTTTTTATAATGACAAAAACGCCGAGAAATGAGCCCTACCTGCCAACAAAACAAGAACATCGTCCTTCGGTATGTGTACGATTTCCTCGGTTTCGTCGCTCGACGCCAGTTTTTTAAATTTTATCGAGACTCTCGAGAACGGATAGTTATCTTCGTCGGAGGCGTGTACCTCGACCGAAGATAAGCGGCTTTCTGTGGGCAACGTGGAAATGTGCAATATTCACAAGCTACTGTTGCATCCTATGCCAGAATTCGAAATCCTGTACCACAACAAAACATTATATCTTCTTCTGCTCCAGAGTTAATTAATAATCGACCCTGGATCAAATGAATAACGTGCATTTTTGGAAGATTTTGTTTAATTCGTTCATTGCAAAACTGAATCAGATTCGTATTTTTTGGTTCGCTTGATCGAACGATTTGAATGATTGACTCACGTCTCAGTGACTGAGGGACGAGGGCTTCGTTGACTATTCGCGACGATACTTCCGTGTGAATTCGAGCGAGGGCCGCGCTGTGCTCCCGAGGCAGACCCAACTGTTGCAATTCGTTGCTCAAATCAGCAGGCGTGACTCCGTAACGTGCCGAAGACGTCAAGATCAATTCCAGAGCAGCCACTATCGCTTTTGCGTCACCCAATTCTAGAATTATAAAAAAATGGAGAAAAAATTAACAATAAATTGCCACGTTACTATCGACAATGATCTTTGTCAGAATTATAAATCGATCGTGTGAATACGTGCCGAGCTTTGCATCCTGCGTGAGTTTCTTCACCCTGGCTTCCTAGAGGCAGACAAAGATGCAAAATATTACTGATGTCCGTTTTCATTTATTGATATGTAATCGAGGAGTTCTTAGGTCTCGAGGAAGAAAATGGATAACGTTGACAATTGCCTCGTTAGAATTCAACGGAATTTCTTTTTTTTCAATATCCCAAATGTCCTTTGACAATCTTTAGCTACGAAAAACGGGCAAACATTTTTTTTATTCTTATTTAGTGGTCTAGAAAAAAATTTAAAGGTATGATTTTGGATAATAATGGAAATAAAAAATTAAAAACAACTTTCCTTGCATTCCAACGGTGCAAACTTCAACCCCATACAAATGGTTTGTCTGGATTTATTTCTATACGAAGTTATGCACTCGAAAAACAATTATATATAAGAAAAGTTATTATTTCGTTATTAATAATGAGATGGATAAAACATTCCGTAATAAAGAATAAAGTCATTTAACGAAAGTAATCACAGTCATTCCAATGGTGACAAAACCGAAACTCAGTAAAATATGCCCGTCTGTATCGGCACAGCTTTTCCACGGATTGCATGGTAACGTCGCATAGCGTAACAGAAAGAGGGATGAGGTCTTGAGAGCCGGCAAGGCCGTGGACCTTGTGAAGGCACACTAGAAAAGACTTTATCGATTTTATGACGAAGTTTGCATCCGTTGATACGCAACGATTTCTTTTTTCTCTATTTTCCTCACTCACCAAGGGCTTTTTTTGCAAAGCAAGGTCAGCGACGTCTTATATCGGAATCAGCCGAAAAACTTTTGAGCAATCAACAATAACTAATTTCCGTTGCATTTAATTTCCATTTTATTCAACACTGGCATCGCACAAAACAATTGGGTTATAATTCGTTCTATAATTATTTTTCAGCAATGCTAAGAAATGTTTCGAACAAACGCATTGAAATTGAGTCATGTTGCGGATGCGGTGATTTTTCTTTTCCGCCGCAGCGAGTACTACGAGGCGGGTGAACGTCTTTGTCCTCCTTCGAGGCTACATTTAATTATGAATATACCTAATTGAGGAAGAACGAGAAATGTCGAAGAGGATATTTTTAATACTCACGTCGAGCTCTCCATCGGTGATAGATTTTGCGACTAGCTGTCCCAACAACTTCATCTTGATGGAAGTCTGAAAATCACGAGAATTTACTTCGCCATATTTCTCAAATAAAAATGACAATGTTACAAATGAGAAAAAACCTATTTATCCCGGACTTGGTAAAAATACTTTCAACCACTGTCGAGACGAATCAAAATACGAGTTAATTTTCTTCATTATCCTAAGTAAGTATATTTGTACCATTCGAGACAAGGCGTTGATTTCAGCGAGAAGCCAATCGGGACAGTCACCCTCACCGAGAAACCTGAAACGCTGCGAGTTGAAATTGTACGCGCATTTATTAGTAAAGAACTAAATGAACAAAATATTCATTCACTGAACCTTTCTTTAGCGACAAACCTATGGTATAAATAACTTCCCATTTTAGCGTATACATTACCATTTCTTAGCCGCCGCGATTGTTGTTCCACTGGCCGATTGGCAATCTTCCTAGAAACAAACGGACGCCTCAGAACAACATTTTGAAATTGGGGCGTAAAAAAGGGATGAAAAACATTTATTTTCACGGTCCTGGAAAATTCCTATTGCCGTCGAAAACTAACTGACCCGCTTTACCCCCAGCTTTCCCTGAATCCAAGTTAATAGTTTTGATAGCAGAAATCCGTTCTTTCGAAAGTTTGGGACAATAGGGGTCGCAGAAATGAAATTTACAATACTTTTTTCTCGAATATTAAATGTAACTTCATTCCATTTAAGAGCATCTTGTTGAAAATTACGCACAGCCAAGGATGTCCGAGTCATTGAATAACTTTGTACATCGTGGGGAATGTGTCTTTCGCGTCGAGTGCGAACGAGAATCTTCGTCGGGAAAAATTACGGCATAAAGCGAGCAATGGGGTGTTCAGTAATACGTGATAGGCGAAGTGAGCTTGCAGTAGGTATCACTCGTTCATTCGAATTGAGGGTAGTTCGCACTCCGTCAAGTGAAAATCTCAAATGAGACTTGTCAATGTATATGTGCCAGTTTAAACCCGTTTTGAGTTGAAAACGCGTTTTATCAAGTAGGCAAAAACCAGTTCTCCCTGAACGCCCTCCTCACAACTAATGTTTTCCGTGTAAAAACGTGAATTTACTAGTAAATAAATTTAAGTGTTAATTAAAACCCGCCACAACTAGGAAAAACTAGTTGTTACAATGAAAACACGTCGTCATTTGTTTGGGTTTCTCGTTATAACTAGGAAAAACTAATTGTACCGAAGGCGCTCAGTCAGGACTTGTAAAACAAGGTAAAACGCATGTACAAGGTAAAACGCATTCGAACTATAAACGTATGTTAACGGTCGCATATAGGTACGGTATATGGTTCGTACACATGCGAGCATAAAGTAAAATGCATTGATCCTTGCGATATTTGGTAGAGAGAATTTTCGGCAGCTCTAAAGATGCTGTATCAATTAGAAAAATCTTTTATTATCCCTGCAATGCGTTTTTTTTTTAATAAACTTATGATTTTTCTTGTTTTTTCTCTCCATGATATAAGGGTAAGAAAGATGCTTTTTTGGAATAAAAATGAAAATAAAAATACATGCTGGTAACACGAATTAAATGAGAATGATGATTGGGTAATTATTTTTATAATTGATCGGTGTATTACGTACGATACGGTATTGTATTTTTGCAAAGAAAAATTGTTATACAAGGAGCTACCAACCGATCGTATCGAAAAAGCAATCGGACGAAATCTTTTCAGAGCTCGCTAATCATATCACAAACTTATTAAAAAATGAAATAATAAAGAATTGTTAAAAACAATATTTGGCAACATGTTTTCACGAAACCAAAAAAATATTGCCGCATTCAATTGAGAATTGAATAATGGTTTTTTTCGACAAATGTATTTTTATAATTTAGCCACAATGACACACAATTATGTGCAAGGCGACGTTCGAGTTTTTGGTAATTACATCTAGCAAAGGATGAAAATGTCGGAATTATAGCTACATGCCGATTCTATCGTGTCGCCACGAAAGAACGACTTTCTTACAAATGACATTCATCTGAGGAAAACAAATAACCCACGCAGCCCCTCTTCATGGTCGCAGTTACAACAATAACGAGAAACAACATAACGAAAGGCCGAAAAGAAAAAAAAGAAACGTGTTTGCACACTCGGCGGTCACGAGATTGACGTGAGATCGGGGCTAGGTGAGGAGCTTTGCGTACGAATTCCCAGTGCAATCGGTCAGTTCTTCAGGGCGAAACTGAGAGCGTTGGCGGTAACTGACCCAAGAGGGAGACCCGCAAACTGAGATTTCTTTTTTTTTTCCTTCGTTTTGTCTTTTCATCAAGAGGGGTTGTCGCAGGGATAAATAGAAGAGCGAAGCGGTGAATTCCGCCACTGTTATCCAGACCACCGAGGACAACGGGAACTTGTCCCGTGGTCGCCGATTCATCTGAGATCCGTACGAGCAACAGGTATCGAAACCGTCATCGGTGATCAAAATTCTCACGACTGATCTGCCCAAAATGCTTTTCTACGTACTCGTCTTCGTTTCGAGTCTACTTGGTTCCGGTGAGGGAAGTTTTCCTCCCGAAAATCGCCAGGTGAAAAACGTTTACTTTTGCATACATTTTCAGTGAAACAATATCGATTTTTATATACATTTTTCGTAAAATGTCCGGCTGGAAATTTACATCAGCTCTTTACTTACTTACTTTCATACTTCAGCTCAATATAGTAAAAGCGTATTTTTTATTCTCGCTTTACTTTTCTCAAACAATTTCGCGACGTTTTCGAGCAATAAGGGCAAACAATTGTGCTGCCCGCGAAGAAAAACGATTGTCGTGCATAAATAATGGCGGGTATAAATAGTTTTTTTTTTCCCTCGTTGACGACACATAGAAGGGCGCAAGACTGCCGGCAACCTCAGGCTCGAGGTTTCCCGACGCAACTTCGTCGCGAAACGTAAGAGATCGACGAATGGCCCACTGGGAGTCCCGCACCCATTTGAACTTTGACGACAAGGACAGGGGCGACGCAGGACAAATTTCGTATCCGGCCATCCTCGAGGAACCCTCACCACTTCGGTAATGTACTTTGCAACGCCTATTTGTATACCTGACACATTTTGGAAAGGAACAAGGCGAAAAAGGAGAGTGTCTTGTTCTCCGGTACACAGAAGACAAATCTGTCATGAAAGGAATGTCTCTGTCCGGGTACATAAAAATATCACTCTAAAGAGTGATACTTTGTAGCTGAGAAAGGCGAAAATAGATACACTGGAAGGGAAAATGATACGAAGAAACTTTTATCAATTGGATTTCTAACATTGGTTAAGTCGGACTTTGGACTACCTGGAGTTACCGGTCTTCGCTAATTGGCATTGGAATAGAAAGGAATCGAAACAGAAGTATTGAAACGTACTTAAAATAACGAACTTCCGAATGATACAACAACAATCATAATTATACTGTATGATAATAACAATAACAACAATAATGATGTTATCAATAGTGACTAATAATGGCAATGAATAAGTATGCATTGATAATTTATAATAATTATATTATTATTATCGTTGCTGTTATAATTCCAAATTATTTCTTAAGTATTAATTATTATTAATAGTAAGTAGCATATAAATAATCTTTAATTATTTATTTGATATTATTAATAATACAATAATATTATTTGTAATTGTTGTATTATTAAATTATTCAAAGTAGAATACAAATATTTTCAAAATAAACTTCAAGAATGTCTAACGATAGAATTAATTTTGATCGGTTACTGGTGAAAATAGCGAGAAACTTGGAATCAGGAAGCATGCAACACTTCGATTCTAAAATGATTTTTTTCTGATCAAATCAAGGACTTGACACGAAGATTTTTACTCCCATATGACACGTTACGATTTTCCATTTTCCATTTTATTTTCACGCTTGTTTCGCTCTCAGGCTTCTCCCGAGTATCGCTGATCGCCTACGATCAACCGATTCGGATTTGGAAGTGACGAATGGTATCCTGCGGAAGCCCGAGGAGGATTGCACGATCGATGTATCGCCTGTGCGTTCGGACGCCCCAATGCTAGAGTTCACCGGAGAACGTCATAGACTGAGATTTGCATCCGATATGACACCGCGAATAAAACGAATGACGGTGCGGTGTCCTCGTAGGACGATTCAGAATCAAATGATACAGGAGCCCGTTTCCGTGGAGGAACCAGGCTGGATACTGATCGACGTGACACGCGACGAGCTTCAAGACGATTATGATCAGGAGGATCCTTTCTACGTGGCGCGCGGAAAGAGACCCTCACCGATGGACCAAGGAACGAGGGAAGATGAAAAGACGAAGTCGGGGATGCTCCTGGACGAGGGCGTTGACGGAATGGGCGCGAGGAAAAAACGCGACGCTTTGGTGGAAAGTCTGCGACGGTACTTGCTCGAAGGCGAGCAGGCTAGTCTGGCCTCGTCGAGGACGACGGAACAGGATGACGAGGGCGAGTCCGTTGCGCCCAGGAACAAGCACTCCGATCTTTTCGACATCTTGAAAGAACCGTTCTTCATATCGCGCGGGAAGAAGGAATCGAACGGCAAAACTCCTTTTCACTCTCCAAACAACGGTTACTCGAGAGCTCGTCTGAATTTCCAAGCCGTCAGACGAGTCCTGGATACCTTCATACCCCAAGAAACGAAAACGAGTTGCGATCCGCAGAACGCGTTTAACTGTGCGCGCTTTCTTGGGACGAGAACAAACGCAGCGGTCGACCAATCGTTCAGAGATCGTCCAAAAATCGCCTTGATTTCGAAAAATCGTCCGACTTGGAATTTACGAAAATAACCGATAACCATTGATATTTCTACGGAGTTGTTGAAAAAGATGAAAGAATAATTATATCGGCGGAAAACCAGATTCAGTTTCGAAGTAGGGACAAATTTAGCCCTCGACGATTCGTATAACTAGACGATTTAGCCCCACGACGGTTTCGTATAACTAGACAAATTGCGCAAATTCTTGTGGCAGCTTAGTCTCCGACGTTTGGAAGGACCAAACTGCAATTTCGTTTGAAATTTGGAACTGGAGCATTTAAAAAAGATCGAGCGTTTCGCTGATCAATGTTTCCCAAAAAATATATATATATATTTTTTAATACTTCTAATAACACTTCAACACCGACCTTTTTGTCACGATGTTTACAAGAAAGAAAAAATTTGGACCTCGGAAATTCAATTCAGGAAATGGGTATACCGCGGGCGCCAAAAAGGTATCGACGGTCATGAAATGGTCAATGGTATGTACACTGCCGCACAAAAATTTGGATACACCAGTCGAAATTTCTTGCCGCACTCAAAGTTACATAGCTTCGTCAAAAAAAAAAAGAGATCACCAAATTTACCGAACGGGGCTTTGAAGGGAACAAATTCAGCTTTGTTTTGCTTTCTTCAAATATTTTTTGTGACTTTTTTTGGACCGGTACACACTTTTATACGTGGCTGTTTTTCGGCTTTTTTTTCGACTATCGAAAATTGACTTATGGAACATTTTTTGTCATGTTTATCCATGATAAACTTGAACGAGGGGTAGCAGGAGCTCCATTTTCGTCTTTTTCAAGTATCGTACGATTTTTTCGCAAATTTGTTTCATTTTTGGCTAAAAAAAGACAAATTTTGGAACATTCAACGGAACTCAAGAACTATCATCAGGTTTAAGAGGAAATGTCGAAGATGTAAAAAGTTGCGTAAGTTTATACCGGATTGCCTCGAATTCTTTCAAAACTTTACTCTGAAATTTTTTTTTACTATTTTCGCTCGAAACGCTGATGAGTAGGATGGCTTAAGGCCTTATATACGCGTTTTCGCCGATTTTCGAAGGTACTTTTCTAGACGCGGTTAAAAAAAATAACACATATATTGACAACATTTTTTACAGATCATTTATGCACAAGTATATGTAAAAAAATCAGAAATATTAACAAATGGCGGAGATATAACATAATAAAGCAATGTATTTTTTTTGCGCGCGCGTTGATGGTGATGGTACTCGGCATCGATGTGGGTGTCTGAAAAAAAATGAACATATCTATAATTGCATAATGAATGTATCTTCAGTGTGAACCAACAATATTGTTTAAAAAAATTATTATAATAAAAATTCGAAACTTAACATTTTTTACTCGTTTTTCTGTCGGTTTTTTATTTGTTATATTTTTTGTTATTGAATTTTTTTCTTCTGTGGTTCACACGATAGGTGATAATACTAAGAATATGTTGTAAACATTTCAAAGCGATCTGAACCTTCATTCAAAAGTTAGAACTTTCACAAGGTTCAAAAAAGTGAATCGTGGAAAAACGGCTTTGAAATAGGCGGACGGGCGCGCCGCGCGGTATCTATTATAAATGCAATCTTACCTTATTTAATAGCATCCTGCACTATATGTGGGGCCTTCCTCGGCATCTAAAACGTCTCCAGCATGTTTTTTTGTCGTTTCTGGCGGCAATCCTTGCTTCCTTTGTTGCCTTTTCAGATTGATTTCCAGTGGCAGTCAGGCGTAATTCGTTCAGATGTTCGCAATTCTCCATTGCGTTCGGCCCAATCGTAATACCAAGGTTTTTCATAATTCGGAGAAAGGCGACTGTACCGTCGTTAAAAGTTCTAGTCGAAATATATACGGCGATTTCAACAATCGTTAAACCACTCCATGCATTTTTCGGAGCAATTTTCCAAATCTTAGAATACAATCACTCGTTATTATTTTGTGTGAAGCCTCCTAAACATCTCTCCAGTAACTCGTCGTTACTAAGTGCTTCATACACTGATTTGATCGCTTCTGCCACAGTTTTATCGAGTGCAGGCTTATGGGTATATGAGTTGAGCGTGTTTGCGGATTCGGCTTGTCGCCACGTGCACCGACTTTCTTTGCCAGAAGGACAGTTATCATGCGGAGGATTTTCATCGGTTGAGCACTTGTGATAATATGTTGCCCAGATTCCTTTCTTCATGTCATGGATAGACGGGCAATTATTTCTCACAGCCAATCCATAAAATACTGTGAATTCGTGAATCAGTTTTGCAGTCAATTTGCCTTTTCCTCCGAGACCTTTTGTTTGAACATGACCAATGTATTCTCGTTTACGTATCATAATGTTCTCTCCATACGGATGGGCTTCTGTTATGCTCTTGAATATTTTTGCATCGCCATCTCCAACATAATACAAATATTTTGTATCGTGTAAATCTTCAGATCTGCTGAACATTTCAACCATTCCATCTACCTCCATCTTTCCAGAAGTTCCTTCGTGATTACTTGTGCATTTATCTTCATGTTCTGCGTACCATTCTTCATATTTTTCTGTTCCCGTTTTTTCACTCCACGATTGGCAGGCCTTACAAAGTGACGACTTGGCGATAATGTCGACAACTTTCCCAGACAAAAATTCCGATAAGTGTCGCAACACCCTGCAGCGAAGAAAAACCTCTTTTCCTCCAAGAACCATCCCCGGAGACAGCGATTTCATTAGCGTCTTTGGTGTTCTCATTTTCTGCCGTTATTTTTTTTCTTCGTCAGCTGCCAGTCGCATAGACGAATCTACAACTTCTTTGGTTGCATCTCGTATGTGTTTGGTAATTTTGTCGTAGAGCGTTTGACTGAAGGATTTTGGGAGATTCATAATACTGCAGAAAATGATCATTCCCGTCAATCCAACACCTAATATTCGCATAGCCAACCCGAAGCTGTTATTGATTTCGTAACGTTTAAGCGAAGGAGTCGAACTTATCTTCTTTTGCTCGCACTTCTCGCACTTTATAAATAAGGTAAATCCCAATCTTCTAACTCGTGTTTCAGAAACCTTGATGTCACTGTTAAAGTTTTGCACTTTACGAGAGAAGTAATTGCAGTGAACACGGATAGAAAATTTACGATAACGTAGCCATGGGCGCGGTCAATATCCACATCAAGTGCTGTCGACACTTTTAATTTTTTTGCAGACGCACTTGCGTTTAGTTCGGCTTCCGCTTTTCTCGTATACTGATTGCCATGAAAAAGACGTTTGGTATGAATGCCTGGGCATCCTCCCATGAATCGTGAACCCTTCCTATCTAAACTAGCATGGATTTCTTCACAATCACTCATGTTAAAATATAACTGTCTCAGCTCATAATTTTGTCTTGCCTCTACAATGTCTCAATTCGGACTAAATAATTTTACTTCCTCCTCCTGGTTTTATGCTTATGCCGAACCGAAAAAGAACGTTACTTTTATCGTAGACCAAACCGAAAAAACCCGTTACCTTTAACGGGTTTTTTATGTAGGGATAATAAGTGAACAATAGAAAAGAGTAGTTGCCGATCTAGCGCACCTGTCTCCCTATAGCGCGGCCGGTTACCGCCGCTACCTGCTTGCTTCCAAGAAGATAAAAGTTTTTGGATAAGTTTTTGAATACGTTGGCATTTTTTCAATTTTTTTAAATTGTTTTTCAAGCACCTAAACAATCGGGAAAAAAACATTGTAAAAAAATTTGAAAGAAATCTAATAAAATGTCAACCCATTGAAAACGAAACATTGCAACATTTTCCCCTCTTGATATTTTGTCCCTCACTCAATAAGTTTCGAGATACGGTAATCAATTTGTTTGGACGGCTCTACGAGGATCGGACGAAAAAATTTCAGAAAAAAATTCTGAAAAAAATTTAACCGTATTTAAAATCGAAAATTCAAAAAGTTCCTCCCTTTGATATTTTGTTATAAACGCCATACCTTTCGAGTTAAGCCATCCTACGCATCCTAGTTACGAGCGAAACTAGAATAAACTAAGAAATTCCAACGGAAAATTTTGAAAAAATTCCAGGCGATTCGGTATAAACTTACGCAACTTTTTACATCTTCGACATTTCCTCTTAAACCCTATAGTTCTTGAGTTACGTTGCATGTTCCAAAATATGTCTATTTTAGCAAAAAATGAAATAACTGCGAACAAATATCGTACGCAACTTTAAAAAAAAAAACGAAAATAGAGCACCGCTATCCCGTTTAAGTGTATCATGGATAAACGTGGCAAAAAAAATGTCCATAAGTCATGCGGCCAATTCTCGATGGTCGAAAAACAATCACAAACAAAAGTGCGTACCGGGTCGAAATTTTTTTTTTTTAAAGCAAAACAAAGCTGAATTTGTTCCCTTCGGAACGCCGTTCGGTAAATTCGGATATCTTTTTTTTTTACGAAGCGATGTAACTTTGAGTGCGGCAAGAAATATCGACTGGTGTATCCAAACTTTTGAGCGGCAGTATAATTGATGCCACCGACATTAAAATACTAACCTAAATTCACGATTTTCTATAACAAGTCGTTGTAAATTTCTTAAGATCGAATACCTTCACTCCTTCGAACAAAATGTTTATCATTTTTAAAAATTTTTATCACACATGTATATCCTCAATGAAAAGTCATTCGTCAACTTTCATCGGTGAAATGCTTCCACCTTCTCTTGAAATTTGAGGGAAAAAAATTCCAGAGTCACGATACACTTTCATCGATTGCTCGACTTTGATGTATCGCATTAATCGAAAAACTATAAAACAAGAAGCGAACACTTTTCCTAATTGTTTTTATTTATTATAAAGACCCTCGTACATACGGAAAAATGAATAAATAAACGGACATCGCGTTCTCTCGTCTTTTTATGTAAGAAAAAAAAACGAGGACACGAGGTACATATATTTTACTCGAAGAAGATCCAAAAATAGTTCGTGAATGGATGTGTTATAATATTATGATACAATATGCATTGTTTCGTAATGTTGGCCTATCGTCGAAAACTTGCGCGACCCAAAATATAACTTTTGGTACATGCCCGTGTAACCGCATCAATCTATCTCTCTCTCGCTCTCTCTCTCTCTCTCTCTCTCTCTCTCTCTCTCTCTCTCTCTCTCTCTCTCTCTCTCTCTCTCTCTTCTCGTTTCTTTATCGTTTCCACAACCAGTTGCTTCTCTTCCTTGTACGCCCCCTACCCCCGGAAGTTATGCGCCCGGGTGACCGGGTTTGATGCGAATTCACGAATAGGAATTTTCTATGCGGTCGCGCGTTCCATTTCCGAAACGTTCGAGATTATTTGGAGGGGACGAGAAAAAAAACTAACACATCGCAATTCCTTTGCCAGGATATAGGGCAGCCAGTTTTTTTTTTCGTTAAGCCATTTTACTTTTGTTACGGGATAATGTGCGTGCGTTGAGAGTTAGAAGAATTGGACGAACAGGCGTCCAATAAATTGGCGATAAAGGAAATGCGGGGTACAATTTTCTTTTGACAGTTCTCTTTTCGCCGCTCTCATTTGACAGTTCTCTTTTGGCACTTTGAAATTCATCAGGGATTTGTAAAGTCTCTTTTCGTGATACTTGTGTGTTATTCTTTCACATTTGAATACGCGTGAGGGTAAAAGGGTGTATATATACGTTTATGGAGAGAGGTAGAGAATGAGGGAGAAAGAGGGAGAGAAGTTTCAAAAATGAACCTGTGCGGTAAAGAACCGACGTACTTGACGTAGGGGCTTTACGACGAAGATTTACACCACTTTTCATCACAAAAACAAGAAAGAATGCCCACGATGCTTTCCACACATGCTACCCCTATCTTGTTAACCCCGAAGGTATGTGTCATCAAGGAGAAGAAGAAGAAGAAGAAGAAAAGAGAAGCTCAAGGACCCGTACCAATACATTCTAATCTCTCGATTGAAAAAAATGATCAATTATTTTCCATATAATTCTCGTCTATATATAAAAATATAGAAAAAAATATTATGATTTCGTAAATCAAAATTGATTTTTCACGATTCAGATTGCTAGGAAAACTAATTCGGTTTATATTTAATTTGATAATTTTAGTAGAGAAGTTAAAATTTCGGAATTATCCGCATTGAGTTAATACTTTTTTATTTGAAATTTTACGTGTAATTTCAGATCAGTATGTCAATGAATTCATTTAATCAGTAGCTATTTCGGATAGTGTATTTTAAGTTGAGTATCTTTATTTGATAGCAATTTTTTTGATGATCAAATAAACAAACTCAACTTAAAATATACTACTAGAATTAATTACTAATTAGAAATTTACTAAATTCATGATCTCCTGACTTTTTCGTCTTTAATGTCTTATTATATTCCCCTTTTCGGTGAGTAAAAAGATGAACTGAGTTTTTCGAAATATTGCCAGTAGCTGAACCGAACTTTGGTGTTTTTTTTAGTTGATACCGCGTGCCCAAGCAACGGAGTTGTAAAATATTGTTTTCCCTTGGGAATTCGAGTAGGCAAAGATCCGTCGAATTTTCTATATTTATATAAGCATCGATGATAAACACTTTGTGAAAAATTGAAATGGTTGGTTTGCTCTATCTCAAAATCGTGTTCCAATATATCGAAGCTGCGAACCATCTGAATCGACATCACTGCGAATATTTTATCCCCGATGGATCAGAAAAGTACCCAAATGATTGTACAATTTATACGGTGCTGGACTTTGCATCGTTGCAACACAACATAAATATATTTTTTCCCATTGCCCAATTTTTTTGCACATTTGAGATAGAAAGTCCTTTAAGCGTTCTGGATAATCGTTATCAAAGAGAGAGAGAGAGAGAGAGAGAGAGAGAGAGAGAGAGAGAGAGAGAAAGAGAACTACATGGGGAGAAAATAAGATGTATGATAATAAGAAAAGTGAATAAATGATTTTTTTTGTTTCATTTCGATGCATTCCAACGATGCAAACTTCTAGAATGAAAACTTGTTGTTTTCTTATTAATCTTACTTTAAATGACATTAAAGTGGGCATCATTGGAGTGCAATTTACATTTTTTTCTTCCTCAAAATTCTTTTGGCAGATTCAAGCTACGAAAATCTCTGAATCATTTTTCAAAATGCTTCTTCGGAAATGTGCATTCGAAAACTGCACAAAAACATTGGGTACAATAATCAAAATAAGGAAATAAAAACATAAAAAAAAGTATTTTCGTTGCGGTCCAACGATGCAAGCTTGAACATGATTACCTTACTTCCTATTCTCCTGTGATCTCCAGACACTTCATATTTTGCCCTATACTTTCAAGTAGATGCTCAGAGCCGAGCTTCTTTTCCCGTCATATCACCGGAGAGTAAAAAATACAGACGAAAAAAGGAGAAGAATTTGAACTTGGTTCTTTAGGAGGGAGCACAATGGAATTATCCCTAAATTGCGTTTGGCTTTATTATTGTAATTTTCTTTTTGTTTACCTGTGGCAAACGCTTTTACAGCTCAAGCTGCCTCGTGTTCATCATTTTCCGGAGTATCACCATTTCTTTTTCCTCCTCTTGTTCTTTTTCGTGAATTTTGCCACAGCCGTAAGGAGCGTGGACGAACGAGGATAAGGAAAGGAAGGTGGAAACTGAGATGTGAGGAGAGGGGAAAAATGGAAATCGGGAGGAGTCAGGAGTTCCTTGCATAGACAAGGGTAGGTTTAGCCGTGTGACGGCGTTGTATCTCCGCGTGTTGTCGTCGTCTTGCGCGCGTAGGCGCGCGCTCGAGGAGAAAAGTATCAGCCCCCCGTCGTCGAGGATTTTTAAACCAATGGGACGTGACCGGGGCAACTGGTGTCTCGAGTATATAAAAATGCCAGCGAGCCCCGAAACTGTCCCATTGCAACAAAACAAGTACGACGCATCGTGTTACGTACTTTCGAGGCATTTTTCAACACGAGTTCGGGTGAGGGTTTTTTTTTCTTGCACTCTACATTTTCCCGCTATAGTCAAATTGTAACGCGATCATAGGATTCAGTGATTATAACTCGTACGCGAGGTAGGTGGAAAAGATACCCGTTTTTTGTGTATTTTCTCGCTCCTGTGTAGTACAGCCTTCCTATGTATGAAAAATATTAAGGGTTTACGGTTTTTTTCAATACTTTTGTCAATATAGGTTTTTTTCAATTGCAGACATTTTAAACTCTGACATGTATTTTTACATATGGAATAATAATAATAATATATACATGAAACAGTCGTAATAACAGAATGAAGCACCCACCCGTCCCTTGTTCTAATTTTTTAATAAGCATGAAACTTATTATTCTTAGTGATAGCAACGAGAAATGCACGCAAGTTCCTTGTTTTAATTTTTTGATAAAAGTATTTTTTAGTGAAATCATAAGGAATTCATTTTTTTAAGTATAAAATGTATTCTTTTTTTAAATTGAAGACGAATAAAAAAATAGCAGCCTGTATGTGTCGCATTCGCGATTATCTTTACGAGGAATTGATTTTTGATGGTGTAATAAAATTTCCCGAGTTCAGTGATTATTTTATTAGTTGATCGTCGTTCATGTACATCGTTAAAAACATTAAGATAGATGCGCAAAATGGTACGTTACGTCTGTTTATTAACATTCAGGAATCGTGAGGAAGAACTCATGCTGGTTATTCGGTTTGTCCCGCATTTCATGCGAGTGAAAGTTATATAAAATTTGTGGAAAAAAAAGTATACCGTATTTTCATAATCTCAGGGTACTGCAATTTGCCTCGTGCAATGTAACGCTTTTTGAAAATATTTTCATATAACTCGTTTTGAAATTCTTTATGAACGTTCCGTATACTCATACATATCAATATCCGTTAAAAAATAGTCGCGAAGGATTTCTATATTTTGTATTTTGATAGTAACGATGTACACGAAATTTTACTGCTTTCGACTAAGAGTCTTCACAATTTTCTTCGCCGAAAAAATGACACCTATTGAGAAGTAATATATTGCCACTGTATTGTACTGTTGCCATCGTCAGATGATTCCCCTTGAAAAATTCGAATCCCGATGTCTGGGAGAATTCGCCAAAAATTGTCACGTGAAAAGAAGCATCAGTTTTTAATTCGCATTAAGGATAGTGCTCGTACGAGTGTATCAAGAAAATGGACCATGCACGTACGTCTATACATAAGTTTACGCTTGGCGAAACGTCATATTTCGCGCTCGAAAGAACAAACAGGGATGAAGAAGATGACTACTCAGCCTCCGGGAGAATTTCAATCTTTCACGGCGGGCGCTCTGCCCACCTTATTTTTAATAAAGAAAATGCAGGAAAGAGGATGAATGTAATTGAAATGGTAGAAATGGTAGCGCCAATTGTTCAAGAACGTCGGCAAAATCTAGAAAAGAATCCGTTCTAATAACGAGACATCTTTTGTACGTGAAAAACCGATTATATCAGTTTGGCATTTATCATCGTTGGAATGCAACGATTTCCTTTTTATTTGTTATTTCCTTATTTTTCGCATTATACAAAGCTTTCTTTCCAGATGGAGATCGTAGATCCCTGATAACAATACGTAAAAACATTTGAGTGATTTTTTTAGTCTAAATCGGCCAAAAAAATTGCTGCGCTATTGAAAAGAATTAATTTCCGTTGCATCCCAACAATGCAAACTTCAACGTCTGTATCACGACGTGAATAAAATGGGGCGGGCGTTCGAATCCAGTATGCGTATGTATACACGTGTATATGTCCTATAGTAAAATATTTTGTCCTAGCCGAAAACATAAATGGATATTGATAATTTTACCGATTTTATCATTAATTAATGGAAATTAATTATTTTATTATTTTCCTTATTAATTGACACAATTTGAGAAACAATGGCGGAGAAAATGAATGTAAATAAATTGTTGCTGCATCTTGGTCACTACGAATTTTATTAAGATATTACTCGGAAGTGTAGCCAATTTAATTCAACACGATGTACAAGTATTTGATATACTTCCTGTATGAAGGAATGTTCCCAATTGGCTCTCCCATAAGTCGCGATCAAGAGCAAGCGGAGGAAAGAGTATATTAAAATGTAATGGCTAGAGGAGGATCAATCGAAAATCCGCAAACACGTTCGGCGAATGTGTATCGTCGACGGAGGTTATTTACCGGACATCCTCTGTAGGAGGACACTGCGTATTAAAGATTGAGACGAGACTTGTGTATGTGCGGAACAACGGGTCTCCAGCCATAAGCTCTCCTTATGAAAGCGTTCCGAGTCATTCTTCTTGCCTCATTTCCTTCTTGACGTCTCAACGATAGGATGCATTATTTTTCTCGCAGAGCCTACGCGAGCCAGGAACATGTGGAAGCTGGTCGGTATGGCGATGCTGATGAGCCGGGTAGTGATGGCGAGTACGAGCGAGGAGAGGGCTTATTACGTGAGCGAGAGGGAGGAGGACGGTGGCCCAGAGGGGATGGAGAGTCCGAGTCGCGACAGGTCTGGGGAACTCGTTGCTCCGGAAGCAACCGGAAGCGTGAACGAGGACGAGAGCGAGGACGAGAACGAGGCGGCGAGTCGGGAGCAAAGCCAGCAGCAAAGACAGTCGGACAACGCTTCGTTGCTGGATTACTCGAGGCTGAAGAGCGAGGCGAAGCGTCCGATCGTACGTGTGAATTTAATCAACGATGGGTCGTCCAAGCATCGTGAAACATCGACACCTTTGCTGTATTGGCCCGATCACGATCAGGCGAGTGACCTTGATTTTTTTTTACGGTATGGAAGTTTCCTTCGTTCGATCGCAACGAAAATATTTTTTCTTCATATTATTCAATTCTTTCTCAGCCCTGGATCAGGCTGGAAAAAGCGCTCGAACATTTTTCAAAATCTTTATTAGGATTCCATCCGGTTATGGAATCCTAATGAAGATGTTCAAAAATGTTCGAGCGCTTTTTCCAGCCTAAATGGGCTGAAAAAGAATTGAGTAATGTGAAGAAAGAATATTTTTGTCTATAAATAAATATTCTATATGTATAAGAAAATTTATTGATACATAAAAAATATTTTTTCGTACCAATAAATGTTCGTTGCGAAAATTTAGGTAAACTGGGTGAAACCGGTGCGATGGTCTAGTGGTTAGCGTACGATCGAATCCGTCAGTCGCGTACATTTCGTCGTGAAATATTTTTCTTCGGCATTTCGCGGCGAAATAAGACTAGTTCCACGACTGGGGAGCGAACTCGATGACCGGCTGTATTGGTATAGGTTTTCCGTAGTTTCCCTATACCCATGACAGAAATGTCATTATGAATATAATACAGAGGGGGAAGTCTGCTGCGACCGCAAGAGACAGGGAGAAAGATAGAGAAGAAAGGAGTAAACAGTAGAGGAAAGAACGGTCATAATGAGGGGAAGAATAGGTAACAAACGCGAAAAGTGTGTACCTAAGGGGAAAAAACCAATAAAGAAAAAGGTAAACTAGGTGAAAAAAAGCGTTCAGAAAATAATAAAAGTAAATAAATAAAAAATAAAGAAGAATTTTCGTTGCGTTCCAACGGTGCAAACTTCAACACCGTGATTTTCTTTTCTCTCGTCTAATTTTTGCCTCCCGGGTATCGAGTATGATCGGAATAACGAGCTCCGTGTTCCTCGAAAGGACAGGTGAGCGGTGACGCGAACGAGCGAAACCCCAGGAGTCCGGGACGAAGGAACACACCTTTCAGTCCCTGGGGCGGCAAGAGAAACCTGGAGCGTTACAAGACGATCTCGAAGATACGCAGGCCGGTAAGAGTGCCGTTCAACAGCTGGGGCGGCAAACGCAACAGCGAAGTGATCGGCTCACTCAAGAGGGACGCACTGCTCAACTGCGAGGGCAAAAAAACCCCGCCGTTCAACAGTTGGGGAGGCAAACGAGCGTCGATCGCCACTCGCCTGGGCTACGACTCGCGACGTCATCCAACGGACTCGGAGTATTCCGAGGACGACGATTTTGGTTTCTGTGAGTTTTGACGACTCTTTCTTTCCTCTTATATATTTTTTGGTCCGCTGCTCAGCGTTCTCTCTTGCGCTTTCCTCAGTCCGTCACCTGGAAAACGCACAACGCCTTCAACACCCTCGGAAAGTCATTGACGATGAGGACTCGATTAAACGGATCTCTTCGCAACTCTTATCGCGCAACGGTGAGATAACGACGTCCGGCAGCACTCCGCTAGGAAACGATTCGCCCAGAGTCCCGTCTTGGGGCGGTTATCGAAGAGGCCAATTGAAATACGGCAACGACGAAACGCACAGCGCTGGCTTTTCGCTGAGCTTTCGAAAGATCGGACCACTCATCCCGACGACCGAATAACGGTCACCCCGAAACATCTCGCGGACTCGCCTCATCCCCACTTCCCGCACCTCGTTTTGTCTGTAGCTTCGTAAGAAATTCTGTGTCCGCGTTCGCTCGCGCTCTGTGTAACAATCCAAAAGTTTACACTTGCTACCTCGCAAAGCTCATCCATGGAAGGACAGTTTTTTCTTCCTATACCCCCGAATCGATGAATAAATTCAACTCGAAAATTCCACGCGGAACCCTTTCTCTCTAAGTCAATTCTGAAATTTCCAACGGCTGCTCTCCTATAGGATCCGAGTGAAGATAAGAGATATCCATGGCGGTATTTCATGTTCATTAGCCTGTCATCTCACTAGGCTATGTTAATATGGAAAGATCCAGAGGAAAGTGCGAAGAATTTTGTTTTTGGGGTCATTGGCGAGATAAAAACAGTTTAAATTGAGTATCCTTTTTAGTTTAAAGTAATATCATGTTGAAGTTTGCATCGTTGGGACGCAACAAAAGCTCTTTTTTACTTTTTATCTTCCTTATTTTTACTATTATAGAAGATACTTTCTTATAGATGCACATTGCAAATCGCTAAATAAATGTCTTTAAAAATGATTGTCGAATTTTTGTGGGCAAAATCTGGCAAAAGAAATGAATGGAATTTAGAAATATTAATTTGTATTGCATTCCAGCTGTGCAAACTTCAACCTCATCACGTAATATGGCGTTGAAGTTTGCCTCATTGGTAAGCAAAGAATTTTTTTTTTTTCAATTATGAAAATATTATTTGGTCGACCCAGGCTATGAAAATTGCTCGAACGTTTTTACGTATTCTTAATAGAGATTTACTTTAGAGAGATTTACTTAATAGAGATAATGATAATAATAAATAAAGGAAAGATTTAAAAAAACAATTGTTGCATTCCAACAATGCAAACTACAACATCGTAAAGTAATTCCACCTTCAGCCTGCGGAAATTATCAGACTGTTCATTAATCGTGTATACAAAATTGTTAGAATATATGACATTAAAAAAGAATTAAGAAAATTATTTCAATATTCTTTCCCGTATACATTCTAGGAGATGGACAATAGATGCGCACCGTCCGTGTAAAGCATCACTAGCTGCGCGGCGGTACAGATTTTACACGCTTTTCCTTTGACCCTGTGTAAATGCGACAGAGTATTGTGTCAGACAAGAGTGGCTGTGGAAGATATTCCTGGGAGCCTCCTCTCAGATACTGGAAATATTACAATGCCGAGCGTAGAGTGAGAGTGGGGGAGCTGAAATTGCAAAGACCTGCGAGATAGTAGAAAAAACAATGGAAATGAAGGAAATATATATTATGTATATTTCAACCGACACTGGTAAATGTGCCGTCAGGGTTCAACCCTGGTGCTACTTCGATTGTCGGTTGACAATAATTGACAATATTTCTGAGATCTTACTGCAGATACCTGAGTAAAAAAGAGTTTGTGCACCAGTGAACCAGAAGAATATGGAGCCATTTATACCAGTACGGGTCTACCACAGTTTTCCCATCCGCTCGGCAAATATGGTACGGTTGATCTTGAGATGGCTATGGATGCAACAGGAGTTAAGCTGGGTGAGCGAAGCACGGGTAGGAATTGATAGGGGAGGGTTCAGTTTGGAAGGCTCCTACGTAAAAATCTTTAAAGGTATACGTCAAAACGCAGGACATAAAAAAAACTATAGAGGCAGTAAATCACTCTATATATTCATGATTGTGAGGAATGCACCCTTGAGTAGGAGGTATCATCAATTGTTGGGTAGTGGTCGACAAATATTTGAAAAAAAATTGCACTCATAAAGGAGTTGAACAATAACATAACCTAAAAAAATTGGAGCAACGTCGATTAGGCATCGTTGATTATTTGATAGAGATTGACATACGTGAAATTCAATTTTAGGTTCAGAAATCATTTTTTTTATATTGTCGGTGAGCGGAATTCTTGGCATAAATTAACGTTCTCTTAATATGAATAATATGCTAGATGGAAAATTCCGTTGAAAATTGGAACCGCCAATACGACTTCGTACCACCGTTGACTATATAGAAAAGGAAAATTAATCGCTTGCATACTACTTACCTCGAATGTAAGATTTTGACGAAAACAGTTCACACGTGAGTAATGACGCGAGGTTATTTTATAATACAAAGACGAGGAGCATTTGACACATCCCACGATTTTTATTGTTCTTCTGAAACGTTAAGTGCCATCTGTCGGAATTTGTGTTATCTCGGTCGGTAAGGATGCATTATTATTGAAAAGTGGCTGCGGGTATTGGACACTACATGTAAAATGAATTCTCATATGGTATCCCCTCTCGTTGAAGTTATCCGCCCAAAGCGTCTTGGGATAATCTGAGGATCGTTGAAGAAGCTTTGATAGCGAGGTTTGACAGTTTATCAAACATGGCCGTCGAGTGTTGATCGACTTTTTGAATATCCAGCGTAGCGAAAGCTTTTACAGTGACATTCCAAGTAATTTAGGATGTTTCGAAGGGATTATTTGGCCTTCCATTGATCGTTGACAATTGACCTTTGACAGGTAAAAAATTTATCGATCTTTCGGAATTGCTCCATTCGCGGTCACGACGCGTGATCGCGCACGTGCATGTGTCTGTGTGCAAGCGTGTGCATTCGCTGTCACGATTGCAGTTTGACCTTATTCGTCTAATTTGGAGGCAGGAAGTCGATATTCGCGTCGCTCCATTTATGAACACGGAATCATTACGATTCGGAATTTTCTGTCGCGTTACTCTCGCACCCCGTACTTGCGTCGATCGCGTCTTACGAAAAGTTCCAACGGTAAATCTATTTCTATCGCGTTGCAGGCATTTCTTAGAAGGTATGAACTTGAAATAGAATTCAGCCCCTGACCATTCAAGGGATGAAAGTCGAAAGTGATGTAGGTGTTGCGATTGGTCGAAAAACTTGAAGTTCCGTTACGAGGATGCCCAGTTTGAGGAAGCGAGTCGTGGGCTTCATGCGCCAGCTCTCGATCAGCAACCTGACAGCGGCTGTCGAGAACATCGGCCATACCGAGCACGGCCTGCAGGCTCCGAGGTCGCCGCAGGGCGACGTACCGGGAGGTTGCTTTGTGACTAGATATCTCAATGGGTGAGTTTAACGAACATAGGCAAATACACAGGGAGCAGAAGAACAAAATAGACCGTCTCGTTAGAGGCTGCGACGTGGGAAGGAATATTGGAATGGGTCAAAGATAACAATGCAACTTTACAGACTGGAACAAAAATCGGATGGCCCGGCTATACTTCACGGAAGGAATCCAGAGGAATTGCCGTGCAAATCGTTGGGAGTAGTTTCCGAGGAGGAGGAGGTATACGCCGCTCTGACGGGACCGGATCGTGGCCTAACAACGGTTAATCTGAAGCAGAGGCACCTGAGTATCAGCGACCCGGACGTCGACTACATAGACATTTTGGATCAGAGCGATCAGAATGCAACCGGTGAGTTATAGAAGGTCCGCCGTAGAATAATTTCAATCGCTATGTCCAGCCAATTGGATATACAAATCTTTCGTTAACAATCTTACACCGATGTAGAGTTAATATGAATTTTGTAAAAAAAAAACACCCAATTCCACGTACTCGCTACGGGTTAGGAGAGAAAAAAGACCCGCGGAGGTTTTGTTGCTATTCGTAGTTAGGAGACAAAGGTATTACCGGGAAACGTGTATGAATTTACAAACGCAGTCAACACCTCGATGGATTGTATATTTTCCGTCGCTCATGATCGCTGGCTAGTGATACCGACGAGCGACAACACGTGTCCAATCGACAATAGCTCTGTGAAGATCCGTGCAGCTGGCAAGCTGTACGAGCCCGAGGCAAAGTACTCCCGGGAGAGTCTCCTCGACGACGAGGAAGTGGCACGTTGCTACACGATGGAACCACGTGGAAACTCCTCAGAGAGCAACAGAAATATCATGAGATTTTTGGAGAATGAGGTTCGTCAGGATTATCTATCCAACAACTTG
This sequence comes from Ophion obscuratus, assembly GCA_964007375.1. Taxonomy (NCBI): domain Eukaryota; kingdom Metazoa; phylum Arthropoda; class Insecta; order Hymenoptera; family Ichneumonidae; genus Ophion; species Ophion obscuratus. The sequence goes on along the minus strand of OZ023316.1, from coordinate 59,838,616 downwards.
ATGAGTCGGCGCCCCGTCGGGACTGTGAAATTTTCCGAGGACGTGACAATCGACGGGTCGTCACCGAGACGCCTCGTGTTCGCCGGCTCGATGATCGATCAAATCGAAGGCTCGAGCGACAGCCTCGACGATGACGACGACGAGGACAACGACGACAATGACAATAATGACAACAATTCGAACAACAAGGAGATGATACAACTCGTTATGAGAACGTGCTCGGACGATACTCTGGACACCGTAGACGAAGCTGACTCCGAGAACGACATTATACCACCACCTTCTGACTTTGCGACCGAAATGATACCTCTGAGGAAGTCCAAGAGCGCACCGGCCCCGTTTAAGAAGGCTCACAAAGGTGCGACCGATTGTTCACACCGGGTTTTGCCACAAGCATGCAGTTTTCATTTGGCCGTGTTGCTCATGCGCAGATATCTTCGGGACGCGTCGCCAATATACGCGTGCTTATTTTTTCAATCGTTCGTTCGTCCAGTGCGGAGTTTGGTTGAGACGGTAAACGAGCTGAGAAATTTCGACTTGGTGTGTCATTTCGCGTTAAGCATGCCCAGGAATAGCTAAGCATGATGTCAACGTCAAAATTGAGACCGCTTATGGTAGTTGTTCGTGTATTCTCGAGTGTATGTACATAATACATGTTTTTCCGAGCATTCATTTTGTTTTTTTCGACGCTTCCGAGATTGTTTTTCGCAGGACTAGACAGATTTGAGCATCCTCAGCAGTGTCCCAAGTAGTTCCAACAACTCGTGTATTTTTTTTCCAATTTAGGATCACTCACGGGCTCGGAGATCGCCGGTGTAGCGAATTGGTTCAACCCGAATGACATGGCCTACGGAATTGCAACGACACTTTACGAGAAAAATCCAACGAATAACGTAAACAACGGCGAGCCCATCGCCGATTGCTTCGGTGTAGCAGCCAGGCCTAATGCCGCGGTTCTTGCACTCGCTGACGGGGTCAATTGGGGTGAGGCAACAATTCGAAAAATAAACAATAATCTTGATAATACTTATTTTATTTGTTATTTTTCAACAATTTTCGTAGTTTTACCGCACGTCATATTTACCTTCTTAAAACATTTTCATATTTCATTCGACCTAATATTATTGTTTATTTTAATTATATGTAATGTATAAAGATAACAATAATATACAATTGGATGGGAAAAAATATATTTTAACTATTTTTGTGTGTTTTTTTCAAGTATTTTCCAAGTACGTGCTGCAAAAATGATTGTTCTTTTCTCTTGTTTGTACGCCAGGTCCAAAAGCAAGTATCGCCGCTCGTTCCGCTGTCCACGGTAGTATGGATTACCTGAACAAGGCGCTCTTTTCGCCGTCCCTAAGCGGCGGAGTGACGACAACGAGGGACGTTTTCGTCGCTCTTCTCCGCTCCTTTCACGCCGCGCACTCGCTTATTCTTCAAGAACAAGGAATGCTGACGACCCTGACGGTTTGCGCTGTTTTACCTCTTCCCAGTACGACGACCGGCACAAATTCCAAAACGCGGAGATACGTCGCTTGCACTTGTAACGTGGGCGACAGTCTCGCATACGTTTATTCCAGGTAAAATCGTAAGGCTTATCGAGAAGGCTGCAAGGGCGCAGGCGCAATTGAATCGATTTGCATTTTCAGAAAAACCGGCGTACGAGAGATAACGCGCGGTTCCCACGACATTAATTGCATGCGCGATATGCGGGACGCCCTGGGTGCTCTGGGTCCCGTGGACGGTTGCAATCCGGAATTGAACAACCTGACCCTCGCGATGACCGAGGTCGAGCAGGGCGACGTGGTTTTTCTAACGAGCGACGGAATATCGGACAACTTCGATCCGGTCGTTGGTAAATTCGCGATCCTACCGATCGGCGGATCGAGCGGCCAGAGATCCGGAAGATCGGAGGCTCACGGCAGAGGTCCCAAGCAAGCGCGCGGCAAGCCGTCCGAGAGTCTGAGACGATCGAATTCGAGCAGTGGCGCTGAGAGCGCCGAGTTGCCGATCGTCGAGGCCTATCAGAGACACGAGCTGACCCTACTGAGAATGGAGGACCTGTTGAGGAGAGGCGTCTCGGGTGACGGGCCGCCGTGCAAAAGTGCCAAAAGACTCTGCGAGCTGCTCTTAGATTTTGCGGTGAGTTTTTTTGCGGTACGAACTACGAGGATATAACGCCGGAACATGCGGCGTCCCCGCCACCATTGACAATACTCATTTGGTCGTTCAGGTTCGCATAACCGCGGCTAAGCGTCGTATCCTCGAGGACGCTGATCTCTACTACGCTCAGCACAAGGATGGCCAGTTGGTGCAGCTCTCGAAGCTGGAGCAACGCTCGCGCAGGAAAAAGATGCTCGATAAGATGTCAATGGTACCGGGAAAATTGGATCACGCGACGATCGTTGCTTACGAAGTTGGCCCGCATGGAACAGCGGACAGCGATCTCTAGTCCATTCCCCGTTTACGATTAGGATTATACACTTTGATCGTATTATCTTGCGGTAAGATCGTACAACACACAACACGCGCCAGCGACTTTTTAATTCCATTTTTTATTTTTCCGTACAAATTTATTCGTTATACTTTATCACGATCGTCACAACCTTGCCCGTTGAGTGGGCCGAATAGTCTGACATACGCAGAAAAAATACGACAGATTCCCACTGCCGCCCGCCGCAAATCTTTGCTAAACCGGAGACGGAGCTATGTATGCGCGTACAGGCTCGTATAATTTACACAATCGATCTCGAGAACTCGCAGCGAATGTCTCCGATATTTTTGTAGAGGTTCAATAGAATTGTTCCGAGGAATTGAAAATAATAAAAAAAAAACCCGTCGTTCAACGCGTCGATTGACATTGAATTTGTAATGTTTTAATTTTTTTCTCCATTCTACTGGATATTTGTTCCAGTGTCCCGTTGCTCATAACGCTCAAACGTTCGACGTCTCCACTTCGGACCTTTCCACAACAGTTGTACAATTGTACTATGTTCACATCTTTATTCACGCACGTATTTGTATTTGCTTTTAATAAACTTCCATTCGAGACATCGCTAGTTCGAGAGAAACGCTCAATTGTACATCGTGTAGTTACGTGGTGGTTTAGAAAATAAAAATGGCAAAAGTGGAAAAGGGAAAACATTTCACGATCGATGAGACTAGTGGAAACAAATACCGCTGACGATTATGATGCACTGGTGAAAGCGAGGGCTAAACTTCAAAAATCGATATCTTTCGCAGGACCAATGGGCTAACTGGGCATACATTTTTTTTTTCATACATCAGTCAGATTTCATTCACTCAACCTGTTTTTTTTTTTTTTTTTTTTTTATAAATCTTATAAAACCAACGCGTTATCCTAACACAGTTCGAGTTTTCTTTTCAGGTCGTAGCGAAAAAATGACATTCGACAGAAATTGATAAAAGCTTTTCAAATCCGGATTTTTCACAAGCAACTTTCAATAAAAATGTTTCACGTGCGAATAGGAAAATTCTTCCGGTTTCGGTATTTACAGGGGTACATTGAAATCAAGTTAAATCGCTATGCAATGAAATTTCGAATGGCTTATTTACTCACGAAATCGTATAATATCAGTCAACAAGGTATGTATCATCAATAGGACCGTTAAAATGTTTATTTCCTCCGATTAAATTCCGGATTGAGCCGTGCCCAAAATCCGGCTACTAGACAATTTGATACTTGAACTTAAGTATATATATTTAAATACGAATAATTGAGCGTTGACAAGGAAAATAAAGGCCTATCAGTTGCTTATCTTAAATTACAAAGGCACGTCTTTCCCTTGTTCCCCGCCTTCTCGACCATAAGAGAATTTCTTAATACTTGTAAAAAAAACATCCGTGCAATACAACGGTATCTCGTTCTAAAAAAAAATCATGACCATCTAAAATCGTAAAGATCTCTCAATACGTGTAATTATCCACGTACGTGAAATGATAAATTCATTAAAGCGGAAGAACGAGAGAGACGGCAAGCGGGCGTTTTTTTCCTTTGGAGAACAAAGAAAAGTGCCAGAAAAATCTTTACAAAAAAACGGACAACAGTCTCGTTCAGATCACGACTAATTAACAAAATAAGTGAACCGCTTTAACGCGATTCAATGAACATCGCGATTGCTATACAATAATAATAATAATAATGATGATAATAATAATAATAATAATAATAATAATAATAATAATAATAATAATGATCTCCGAAAGTCCTCTCCCGGCGGGACTTCTCGGCTTAAAACGATCTTTACGACGTACGAAAATCACTAGAACTTATCGGAATCAACGATAATAATTGTTCTCTTACGTCGTATCGGCGACAGAATGTCTTCCCATAAATATTGCTACAAGTGGATTTTTCATTAGCTTAATGTAGAGAGATCTGCTAACTACTATAGTATTGGCACTTTGGCTTGCATCGACGCGAATGGCCTTATCGAGACACAGAGAGCAAGTAACGAAAAAAAAAAAAAAAAAAAACGTTACTTCGTGCCTTTCTTGCCGATGTTGAGCGTAATTGTTTGATTGATTTGAACGTTTGGAGCGCAAAATATGTCGCCATGGGACGATCGGGATCCCGATGGCTCTTCGCGCACCCCAGCCGCCTCGTCCGAACTACCCTCGTCCTGGCTCGAATTCGGCGAGCAATTTTCCCTCAGTAACACATTGTTCAGAACATTCTCCTGTTGCTCGATCCCGAAACGGGCGAACGGGCGACTCGGCAATTCCACCGTCAACTGCCTGAAAAATATTGAATTGTCGGCGTTCATTCGTGAGCATTTTATTAGCTTTTCATTCAAGTATATTGTAATTTTTTTCGTTGAAAATTTAAATGTTCGCGCCTGGACACGTTTAATCGAAATTGTTTGGACATAGTATTCTTTACCCCGGAGTCCACGAGCTCGGATTGGTCTCTTCTTCCTCCTCCAGATCCATTTGAAGGTTCGTGGACGAAGTGCGTATGGGCATGGCAGCGCCATCGGCAACGTTGTCGTTGAAATCGTGATCGTAATGGGGCTTGTTGACCCAGTCGGGAGTAGCAGAAGGCGCCGCATTGACCAAATGATTCTTGTCGACATTGGGTTGAATGACGGACGAGTACATCGGTGGTCGCTCCTCGTCCATGGAGTAAGTCTTGTTCCTCAAGCGATACGTGGCTGTTGGAAGCGAAGTGAGAAGAGAATCAGATCAATGTATGTCTACTAGCGGTGGTGAGAGATTAACGCTTCTTCGCGTGGATCGTCGAGACAGACCTTCGTCCTGCGGTGGCGCGCTTGGCCTTACGCTCCAGGGCATCATCTTCCGGCAAAGTTTGTCACGATTCGCCGTGCAGACGACTGTAATGTTTTTTTGTTTGTTTAATTTTTATTATTATTCATTAGCGCTTTTATCGATTGATTCGTAGTCAGCGGAAGCCATAATGTCAATTAAATTTTGTTTGGGTTTGTTTACGTCGAAACTCCGTAGCGGAACTTTCGCATTGTTATAAAAAAATTCGACGTTGCAGCTCGTCGAAATACTCACACTTTTTCAAAGCGATGGCGATCAAAAGTACGCAGACAAGGACCGCTAGGATGGCCACCACGAGCCAATGCCAGGGCCAATTGGTGATCTCGATACCGGATTCTGCGCAGGAAAAATAAAATTGCATTGGGAAAGACCGAGTGGTGTGGTCGGGACACCAGGGGTGTCTTTGAGTAACTGGAACGCCAAGTGACAACTGTGTGGGGTAAAATGCGAAAGGAATGGGATCCCAAACAGCCGAAACGCCATTGGAGGAAACATGAGGAAAAACAAATCTACGATCAATGAGTAAAACTATTACGTCTCTATATATTTAGCGAGAGGAATTTTTGTCCGCATTGACTCACCGGTCTGTGTCTCTTTGGACGTCATGTTCCTCGTGCAGACCGATTCACGAACACCGGTGCTAAGCACCTCCGCCGCGTATCTGAAAATTACGGATCGAGTTAAAAAATGTATAAGCTCTTTTGCAAACATTTTTTTTTGCTCGCCGAAGGACAACGACCGTCGCTTACCCCGGGGAACACGCGCCGCACTGGGACGACTGCCGAGCTGGCGTCGGACCTTCGACTCGGTTGTAACGACTGCACTGGGTAAAGTTGACGCACATGCTCGATACGTTGTAGCAATATTTATCGGATGGACAATCTCGATCATCCGTACATGGGGTTTGGCCGCACACGACGCTCTAAAATAATCAATTCATCACCGATCAGCACGAACATTCAAAACCGTGGATATTTATACTGAGCGAAAACATAATGGGGATTCTTACCACGATGCTGAGAACTAATACAGCCAGCACCATCGCCTGCAACAATCGAAAAGAAAATACTCCGAATTAATAGACATGCCTATTGTATTGCGAGTCATTTACGGAGTTGCAGTTTGCATCTTGAGAATGCAACGGACATTGCTGCTTTTTGATAGCTCAAAAGTTTTTTGGCCGTTTAGTATATGAAAATCACTCAAACGCGTTGACGTATTCTTATGAGGGACCTGCGACCTCAATTTGTAAAAAAGGCTTTCGATGATGAGAAAAATTAAGAAACAGAATAGAAGACAAAAATCGTGGCATTTCAACGATGCAAACTTTTGAGTTTGTTTGGGTTATCTTGGCCCAAAGGAATTGCACACTTTTCAGCAGGGGCAGCTACATCAAATATTTTCGAGTAACCTGATGCAGAAAAATCATAATTACGATTATATTCATGTTTAAATAAGAAGCGTTTCTAAATTCATATTCAATTATTAGAACGTGGAAGTTTGCATCGTTGAAATACAACGAAAAGTAGCTTTTTTTTAAATGCTCAAAAGTTTTTCGCCGATCTAAGGTACGAAAATCATGAAGTCGGAGTTTGCATCGTCGGAATGCAATAGAAATTAATATTTCTGAATTCCTTTCATATATTTCGACAGGCAGGTTGCATTTTTATAAGAATAAAAAAGAAAATAACTGGTAAAAAAGAGTTTCCGTTGTGTTTCAACGATGCAAACTTGAACACTCGTCAAAACCACTAAAATGTTTTTACGTATTCTTATTAGAGATCTATGACCTTAATTTACAAAAAAAGACGTTGGATAATGAAAAAATTAAGAGAGTAAAATTAAAAAAGAAGACATCGATGCATTCCAACGATGAAAAGGTCAACGTCATTAATTATCGCTATTACGATAATTATATTTAATCAACGGATCCCGAAGTTATATTAGTTTAAACAAATTCTTACATCTACAAAAATCAATATAAAGGTACGAGTAAAATGATGTATAATTATTGAATATCATTTATTCTCTTATTATCGTTATATCCGCATTAATTATTCGACAAGTGTGTGCGAATAGTGGGCGACAAGAAAGAGAGAAAAAAAGAATCAACAGGAATAAATTGAAAAGTTCACGGGTGACTCGGCGATCGAGTGCGATCCTTCTTGTTCCCCGAAACCATCAACCCAGCGCTCTTATAATCGCGTCCCCATCCGAAGTCCCGCGAGTCGCGGTGTTTATTTTTTATCCGCTCCGGCGCGGTCGTCGTCGTCGATGAAGTTCGTATGATCGTATTTTTCGCACGTGTGTATCTCGCGAAAGGTGGGAAGCTTCGGATGCTGATATTGCGGCGGAAATCCCGGGCGCATTCCTGCCCACTGTACGTGGCCTCACCGGAGTGGTGGCTTTCTTCGTATATGCGTAAAGAGGAGAGAGAGAGAGAGAGAGAGAGAGAGAGAGAGAGAGAGAGAGAGGACCTGGTACGGTGACCGGTACCGCGTGATGAACCCGTTCTGCGGACGGCTAGACGCCTGTCTTCGGCTTCCCCTGCCCCTCACGCCCTCTCGCCCCATCGCAAGTAATCGCGCTCTCGCCAAAATAAAAAAAAGCCTCCCCCCGACTTACGTAGAGATGTATTTGATTCTTTGCGATTTACTTGGAAAGGCTCGATTGACCTCGAGCTCGTATCCGCGAGAAACCGACAACCGAGAGGATACCGAAATCTTTTTCAGGGCTTTGTTTTTTTTGTTGCTTTTCCCCACGATCCGCCTTCGATTATGCTCCAAGATGGAAGACGAAATTATTAAACACGGATAGAAAGCTGTCAATAGGGGCGGGAGGATCATGTGGAGGATAAACTGTTGAATAGTTATTCGTCTAACGAAAAATACTTGTGCCATATTATTGTTGGGACATATTTTACCAGTTTATCCGATAGTATCGTAAAAAAAAATACGAAATGCCCTCAAAATAATTATATTAAAGTTAGCATCGTTGGGGTGGAAGGGAATTTATTGAAATATTATTATTTCCTCGCTGTTGATATTATACCAAATATTTTTCCGCATATCACGGTTCTCCAAAGAAGCATCCAAAAATACTTGAGTATTATCGAATACGAATACTTGAGTTTTATTCGTAGTTGAAGTCGGTTAAAAGAAATTTGTGGATATAGAAAAAAATCCAGTTTTCATTGCATTCGAACGACGCAACATTTTCTATCACATTAAAAACGAAAACGTCTTCGATATGTGTATTGGTTTGGGTTTGTTTGGCTTATTAAATATATATTATTGCAATTTATAATATATCGCATAATTTGATATAATATAAGTATGTTTCAATAAATTAATATTTCATTAATTACTTAAATAATTAATGAATATTAAATCAAGTTGTATGAAATATACAACTTGATATTATATATTGATGTATGTACGTTTCAATTGATTAATTATTTAATCAATAAATTAATACGAATACTATATTAATAACATACATTTTATTCTTTTTCCATGAAAATATCCCGATGACACAAATTGTTCAGCATATTTAAATGCTCGAATAAAGATTGGATCAATTGGAATAATATGTGTGGATTGTGCTGGTGGTGATTGAATTAAGCCCCCCCGGGGAGTGGATACGACGATTATCTTACGCGACTGCAATAACGCGTGCGGACCCTGAAGCGTTCAATCTCGACGTCAGATCTCTGGCAAGAATCTCGCCTCCGGAACCTATAACCCGCGGTTGCGTGCGACCTCGAGGATACCAAACTTCCTTGCAAACATAAAAATGCACGCGGCATTCTACAAAATCGCATAGTTAGAAGAACGTCATAGCTCAATAGATCGTCCGTGACGGGGAGTTATCGCGATTCAAAGACCGGATGTTTTTTCCGGGTGCAATTGAATCCTTCATTGGCGTTGTAGCCACAAAGCACAGCAGCAATGATAACATCACGAAGGTCACCGAAGAAGACAGAAAATTATAACCGATAAGAGAAATGAAGAAAAAAAATGATATCTCATTACGGAAAGGATTGCGCGATGGAAATGAATTTTCAAAAATGCGCTTGCGGATTGGTGCAAGTATTAGAATGAAAAAAAAAAAAACGAAATGAAAAATCGTCTCCGATTCGCGAGTCATCTCCTTTCTTGGAAATCCCGCGCGGTATTGACCTACATTCTCGGTGCACGGACATAACATAAACGAACGGGCTCGGACGTAAACGCGTCGGTGAACAAGGCAAGTTGGTTGCGTCTCGAATAAATGCACTGCTCATCATCGAAGCTTTGTTCTTGCTCCATTCTCCCTGTTCTCCCTGCTACCTCGAGGTCTCTCTCAAGAACCTAGTAATCGCTAATTAATAATTGATAAATACAGCTCTCCGGAAGGTTTCGTTGCGTTCCAACGATGCAAATTTCGATATCATAAATCGTAATGCGATCTTTCATCGTTTCGTTGAAATGACGAAAAGACGAGAAACAAAAACTCACCGCGCTACTTCCACGATTTCGATGACGAAGGATCAATAATGGATTATTCATGGGAGAAGCAGGATCAATTTTACAGCGAAAACATATACGCCCGAGGGTCAAATGGGCAAACTAAATAGACAGCGGCAGTAGGATCGGTCGGAAATCGTAGCTCGGCAAGACTCGAGCACACTTGTTGAGATATCTCTCTCCCTCCCTCCCTCTCTCTCTCTCTCTCTCTGCCTCTCACTTTCTCTCTCTCTATATATAGCCGACATGTTTATATATACATACACGTAAATCCCCACTTCGCGAGTGTCGTAGCGCGTGCCACCCATCATATTACGCTTCCACGAACTCACGTTTATAAACCAAAACTCGCAGTCACTGTGCGGCGGCACCCTCGCTATCGAATATCTCGTCGCATACATACACTCAAGATAAGCCAAGATCCGACTTGGTCAAGTTGATTGAAATCACAATTAATCGCCCTCTTTGTAATAATCCTAGTCATTTGAATATTATACGCGAAAAATGTCACTGTTCTTACTGTTATAATGTATGATATTGATCGTAAATATGCTAATGATGATAATAATAATAATAATAATTAGTATTATTACTTAATAAATTAATAATAATGTAATATTCAATAAGATTCTTACTAACTAATCAATTGTTATGATTAATCAATTCATAATTACGTATCAAAATTATTATTGTATAATTCACCCCTATAATAATACTGATGATGATGATGATGATGATGACGATGATGATGATGATAATAGCAACAATAACAACAATAACGGCAATACTAAAAATGATAAGTGACTATTATTACTATTGTCGTTGTTATTATCATCATCAGGATTATTTTACGGGTGGATTAGATAATAAAAATATAGGACAATATTGTCCTTGCAGTAATATCATTTAGTTTTAGCTACTTTATGAGGATTTTTATGCGGTTGAATTTTGCATCGTTTGAATCCAATGAAAATTCGTATTATTGAATTGATTTAATTTATTTTGATAGTTTTTCTCCTGCACAAATCCCTTAACTTTCTCAAGATTTTTATTTCGAGAATGGCTATATGAAAATGTGCAAAAAATCGTTGCATAATAATAAAAGTGAGGAAATTAAAGTATGAAACCGAACTTTCGTTGTATTCCAACGGTGCAAACTTCAACACCATTTTTTTTCTTTTATTGCCGACCATATTTTTAGGGCAAAAAATTAACAGCCGAATCTATTTTACAGAGATTTTGGATGAGAAAAATTTAAAACCCCATTGCAAATTCTGTTGCAATAAGATAAAGAGGGCACCCGTGGGGCCTGAGTAACCCAGAGTTAGTGTATATATAAATTCGTTATCATATCAATATATATGTGTGTGTGTGTGTGTAATAATAATAAGCTGTCCGATAAACATACGAGTGCTTTGTCGTATAGATGGCGCAATGACATCAAAGGATTTTTGCGTCTATACGAAAATTAGGAAATCAATTATTTTCCAAAGCCAATTATTTTCAATATCACACAATTTTTTTCCGGATACGGAAAGTATTCTTTTGCACGGATAAAAGTGTTTGAAAATAGTCTCTTTTGTTGGTGGAATAACGTGCCTTTGTTTTTTCGTACGTTGGTGGCTGTCCCTGGACAACTGGTCGGGACAAGTCCGAACGATTTTGTAAACCGGAATCCACCCCCCAACGGGGTGTGGACGACGGAGAACTTTGAAAAATCGCGATTCCCGATTCTGAACAATAGTAACGTTCTTTTTTTTAAACGTACATTCAATGTGTAGATTCCCCAAGAAGAGTTTTTGAAGAGCGTTGGCGTGAATTTTTCAGAAACCGCCCTTATTTGACGGAAGTGAGAATTTTGCGAATATCGAGATTTCTCGTCTGGTCTAGGTGAAATTGGTATATTTCATGGCATTAAAGTTTGCATCGTTGGAACGCAACGAAAGCTCTTTTTATGATTTTTCCCTTATTTTTTTTGTTATAGATGTTTTTTATAGTTTTATGTTGTAGATCGCTAAATAAAAATCTAAAAAAAAATGGTGTACTGATTTTTGGAGGAAAAATCTGCCAAAAGAAATTAAAGCAAATGAGAAATAGTTATTGCATTCCAACGATGCAAACTTGAACGGCATTATTTTTTTCTTCCCTTTCTATAGGTAGCAAGGCCCTCGAGAGGGTGCTGAGGTAATTTAGAATGGGCCTTAGAAACTACCGCCAACAAAAGTTACTTTGGCGAACAGCCATCAATTGGCAGGGTAATGAATATGAAGTCTCCAGCGATAGAATGGAAAGAGTTTGAAAAAAAAACGTATTTCTTCATATTCAATATCAACGAAAAAAATATGTTGCAAATTTGAGTTTCAGACCTCCAATAATGCTCCTGAAAACCGTATGAGTAATAAGTTTAAAAAAAAATTAAAGTAAAAAATGAGTCTGCTCAAATAGGCCAAAAAAATTGGTTTGCAAAATAATGATTGCGGTCCAATGATGCGAAAATTTCAACCATAATAACACATTATCGATTGATATTATGAAGTAATAACAACAATAATAATCATCATAATATTCGTGCAATTAATAATCATGATAAAGGACTAATGAATATTTTTTTTTGTCGTTATTGTTAATTACGGTAGTAAAATATAATTAATACTATTATCATTATTGTCGTCGTTATTATTTAATAATATCAATAAATAATGTATTACTACAATATCGTTTGAGTAAAAAATCATTGTAAATCTTACGATAATGATTTTACGCACTATCGGCAATGATCGACATATCAATTATTGCGAAACATATACGAATCGTCATGGATCTCGTCTCGCCTTAAAAAAGCAGAATTGATATTTAATCGCGTGGGTCCCATTATAAGCCGACCTGTTTGCCGTAGCTATTGTCGATTTTTGCTAGTCGATTGATTGACATAGAGCGCGTCCTGTTGATCGTTGCGTTCATTTTGCCATACGACGCTCACGTCGAGCAGGTTGCAACAAAATGGCAGACAGATGAGAGCATCGCGGTACAGGAATGACGCATGACGCAAGAGTTCAATGTTCGCTCACCTCTCATGTGAGCAAAATCGAGAGGTATCTCAACTCGATACTTCGTTTCGCGGTAAATATCAATTCGATTGAAATTGTTAATAATAATAATGTTTAATTCAATATGTTTGAGTTTGGGTAGAGTTTAATAACAATAATTTGTTTAATAAAATTTCCCGAATAATCTTAACACTATCAATTTGCACAAATCGTCGAAACGTTTGGCCTTTGTTTTGCTGTTGGGAACCTTGGGGGAAAATCCCCAGAGAGCGTGGAGGGACTATATAATTCGACACGAAGTAGAAATGGCGCCCGGCAAACGAAAGAATGGCGGGTCCCGAATGTTACGTCAGAAAACGTATTTTTTAAATGTTCAAGCTAGCTATTACTTAATGTTGATCTTTTTACCTTTAGATTTTTAGATTTTTAGATTTGTATTTTTGGTAAGCGTAATATTTATTATTATGAGATTGATCGTTGGAATGCGATGAAAATTAATGTTTATGAATTCCTTAATTTCGTTTGGCAAATTTTGCTACATAAATCCCTCGACCATTTTTGAACATATTTATTTGGCGATCTACGGTATAAATGTAGAAACAGATCTTCTATAATAATAAAAGTAAGAAAAATAAAATGTAAATGAGAGTTTTCGTTGCGTTCCAACGATGAAAAAATCAACACTATTTATTAATACAGTAGCATGTAATTATTGGACTTGAATTTTGCATCGTTGGACTGCATCGCAAGTTCTTTCCCTACATTTTCATATAAAAACTTTTTTTTTTTGCAGTTTTAAATCGTAGATATCTGAATAAACTTGGCGAAAAATGCTGCAGCGATTTTTGTAGAAAATATCAGGCAAAAGAGACATTTTAACGATCGTAATGTTGCATTCTGACGATGCAAACTTCAATCTCATTGTAATTACAGTAATAAATATGTAATAATGATAATTGAAATAAATGAAATAAATGAAAATTGAAATAAAAAAAGAATGCACGGGGACATTAATTACTAAGAGCATCATTAATATAATAACAATGCCTTATCGTTGTGAATATAATAATGATCAGGAAACCAATATTATTTGCCAATGATAACGTTTCCGACACTTTTAATGAAAATAAGTAAGATAAGGGAACACGAAAATTCATAACGGGACGATAAAAAAATGAAGTTTTGTCGGAAGACATTAACATTTTTGAGACAAGGGAGACAACGACACTTGTCTCCCTTTATTATGATAATTATTATTATTATAATTACGTAATAGTAACAATGATCATAATAACTGTACAATCGTTATTTGACAATTATTTTATAATTATTCTTGTACAGTTATTATAATGATAATAATAATAATTGTTATTATTTGTTAATATTAAAAATAGAGATTAAAGATGGAGAAGACGAAGGTTCGCACAAAGACATTTGGCTCCGATCAGCACGAAAAAAATATAAATGGATGTGTCAAAGGCTCGTTGAAGAATTGAAGAGCTTCGAAAAAAGTGAGCGCCCAGGGAGGATCGAGATCTTGGATCGATCGCAAGAACGTCGCGAAACGTTTTCCGAGATCATCGATCTCCACCATCATAATTTCACCAAAGACATCGAAATTAGCCGAATTTAGCGAAATTTATGCTACGATCGTTCCTCGAGCTATCGCATCAAATAAAGAAGGCAACAAGAGGCAATTGCATACCTGACAAGGACAGGAAATAAAACAAGGCCGCAACAATCGCACAAACGAAATGACACTATTCATTTTCAATGATATATTCTATTCGAGCCGCGTTCTATAACATTAAGCGTAGGAGCGTCAATAAAAAATCGATTTCTCGAATCAAGCGTACGATGACTCACGTACAGAGACACCCTTTGCGTGTACGATCGGCGTGTAAAATCGATTCGCGGATGTACGAATGTACACGTGACAATCTCGAATTATACGAAAGAGCAATTATTCGTATATAGGGGTATGTGAGGGAAAACAATAAATTGTTTATATTTACTTACCGTGCGAAACGTGGCATCGCTAAAGTCCGTCATCGCGTATGGGCTTCGGCTGATGTCGTAAATCCTCGTACCACACGCGATTTCGAATGATAACGTATTTTTCTAAACGCCCTATCATTTGCTCGATTGAGCAGCGTGATCCACAGATCGGAAGTCTGCACGAAATACACCTGTCCAACTGAGAAGAAGTCAACAAAACAAGTGATCGCGCGAGAAAGCCCTAGCGTAGTGTCGCGAGCACGAGCGTGCACTGAACGTGTTCAGACTTGCTCACGGTCGCGGGGCCCCACGAGATTCTCCCGAGAGTGGGGGTGGTCATACCACGCAGGCTTGTCGCTCCTCCGGCGGAGTGCCCCGGTCCTCCGATCCCCCACCAGCGAACCTTCCACACCGCATTTCCGTGCAAAAGGGACAAAAACCTCCAAAACTATCGGTTCTCGTCGGGCGCGCGCGCGCGCGATCTTCAACCATTGTGCCCCGCGAAACAACAGCTCCGCGCGGAAAATTCGTTTCATTTTTTCACCATAAACACGAGATGAGATCCACGAGGTCATGGACCGCGCGAACATCGGCAAATTAGCAAGACGGCCCTGAGAGGAACTTTCGAGAACGTGAGTCACCCCCGCGCGCAGTCTCGCGATGGCAGGTCGTTCAACGTGAGAAGCGAGATGAAAACAAGAGTTGAGACGACGAGAGAGAAAGAGAGAGAGAGAGAGAGAGAGAGAGAGAGAGAGAGAGAGAGAGAGAGGGAGAGAAAGAGAGAGAGAGTGAGAGAGAGAGAGACAGGGAACGTTTGTTTGAATTCGTTTGGGTATATTTTGGGTTCGTTTGAGATTGTTTAGTTCCTATTGGGTTTGCTTGGTTTCGTTCGGGTTTTGCTCATCCTGAGGAACGATGAAACAAGGAAGATGAAAACAAGAGTTGCAATTGTCAAGTTTTGCAGAGATTGAGGCAATTTTTTGCCGCGTAATCGTCGCGATGCCTTATGCTTTCATTATTTTCTCAAAATATTTACGCTTCGGATGCTGCACGCGGTAGAGATTGGAAAAATCGCGAGGCTGGATGACGAAATGCATCAGGTGGGTTTCGCCACGCGTGCACTTGCTAGCGAAAGGGATGGCGCGATGTAAAACGATCCAGCGATCACTTGATCCCGAAATAAATATGTAAGCGCGTATTGAGTAGCAAAGCTCAATGCTTGCTCACGTTGGATTTCATGGATCTCATTGTATTGTCACGAAATTGACCACGAACAAGAATGCTGACTTTACTCGCGATTGATCGAATTCATATTCGATGTCGACTGGCGTCTTGGACGATTGTGAAAAAAAAATTGGGGTAGCCAAGTGACGTCTCTCAGTAAAGGAGCTGGAACTCAATTTATTATTACGTATCTTTAATAAGTTGATTGACGCTTACGCTAGTAAGTAGAGCATTTATCGTGGTTTTACCGATAGTCGGCAAGGAGGTTACTATTTTCAGTTGTTTGGGTTGCTCTCTAGGGCAATCTAGATGTCTAGCTTACCGCTAACTGCATTACCAGCATGTGGATATAGGGAGTGCAGTTTATCAGCGTTTTCGATAGACTGATGGCACCGCAGTCGGACTTTAGTTTGGCCGCGAAATTTAAATGCTGCATTACGTCGAACGCCCTTTTTGTATGCACGTTGTGACCAACGAATTCATTTTTGTCCGAATTTTTTTCGAACTCGGTGCAGCGAGCAGTGCCATATTTTTTTTCCCCCACGTTTACGTATTTCCTATCCAAGTTGATTCACAACTATTAGGGTTCCCTTGGTCAGCACATAGGGTGTATGATCGCTAGCAAAAGGCTTGTTTTAATAATGCCGTGCGACAAAAATTGGCTAAGCTATTCGCGTCGACAGTCCGACGCTGAGTAAACAATAGCACCGTATAGTTGCTCACGCGCGATTTTTTTTCCTCTTCAAACATTACATAATAAACGAAATTTTTCAAATCGTATCATCGATTTGCGATTACTTGGATTTTGAACGCGAATACATCAGCCAATTTTTGTCACACATTAAAAAAAAGTATTTTGCTGGCAATGCCACATTCTACATGCTAACAAAGGGAACCCTAATAGTATTCAATCACCCTGCACGTTGCTATATTTTTTACAACATCTCGAGGATTAATAAACTATTAGTAAACATTTAATAAAACGTATTGCTATATGTTCTTGGAGATTAAAATACTGAGATACAAATATTTGAGAAAATATCAACGCGATGATGGACGTCGATTTTTTTAGGTAAAGGTAAAATATTCGAGTTCACAGGCTTATGGTGTATATCTTCATTTCTATTAATTTTGTACAGATATTATACAGTTTTTTTTTACAGATTCCGATGAAGCATTCGCAATTTCGTATTCAGAATAATTGTATTACTAAAGTTATATCGATGCGCCTTTCTCTAGTCGAGTTAAACGTAAAAAAAAACAAATGCACATTTGCTCCGGAGATACTCCGAAAGCTTTTTACTGGCGTTTCACGCTTTATCAATTGGTTCTCGCTGCTTCCGGCTCGCGTTGATTCACTTTTTTCAATAATAATAATAATAATTGCAATAATGACAGGAATAATGATAATAAAACAACAGCCGCTAGCGTCTTTTGTCACGAGACCAGAAGCGCGCGATCGACCTCACGAAAAAAGCAAATAAACGAACGATTCTCTTTATTCTTACGATCGGTAAAAATTTAGTTCGCAACTTCCGCGAGAGGTTGAGCTAGAGTTTATTATTTTCTATATTCGTATCGACGTTTGGTATTGGCGACTGGGACGACTCCTATTCGTACTTTCCCCATCTGTTTTCTTTTTCCTTTTTTTAGTGCCGTTCAAATGTGTCCCTCATCATTTTTATGACCTCACGAGGGCGGACGTTCTCGTAAAATCTCGATCGTTTGATAATTCAAACGTTTTGCACGTCGAATGCCCATCACTTCGGAACATTCGAAATAAAATGATACTCGTATCATCTATAGTAAGTACATTAGCTTTCCATGAAAACGAAAGTTCGTTCAAGAGATGAGAGGGTCCATTTTGAAGGAAAAAGCGGCAGTAGTATTTTTTCCCCATTGTTTCTTCTCTTTATCTATGTAATATATATACACGCCTGAGGGTATAAATGGATTAATAAAAAAAAATATAAATGTTCGTCGAACGAGAGGCAGTTTGTCTTGTGAATCGGCGCAGCAACTATCGCGACGAATAAAAAGAAACGGCGTAAAAAAACGAGTACGAATTATTCTCTTCGGGAAAAAGAATATCTGAATCTCGGTCTAATGAAAAGAAGAAAGGCAGTGGGATCAATTACGATCTCTGGAATCTTGCCGCTTTGCAGTTACTTAAAAAAATGTAATAAATACATTTATCGTGTGCTTATTCGTACGTTCGTATAAATTAAAATCACATTCTCGCATTTACAAAACTTCTTCGTCTTCTTGTTCATATTTTTCCTCGTCTTATCGTCAATATATATATATATATATAAATATATTGCTAAGAAAATAAAAGCGTGCGCGGTTCTGTCACAAGGGTAAGTCGGGTTGAAAATTTGTACCGTGCGGATTTTTAAACGGGGTGATACAAAGTATCAACAAAAAAAAATTAATTTATCGAGACGGGCTGGCCAAAGTTGAACTTGGACCTTTCACCTGTACGAGGCAAAGGTACGACGTTTAACTTAAAAGAATACTAGGGTAATTGAATAAAAGGTCTCTCTCGTCGTGAAATTACAGTCTTCTGGCACATTCGTTTGCAGCGTATCAAAGTACAGGGTACGTTCGTGCGCGTGAATTTGCCTCTCTTTTCGTTCCTCGAATTCTTTCCGCGAGATTTTTCGCGTAAGACAAAAATTCACGTACGGATAAAACTCAAGCTCGTAAATCTTAAAAATCTAAATGTCTTGCGAGTGAGAATCGAGCGACAATTTACGATCGCCTGTACAATATTGCGGCTTAAATTTGTTGACACGCATACACATGTACACATGTACTCTCTGGGAGGCGATGAGTCTCCGAATGTCACGTACGGACCGCCTTTTTTTCAAATGTCTTTTTTGTTTTTCCATTCGTTCTTCGTCTCTCTCTCTCTCTCTCTCTCTCTCTCTCTTTCTCGCTCGCTCTCCTTCGGTTTATACCGTTTGTAACTGTTCATATTTTCTTTTGTTGTATTTTTCTCTTTTCTTAAAAATATATCAACGTTACAGTAGTATCGTACAGTGATATACTTGGAACGATTAACGGACACATGACTCGAACAGCTGGTCGCGCCTGTACTCGCTGCAAGTACGCGCTTATTTATCACGAGGAGAAGGGGATTCAAGTTTAACCGGAGACACCGAGAAGTAGTTTCGTGACCGACATTGTTCATTTTTTTCTTCGTTCGCCGTGAGGTATAATCTCGCAGTGGGCCTCGCGCCGCCGCATCAAAAGTCCAAAAGTCTTAGGCATTTAGTAGTCGGGCGAGTGTTTTGGAGCAAAGAATCTTCGTCGATCGTCACAATTATTTAGCTTATTTACACACATCGATGAGTTGCGAGAGGTCGGAGAGAGACGGAGCGAGTACGAGTGCTTTGTCGTTTTTTTCTTCGGCTCTCGACGCTCTTAAGTACCGGAAGTGTGCCGATATTTCTTCAAGCTTTCCCGCGACATCCACGCAATGGTGAGAGAAAAAAGTTCCGACGGGCGACACGTTTTCCCTCGACCGAAGAAAACTTGGCCCTCTACGAGTCGTCGAATCTAGCCGTGGATTGAAGAGTCCGTTTGTCTCTCTCTCTCTCTTCCTCTCTCGAAAAGCTTAGAGCTCTCGCCACGAGAGTTTTTCCCGCGCTGGGATGTCTCTCTCGGCTAGACGTTCTTACTCTTCCTCTTTATCCTTCTGTTTGCTTGTTTATACACAGGACGTATTTTACACTGATTAACTCTAGATAATGTCTTCGAATATCGAGGGCCGAGTTCCAAGCAGCAGGTGGCTCGACGTTGTTCCATCATCGGCTCTCACTACGACGTGTTTCGTTGACGATTGCAGCTGCAAAAAGAAAAACAAGATGGACCGATTAATTCGGCTTTGCTCGGGTTTGATCTTTTGGAATGGTTGTTTGTCGAAATTTCGAAAAAAATTGCATTTTTTGGTCACGCCGAGTGATCGTTCGAGGAGAGTCGTACCCTCAAAGGGGAAGGAAGGAAAAAGAAGGACGAGCGTGAGCTTACCTCGTTGGAGAGGGTGAGCGTTGAAGGCCAATCGACGCGAGCCACCCGGCAACGATTCTACGTATTGTTGTAAAGCTGATGATGACTCTGATGATGTCCCTGGTGATGGGAGGGGGGCACGCTCGTGTGCGTGTGCTGTAGCGAGTGCTGGTGCTGATACTGATGAGGATGTTGGTGCGTGTGTTGGTGCTGTAAGTTAGGATGTTGCCTGGCGCTGTATCTTACGCTTCCGGCTAGGGAGCTGCCGCGACCTCCGTGGGTGCCAGCGACACTCTGACTGTCGGAGAGTTCGTCCTCCTCGGCGCCAAGGCTTCGAAACCTGACAAAGCCGTCTTCCGCCACGAGCATGGTCGAGCCCGAGATGGGTGCTTGCTCGTGGAGGGCCTGAACGGGCGTATGCCTGCCGCGTGTCTCGGAGCTCCTGAGGGTCTGTACCCCATTACCGTGGCGATTGAGCGAGCCGCGTCCCTCGTGTGGGAAGTGGCCCATAGTGCCGGACTTTCGTATCGAGTGCCTCTCGAAAGTGCTTGTTACATTGAGATGCTCGGGCAGTGTGTTGAGGGGAAAACTGTCATCGTATACCTGCTTTCCCGTTCTCATCGTGTAATTCTGTATTGCCTGATTGGTGCTGCAAATCGCCGGATAGAGTACGTCGTCCATGTTTTCCGTGGATGTGGAGCTACCGCAGGGGAAGAGCGCGAAGCCGCCGTGAGCCGCGTGTTGCTGAACGTGTTTTTCCCTGAGAGGATACTGCGAGAGGCTGGCCACCCAGGCGATCAGTCCGCACAGGGAAAGTTCGATGAGCCTGACGGAAAATTCCCAGCCCCACCAGAGCCAGGAATAAGGCTGGGGACGCTCCTGAACCCCGAAGACACCGTACAGCTGGACGAAGCCCATGAGAATCAGGAGGAGAGCGGTGGCTATGGTCGTGGTGATGGCTGTTCCGAGGGCGACGACCGTCGGATCACCAGCAACGTGACTCCCGACTGATTTGTTGCTCGTCAAATTCATCTGCGACCTCACGACCCGATAAACGTACATGTAGCACAGCCCGAGAGTCACGCAAACGACTATGTAGATGCATTGGTAGACGAGAGGCAAGATCTTGGCCTCGTCCTCGTAGCCGATCACGTGTGTCGAGACGTGAAGGGAGACGCACAGTACCGTGTGAAGGACGGAGAAGAGGCCCAGGGCCGTCGGCGAGAGGAACCTGCTGTTGTTGAGAGACGGCGCCTCGGAACATTTCGCCAGGTAGAGCACCATCGTCGCGAAGGCGCTCGACAGCAAAGGTGCCGGTAGATACATTAGTACCCGTGACAGCGGCTCGGGCAATGATTTTCCAAGATTGTAAGCGTCGTAGAAGAGATGAAAGCACCTGAGCGTGCAGACGGTCGTGAGCAAGAGATGCACTGTGAGAAAGTACGATTGGGTGAGTAGATTGGTCGCCTCGTTGAAGCGTACGATCTTGTAGATCGAGTAGAGGGCCATTAGGGTGAACATGATCGCGGCAACGTATACGTGAAGGGACCACGCGATGCGCCACGTTGATTCGAGGGGATGCGCGTCGACGCGTGGTACGATCCGATTGCCCTCGGCGGGTCTTTTCGATGGTCCCGGTGGTTGAGGCTGCGGATACGGCAATCTCTCGGCGTCCACGATCTCGACGTGTTCCGTTCGAGTGTCCTCGTCGTTGGCGCTCTTTCGCTTCGGACCGTCGTCCTGTCTCCTCGTGTTCGGTAGATTAAAGATGGTCGCGTGGGTGACGGGCCTGGCGGCGGCGGCTGCGGCGGCGGCGGCGGCGGCAGCGGCCGTCGTCGTCGTCGAACCTGTGGTAGTGGTGGTCGTTGTTGTTCTCTCGGTCGTCGAGGCGGACGGCACGTTGGCCAATGGTGATTTGGTGGCCAATGGTTTCAGCAGGATTTCCGGGATGTCCTGCTTGCGACCGTTGCTACCCGATAAAATTCTCGAGATGCTGGGGTAGTGAAGGGTCGGCACGAAGTCGCTCGTGTTGTTGCGCCTCTCCGAATCCGTCGGTTCGACGATCTTTTGCTCCTTGCTAGGCGTGTTGAGGGCCTTGTTGCGATTCCCCGGCTTGTCGAAGCTCTGGGACGAATTCTCGACAAGGTCGGGCGGCCTGATGGGAATTCTCTCGTGCGCCGGGGTCAGACTGGGCGGCGGTATGGGCCTCCTCGAGCCCGTGTGCGATTCGGAGTTTGTGCCGCGCAGGGTCGGCTTGTCGGCGAACGGGTTCATGTAGTCCGGCGGTAAAGGCGGCGTGAAAGGAGCTCGCGAGGGTGGCGCGTACGACGGCAAATCCCGAAAAGCCGGTGACGCCGTGACTCGTGGAATCGCGTATCTGACAATCGGCACGGACGTCATGGTCGTTGTCAGGGGTGACGGTACCGTCGAGAGGGTTGTGCTCACCGAGACTTGCGCCTCGTAAGCGGGCACGCTTCTCTTGGTCGTTGCCGAGCTGTGAGCGACTTTGTTAAATATCGCCGCTATATTCTTCTCCAGTGCGGTATGATCGAGATTGAACACCGGACTGTTGGGACCTCCGTCGCTCGTGCCACCCGCCGCCAGCACCGTTGAGTAAGTTACTATCGCGAGGATCGTACCCAACCAAGATCTGACCGACGTCAACATCTTGCTGATCGTTCCTTGGTTCCTTTCCCTCCGCGTTACACGAAATTCTCCACTTTGTTACACCGGGTAGCCCTTTACTCGTCTGATACTCTTCAACAGTTTCTCGGGTCTCTCGTTCCAGTCTCGTTCATTGCTAATGTTCTAGCGAGAAACGCAACACTTGTGCAGACTTTTCAGACACTTTGTTGTCTACGCCTCTCTCTCTCTCTCTCTCTCTCCCTCTCTCTTTCTCACGGTCGTTCTCCGTATAGTTGAAATTTCCACCTCGTTCGCAACGCGACGAGAGAACGGCAGCCCGAAATTTAACGCTTCACGAGTCGAGCAAACGCCGGCAACGATTGGCAAGTTTGCCCTCTCGTGCGAAAGCGCCCAAGTTTGTCAATTAATGTACGAAGCTCTATGGTCTTATGATGCCAACGCGTCCCACGTATACGACCAAGTTTTTCTATCTAAACGCGCACTCAGCACTCACTTTAAAAGATAAAAGAGTCTGCGCTTCTTCTGCACCGGTCCATCTCGTCCTCCATCAACGAAGGTGTAACTTTAGATCGGTTGAGAGTTCCGCCAGCGTTGACGGATGTTTCCCATCCTTCGAAAGTGTCGACTTTGCGAGAATAACGTTTTGGTATTTTCTCCCGTTTGCTTTTTTGCCCGCTTCGTCCTGCGCAGTCGAGGGTAAAAAAGAGCTTGGGGAGCGGGAAAACGGTGTCAGAGTTATTGGACGATAAGTCGAAGGACGATGAAAGGAGAGTCTCGTCGATGTTTTAAGGATACAGCTCGCGCTTACGTGCGCCCGACTCGACCTCTCTCTCTCTCTCTCTCTCTCGCTTTCGCTACGTCTTTCCGTGCCTCTGCCTCTCTTATGGTGCACTCGAATGCTTTACGTTCCGGAATGGAACTGTAAAGTTTCCCGAGATCACGGAAACTCGAGAAAAGTTACAACGAGCGGTCACTCGAGAGCTATTTCTCTCTTTTTCACACACACACGTACACTCCTATCCTTTTTCCACTTCGATTTTCCTTGTCCTCGCTTCTTTCGTTCGCTTCTCGATGAGCCCAAGGTCGGGATAACGCGCGGACTCGTGCTTGTCCGAGTGTGTCGTGGTGCACTAGCGTCTGGTGGACGATTTCGAAACAACCGGAAGTTCACGCCTCGGCTACTCGTGCGTCCTCCTCGAGCGATTTCTTTTCCTCGAAATTCACGGAATCGGACCACTTTACCGCCGCCTCCAATGTAGCTTGCCCAATGAGATCTGCTACGCTTATCTGCAATAAAAAGAAAATTCAGAAAAACTGTTAAACTTCCGCTCGAAAGGCGCTTATTCGTTATGGCGATACGGTAGAGTGACGTGCGGTCTTTCAACACTTCGCTACACGATAGTTTTGGCCATTATTTCATCAAATCCAATGATTCGAGTATCAAAATGTGTGTTTCGAACGTGGTTAGGTTAATGTATTCTTTAATTTGCGATCAGATCACCCGAAACCTTTTTTTTTCGCGCAATCTATTCAAACGACCGTTTCATGGCGGCTTCGACAATGCTAAATTGTTTCGTACGTTTTGCTCTTTTTTCGATCGTTCCAAGGCAAACCGAAAATGTCCGATCTACGATCTGGTTTAACGATAGCGAATGAAACGACCGAACGAAATAGTGAAAAAGCTCGTGCCGCGGTGAACACCCGAAAAAAATTTGCTTAAATTAGCATGTAAATGACGAATGGACGTGAAGAGGAAGAAGAACGAAGAAAAAAACACGGCGAATCTCTGCGATCGGACTTTTCGAGTGAACGATGAAATTTAGACTGGTCCCCGACCGAGCGTTCGCTCGTTCCCGTGCGGTATTCCGATCAATATTTGAGCGATTCAATTAAACGCTGTCCATATTGAAGAGTTGTATATTTATCGTTGCATTTTGGTCGCGCTGATATTTTTCCCGATAAAAACCACTCCCCGTCCGTCACCAGCGGTGAAATAAATTCTGATTCACTTCCGGTAAAATTCAATAATCGATTTTTATTCTCTTGCCTGAAATCATGTGTTCCTGTTTAAGCGAATTAGTTTATTTTTGGAGTGAGTGTGATCGAATGAAATTTCGAGGTTTGGAGTTGTCGCTTTTATCATCTGATTTCGCGTGGGATATTTTATTTCATTCAAAATGAATATTACCGGGCTACATCGTCCTACGTGGGCTACATTCCCTGAAAATTTTATTGATATATTCTTAAAAATTGAATGAGCCATAGTCGGCCGGGCGAGCGGTAGCAGAACCATACTCCAAACTTTGAACGCGTTTTTCTCGAAACACTGTTTTCAAAGTCGGTGGACATGACATCTCGAGAACGACTTGATGGACTGTTTCCAAATTTACAGACGTACGATGAGAAACATTCAAAGGTCGTTGATGAGCTCATTTTTTTTAAATCGATCTTTATTTATTAATAGTTACGTAAAAATGACGAGTTGTTTCATAGATTTTGTATGCTCGAGTTTCAATATGTCGCCACGCATTAAAAAAAAATTATTTAAAACATCAACAATCGCCAACGACTCGTATGTATTGTTAACTTGAACAACCCGTTTGGGTTCTAGATTTCAGATGGACCATTTAAGCTGGAGAGTGCCCACCGTCGAACGTCGCGAAAAATTTTCATCAACTGCCGGCGGCCATGGTTTTGTTGTTTTCTTATTATTTTTTTGAAGGCTCTCAATGTATGTATAAAATGCGTTTCTCTTTCACCAATTGCTGCCCAGAAAAAAAATCGGGATTTGACAATTTTTTCTAGCCCCTAGGTAGATGTAGCCCCGTAAAAATAAAGATAAAACAATGAATCCAATCTAAATATATGAATAATAAATAGATTTAAATATTGATTACAGCAAATAAAAAGGATGTAGACTCCTTGTTTTTTCTAACATTTTGTCGGCCTTTCAATGGAATTTTTTTGCATCAGCTAATACGATGGGGATCGAATAAAATGTTGACTTGACCGTTGTTTTTTTTTCCAATACTCTACACCCGGATTGCGCTTGCTTTGGGTTTGTTTGGGTTCTTCTTTGACGCATGTGCCAAAGCATCGCCACAAATTCCAAGTTCACGGACTATTTAAGCGTGGAGTAAGGGTGAAGTTCAACGGGGGTGTGAATCGATTGAGCAGAGTGACGATAAATGTGCAAGCGACGCTGTGAAGTTGAAACAGCTTACCGAATAAAGTCTTTCGGGCCGGCTTACAAGATGCAACTTCCGTTCCATTGCTCTTCCTCGATTTTCCGAGGGGCGTTCAACCCACCGGATTTGAGGATCTTGGCGAACTTATCGACAATCTACGAGGAGTACCGCTCATACGTGTATCCCTTGGAGACAACGACGATACAATAGTGACTAGTTGAAAAATCGTTCCTTCCTCTTATGACGGATACTCCACTGGTACGCTCTTATCTGTAATAAAAAAAATTGAGGTTAGAGATCGGGAGAGAGAAAAACTCGAAAGTGTGGCGAAACTCGTTCGGCTCGTGATATTCGAGAAAATAATTTGGGAACTCGATCATTTTCGTAGCTCCGGAAGTGGCGGGTCTAAGGTCCCGGACACTAGGGGGAAGGCTAGGAAACTCGAGTCACAAATTGGAAGATAGTAGGAATTCTATTAAACGTCTAGTTAATTCTAGTTGAGATGTAGAATTTGGGAAATGCGTTGGCATAACTTTGCTAACTTCGAAGTGGGATTCAAAATTGTCTTACAGAAACCTAATCTTGCTACGTTATAATTTTTTTCTGCGCGTTCCACTGTTCAAATTCTTTTAGATGTTATTTTTGTACGGCATTTTTTATCATTCAAGAAATTCGAATTTGGCAGAAAATGAGTTGTTTTTTTAAGTACAAAAAAATTGTCTTCATTTGGAAAAATAATATCCTCTATCTTTCTGAATTTATTCTACTCCAACCCAAACAAAACCAAACACAATAATGCGAAAAAAAACTGTCGCAATGTTTTTTCGCTGTCATTTTTTAAAATGATTTTCTCTAGTTACACATTTACATTTTTACGTACATTGCTATTAAAATTCGATAAAGAATTATTGGTAATTTTTAGAATTCGGAATAAAATGTATTGTTTTTGTTTTTGAGTAGTAACAAAAATTGCTTCTATTTGGAGGAATAATATCCGCTTCCCTTCGATTTTGCTCGCGTGGTTTATTTTTCGTAAATTTTTTAACGTAAATTCGATTTTTCTTCATCTTTTTTTAATCTCTGCGGTAATTTTATACTTTTCTATCGCACGGTCTCGGAACATAATTTTTTTCAAAATCCATCCTCCTGTAGGTGACACTCTTATTCTTGATGTTTGCTCCCTTCCCCACCTTCGTGTACAGTTCAACCGGTGCGGAGAAAAGTGACTGGGTCCAATGAGTTCTACGGTCAAATTAATTTCATTCTCAATGCTGACAAGAACATTGCTCGTCTGGGGAGATGATACTCCTCTCTCTCTCTCTCTCTCTCTCTCGCTCTCTCTCGCACTCTCTTTCTCCCTCGCAACGTGCTTCTCCGTGCGACGTTTAATTGATTCGAAAGCGCCGCTTTCGCCTTTGTGTCGGCGAAATGCTGTTTGACAAACAGGAGAGAACGTCGAAAGAACGTAGACATTCATTTCGTAAGAGGCATTTTTGCATGGCGAAAGCCACCCACACAAAGGCAAAGACGGAGGTAAAAATGTTTGTGTGTCTAGTGTATCCTTCTCGGGGCGAGGTATACGAGCGATGTTTGTTTTTCGTTATAATCCCTCCCCCCCCTCTCTCTCCTTGGATCACTCCGAAATCGACTGGAGTGCTTTTCTTGCTCGAGTGCCGGTGACTTTGCGTCCCGAGCTCTTTCGTTGCGATCTGGGCTACGGAAAAAAGGGGGGGGAAAAAGCAAGACCTTGACGTCGCTTTTTCTCCGTCCTCTCTCGGCGCAGCGTAAGTAACGTTTTCGCTCCGAAAAACAATAGGAAAAAAAGCGAAGAGTCTCAGGCATTAATATAACGTCGGAAAAAGCAATTCTCTCTTTTGTTATTCCGAAAGAGGAGGGGAGGGGTATGCTACGCAAGACGGAGAGGTACACAGAGATCTGGGAGAGTGAATAATGTGAAGAGAGAGAGAGAGAGAGAGAGAGAGAGAGAGAGAGAGTGTGAGAGAGAGAGAGAGGGGGAGAGAGAGAGAAGAAGAGGTAGGGGGAGGGAAAAAATATGAGAAAAATGGGCACGAACGATCGCGTAGCGCATTTCATTAGCACAGAGAGCTTTTTCCCTCGGACTCGCGCGAGTTTTATTCGTTTGACGCTTTATGAGGAGCTGCGAGCTCAGTCGAGCTAACGTAATAATAATTTGAATTCCATAAAGTCTTTGTTTCTCTCCTTCTCTCTCTCTCTCTCTCTCTCTCTCTCTCTCTCTCTCTCTCTCTCCCGCTCTCGCTCTCTCTCTTTCTCTCTCGCTCTTTCTCCTGCTCTCTTATCGTTACAGCCTCTCGGAGTGGAGGCAGGAGGGCACACATCTTGTAACTAATAACACTCGAGGGCGAGTGGGATTCTCGAATTTGAGCCAACTTGGGTCGAGCGGTCATCGACCAAGTATATACCTTTGTGTTTGTATACGACTGTGCCACCTCCGAGAACGAGATTTCCCTCCTACTCCCTCTGGTTAACGCCAGTATTACGACGGCATATGCACATCACAGGTTCCATCAATTTCCCAGATTGCCAGAGAACGAACCATCGCGAGGCAGAGACAGAGAGAGAGAGGGGGGGGGGGAGACAAGGGCGGAAATCCAGGTCAACAAGAACCCAGAGAATCGAACCGTTATCAAAGTGAGCATGAGAGGGATAGAAATGCGTTATCGAGTAGTCGATAACGCATTTCTCATGTGCGTGTGCGTGTGTACCGTACCTGGGGAATCTCTCTGAGGTACTGGACCGAGAGAAATGCAACACAAAATAGAAATGGCAATAGAAAAACAAGGGCCCAAACATGACGTATGAATGGGAAACTAGATAGAGAGACGGCGAGAGGCAGATAACGAATAAGATTCATATATAGTTCTGATTGCTGCGATATTCTTGAGAAAATCAGCACTTAAAGAGACTAAGTCGACTCTGAGCGGAAAGAGCTGAAGAACCAAGCTTTGCCGAAGTGCAATTACCATAAAACTCTTGAGCATAAGTTGACGATATAGCCAATCAATGAGGTATGTAATTTTTTTAATGAATGTATTTATCAACCCGTCGCGCTATGCAATATTCAATTCACACGTGTTCGTAAAATAACGCGACCATCGTTAAGGCGGGTCACCACTGTGACGGGTAAACGAAATCTATTATTTTTTGCATTTTCTGAAAGTATTCAAATTTGAGAATATGTGAAAAAATGTTCAAGTTAAAATATCGAAGATTGGCGAAGTTACAGACACTTTAGTGAGAGAAGGTAGCGAAACGATTTACGTATACTAAAACTTTCAATCGTGTTTTTTTCCAAACGACTTCTCTCGACCTGGCCAGAATCATAACTCCAGTCAATTTTAAAAGAATCATATTTTCTGTAATCGCTGTAGCCCCCGAATATGAGTAAAAGTTTCGCTAAACTTACACTTAAAAAAACCCGCCATTTTGTGATTTTTATTTTCGAAAAAAAAACGGCTATGCACTACGAGAACTACATTTATATAGATTGTAAAATATTGTATTTGCTTTTCAGACCAACCATTGTGTAGTTATCTATTGGGCCGTTGGGCCACATGTTTTTTATTACAGAGGCTCTATTATATTTCGATATCGTTGAAAATTTTTTATTTTTGTTTAAAGTAAAATTGACACGGAATAAGTTCAACTCATGCTTAATAACATACTTTTTTTTCTCCAAATTTGAAATAAAAAAGTCTAATGGCAAAAAATATCGAAAAAACTATCTTTTTCGGCTCATCACAGTGGTGTCCTCCCTTAAGGGCGTACATACGCCTAGATGGTCGAGGTCGAGGATTTAGAAGCTATGAACATTCCGTCGACCGTAGAAGACCTAAACTATGGGCCTGGTATCGATGATTCTATGTAAGTTGACAAATTTCATGATTTATTCATTCCCAAATTTGCAAACGCGTTTTTCTCAAAACCACGTTTTTCAAATCGGTACCCAAAATTTCTTGAAAACCGATCGCCTCGAGGTTTTTTGTGGTTTTCTATACACCATTATCTAGTACTTGTCATAGGATTTTTTTTCCGTTACTTAGTTTTTTGTTTTGAAGGGAAAATTATAACGAATTTTTGGCCCAAAAATCACTATTTACGTTCAAACGTCCGCCATTTTGTCATAAATCGACATTTTCAAAATAGGCTATGACAAGTACTAGATTATAGTATCTAATTTAATAATCTTTTCGGTTTTTTTTCTCAGATGATTTTTGATGAAATGCCAGTGGGTGGTACCGTATACGCAGATTTTTTTACGACGCTCCAAGGATCATACAATATCCTTTTATATTTTTAATATTTTTAAATAAAGAAAATTAAACATATTTTTGAATGTATATTTTAGATAATTAAAACCCCAATCCGAAATTTCAAATAGTTTACCTTGAAAAAAATCACAAAAATGACCTATTTCGGCTCCTAGGTATATCCCCTTAAGATCTTTTTTTCTCTTCAAAATGTTGAATGAATATAGACCGAATCTAAAAATCTATAAATATATGTATAAATTATCGAAAAAAAACATGGAGATAATGTTTTTCTGGTGCTTTTTTGCCTTGGCGTAACATGTCACGAAATCGAGCAAAATGAAATAGAAAAAAGATTGACTGCATTTGCAATGGGTTAAAAAGCAATCTGGTGGGCAATTTCCAGCTGCTTACAAATATAATCAAACTTTTGTTGAAAACTCAGAATTACGTGAAGTGAACATGAAAAACGTGTTTCTGGACACTTCCAATGTTTTTTTTTTTGCTGAATGTTGTCGATTTTATATATACAGGGTGTCCTGTTATGAATGGATAATCCTGCAACTACTGTCGGTAGGTCAGATAATGTCCTATTATACGCTGGAATTTCAGTTCAGTAAAAGTCCGATTGTTTTTGAGGTTTTGGGCTTTATGTTACATTAAAAAAATCATCTGATTTTGGTTTTTCGCATGCGAGTTTTACTAATTTCTACAAATGTTCGAATTGGTTTTTTGATGAAAATTCTGCATAAGATCTTTTTCCACAAAGTTTCCTTAACGTTTAAGGTTAAAAAGAAGACTTTTCTAGACAAAACAAATAACTGAGTAAAAAAAGTTATCATCTGTAAAAATAGCATGGGAAAAAATAAAAGCAGATGATTTTTATCTCGAAAACCGTGGGACCTTTACTAAACCGAAATTCTTGCATATAGTACGACATGATCTGACCTATCGACAGTTGCAAGATTATTCATTCATAACAGGATCCCCTGTCAGAGATGGACATACATAGTAGGAAAATAATACCGAATACATGTCAGATGGATATTCATTTTTTTTCCATAATGAATCCACCACGATTCAGCATTCGTTCTGAGAATAAATAGTGAATCCAGTTGGATTCAGTATTCGTTCCAAAAATAAACATTGAATCAAGTTGGATTCAGTATTCACTTCAACATAAGTAATGAATCCAATTCGATTCAGTATTCATTCCGTATTCGGATGTCGTCAAATTGAATAATCTGAAAAAAATGGACAGAAAACATGTTTATTCTATTGAAACATTATCGTCCGATTACATTATATTTACCCAAGGGAAATCGCGCTCTAAGTATCTAGTAACTGAAGAAACGGGGGTAGAAATGGGACATTATATTTGTCCCATTTCCATTGTCCATTTTTCCAGATTATTTAATTTGATGATATCCGAATACGGAATGAATACTGAATTGAGCTCGATTCATTACTTATGGTGAAATGAATACTGAATTCAATTGGATTAATTATTCATTTTCGGAACGAATTTTAAATAAGTTTCTTTATTATACATGAATAAAAAAAAATTTGAATATGCCTAACCCTGTCCCCTGTATATTACTAATTACTTCCTGTGACATTGACATTTGAGAATTAGTATTTGAGTAATGATAATTTTACAGAGATATCAATATTCATTATTATTAATGAAAATATATACCTATATTAATTATATGTATATAGGTATATACACACACTGCTGACTTACTATACAGGTCTGAATTTCGAACAAACACGGGAAAGAGCCATATATCTCACTGTACGGTTGATTTATCGATTTTACACGAGTAAAAAAAGATATTGCTTTAAATTGATCGGTCTCCACCCTCCCCTTCCTCGTGGCTTGCTCATCGTGTATTATTCTTGCACGCTGAACGTTAACGATCTTCTCGGATAGGACTTTTCTCCACCGTGCTCATATGTGCTGTATATATGTACGGGTGGAATTGGGTGAGAAATAATGGAGAGAGATGCTAGAACGTTTCCGCGAAAAAGGTATTGGTCTAAGAATAAAAAAAAGAAATTTCCCCTGTGGCGCGTATCATTCGAACCGATTCATGAGGATCGAAAACACACAGACGACCGCAGCATTTTGCTCCTCGTCGTCTTCCCGAGACACAGAGTCTCGTCTAACTTGTATTTGTACGACGTCCATTTATAATGAAGAAAAAAAAAGAAAAAATGTCCCTCGATATCTGCAGGAAGTTCCGCAATAAATCGCGGGAGTTCCTGGGCGAATTATAAAAATTCAGGGATCGTCTTGTGACGCGAGGGACGCAACGCAGCGCGATATGAGAAGTAAGAGAGGTCGGTTTTGCGAGGGGCGAGATATAGTGTACGTAAGAAATCCGTCGAGACCCCGAGCCCTGGCAACTCACGACTTGGAAGGGTAAATTAGGTGTATATATAAATATGTATGTCGACAAAATGGCAGTGCTTCCTCGTCGAATATTCAAATAATTACTTTGCAGAGACTCCGAGAATATATTTTTATACATGTTTCGGAACAACTACGTTCAGAGATTCTGCACAAATTGCTCGTCTTTTAACAATTAATAGTCGCTGTGAAATTATTATTCGAATATTCGACGAGTATTGCTGCTCGTGTAGATTTTCATACAAATTTTGGAAAATCTCTGTTCAGAGATTCTACACAAATTTCTTGTCATATATTAATTAATAGTTTCCGTGAAATCATTACTTGAATCTTATCATTTGAATGATCATAATTTTTCACAGACTATGAGAATATATATTTATACAAGTTTTGCAAGAACTTCGTTGAAGATTCTACACAAGTTTATTGTCCAATACTAATTAATAGTCTCTGTAAAATTATTATTCGAATATTCGACAATAATTATCATTCTTGCAGATTTTCGTGCAAATTTTGGAAGATAAGAATTTTAGGGCTATGTATTTTACTATTCATTCATTTATTATTGTTATTATTTATATTTATACATCATATGATTGTTGTCGAAATGATTTACCGATGGGAATAGTTCAACTGAAAAAAAATTTCGCCAAATTGATATCGCCTTGATGCGATTTACCTCGTCGAGATTGGCGAAATCCCACAGGGGTATAGGCAGCTCTATCATGTATCGTTATGTATTATATATATATATATATATATATATATATATATATATATGGATTTACAGATAAGTCGTAATATGGCGGAAGGAAAATATAATATCTCGATTTCGCGGTTCCTCGGGTTTGCGGCTCGTTATGCATGCACTCCTTGCGCACGTATGGTCGTCTGTATGTACCGCGGTTTTCTCTCAACCGCATTATAATCTCGAAAATACGTATACGAATATACTATACGTATGTAAGTGGATAAATATATATAGGCGGTATGTCGTAGATCGCTGACCTTTAAAATGCCTATATATATATATCTGAGCATAACTGCATACGACGTAAAACTACACGTTCGATATAATTGCTTTATATGCGATTTCGAAATTAAATGTAATTTAATAAAATTGAATGTAAATCGACCGATGTATTCCATAGTTACGAAATAACTGCACCAGGTACAACTGAATTTGGAACATTTCAACTGTGATAATTGTTTGGTGGCGATTTTTTCGCAAATTATATTTACACGGAAGTGTGTATTTTTTTTCGTCGTCAAGGCGATACAATAGCTGGCATAACAGTCAGCACGGATGAGCAGAAAGAATTCAGAAGTATACCGAAAAGTCTCCTGACTCTAGCGCTGAAATAATAGCCCACGGATGTCGTCTCGTTATATTCTCTTTTGTTGAAATAATGGCGCCGCCTAATGGGGAGTAAAATAGGAGAGCAAAGGAGACGGAAGTAGTCGGTGAAGGGGAGGGGGGTGGGGGTAGAAGAAAAAGAGGAGAGACGTACACAGTACGACTACTTGAGAGCAGTTTTGTACGAGTTAACTTAAACTTTAAACGAAGTTTTCATTAAGGTTGTTAGATAAATTTTATTGGGGAGCAAGAAAGGGGCGGAATGTCGGGGCGGTACAGGGCGAAGAGGTTCAAGGAGAGGAAGAAGGTAAGTCTTGATGAGCGAACAGCAACCACGGGGTGAGGCGGAACATGGGATAAATTTCGCAGACTCGGGGCAAAGTTGTTGAAATAGGAATTTAACTGAGCATTATTTTTGCTGTACGTTTCATGTACACGAAACACGTGTTGTACGATATTTCGTACACGATTCTTTGACGCTTCCGATAAAATTGACTGGGAGTGAATTAGAGAAGCGTAGCACGTTGGAGTATTTAATTATTATTCGTCATCATATATGTAATTTGATCATCGCCAATATCATGATTATTAATGATTAATAAAGTATTCATTTAGTATTAAATAAGTAGGAAAATGTAGAATTGTTAACTTACAATAATAATAATAATAATAATAATAAATTACGTATCCATAATTGTTGATAATAATTAATTACTGATTAATAATTTTTAATAATAATTAACGATTTATCAATGATAATTATCATAATTATAATTTACAGTAATTATGACTATTTATTATCAAAAATTATGAAAAGATAATTTATTATTATTATTCAAAATGATTGATAATATTCATTACGCAGCCATTTTTATATTATTATTCAACTAGCTTGGGCCCGCGCCTTCACCCGCGCATTACCGGTTGAAATAGTTATTCTGACTCTACAGTGTTTGATAATTCAAATTGGTGATTTTTTTAAAATTTATATTCCATATATACTTAGTTTTTGTCCCTTACATATTTATTATAAGTATAGATAAATTTCGTATTTACTTACGAAAATTTCAATGGAAACCACATTGATTGATCTTAATTTTAATAAATAAAAAAGTACTAAAATAAAACCATTGAATTTTGGATAATATATTATTCTCTGAAATGCGTTATCCAAAATTATAATTTAATCGATCTTACAAAATCTCATTACACACTACGTTTCCTGTTTTTCTTTATTCCCCATCGGTTAAAATAGAAAGATTTTCTCAGTTCATTACTCTAGGGCTGGCGACATAGAAGCTGACCATGCGAGAAGCAGGCTATTCGTAGGTCGACTCCAGTTGCTCGTAACGTTTGTCGTTGCGATTTGTTAATCGTCATCGCAAAGCAGACGGTTACGGGGAACTGCACTCGCTTGAATTGAAACGGAAAGTCATTCGGAATAAGTGGTATCTGCGGTATAAAAACCGTCTCACCCCGTTCGCCCTCGATGACGTTTTGTTGTAAAGCAATCAATTGCCCAATTTATACTCGTTCGATTTAAATGAAATATATACTATTACCTTCGAGGCATTTTAAGCTATCCAACAGAGAAAACCATAATTACAGACAGATTTTATTACTTTATTATAAGTATAGATATTATCAACAATAAGTAAGGATTTTTAACATGAATAATAATGATTAAGAAAATGATTACAATATTAATACTACTAAGTATTAGTATAAGAAACCTTGTGATTAGTACAATATTCAGTGGAACAAAAGACAGTCAATTATACTGTAACATGACAGAAAATTAAACGAAACAACAGCCACCATTTCAACCCTAATTTGTTTTTTGAATGCACTGTCTATTCTTTGATCTGAAGAATTGAGAATTACTTTTCCAGTCTTTCCGTCTCAGACCTGAAATATCTTCAGGATATACATTACGCTCGTGTACTCTGATGTGCAACTCCGGAACTGCGAGGAAATACATGAGGTGGGATTTTTTGCGGCCGAGTGAAACTGTTTGTTTCTTGACGAAGCGGAGAGGGAAGTTTTCTTCTCCCGGATGAAAATGCCGCTGGTTTTGACAGACGTTTGATCCTTTGGCCGCGTAGCCAGGAGGTAGATTTCAACAGTACACTATTGCGGGTAAGATTCGAAGAGAGGGAAGAAAAGATAGAGAGAAGGTGAAATGAGGTAGGGAAGAAAAGGAGTTTATACATGGAGTACATTGCGAAATGGAGGGTAAAAACGTCCTAGGTTCTTCAGAGAGAGAGAGAGAGAAAGACAGAGAGAGAGAGAGAGAGAGAGAGGAAAGGAGGAAGGCTTTCCCTTATGGCGAAGCTCCACCATGAGAGAGCGCGTGATGTTTTCTCAGCACTCTCTCTCTCCCTTGATGCTGAAGCTGCGAAAGACATGACGCAAAAAAATCCTTATGCTCCGTCTTCTCCCAAGGATAGCAATATCTCTCTCTCTCTCTCTCTCTCTCTCTCTCTCTCTCTCTCTCCCCTTTTTTCTCTCCGTAGGTTGATACTTGCCCCAAGCTCGACGGATTTATTCCGTATCTCCGCTTCGGGCGTTTAACTCTCTTTCTCTCGTCAGAAGCAAAAAGCCCACGGAGATTGGGTCTTTTTTCCTCTTAGAAACACGACGATGCGAGAGGATAAAGCTAGACGAAGAGAGTGAGAGAGACGGAGGGGTAAAGGAGTATGTACAGAGGAGACATATCGAGAAATAACCGAAGGAACAAAAGATCGAGTGGAAAAAAGAGACTACTGGCTCTCCCTGCCGTAGCGCTGATTCTTTCGACTTCCGTCCATAAATCCACCTCATCTTCAAAAGAAAAAAAAGATCAATAGAAGAATCCCGTGTTTAAACGATGCCCGCGGTTGGCAGTGCTCTGTATTTTGGATTTCCCGATATTGATACCACCCACACGCTCAACTATTCAGCAATTAAAATTTAATCCACATGTGTTTATATATATTATGTGTACAACTTAGTTCGGTCCGTTTTCAAAAGATGCGTCTAGGTGCTATAAATGGTTGACGGCAGCAGCTGATTGTTGCTGTATCGTGAAGTATCAACATCTCTTAACCAAATATCGTTTACAGACCTTTGAGTTTTGCGCATCAAGTCTAATTTTTACTGCGGTGAAAATGTCGAATTTCGTCCCAAATAAGCACCATTTGCGGGAAGTGTTGATTTTCTGTTTCAATTGGAAGAAAAGTGCAGCTGAAGCCCACCGAAAGCTTGTGGGACCATAACGGGAAACTTCTATAGGCAACAATTGATCCGTTTAAAGCGAGCTATAGCCGAAAATCGTCCTGAATATGCGACCAGACACGAGTCCATAATCTTTCAACATGACAACGCTTGGCCTCACGTTGCTATTGTGGTTAAAAACTATTTGGAAAATAGCGGGTGGGACATTCTGACTCACCCGCCTTATAGCCCAGACCTTACCCCTTCCGACTATCATTTGTTTCGATCGATGCAGAACGCTTTTACTAGAATACACTTCACGTCACAACAGAGTATGAAAAATTGGCTCGATTCATTCTTGGCTTCAAAAGATGAACGCTTCTTCGGCGACGGAATTCATAAATTACCAGAAAGATGGGGAAAAGTAGTGGCTAGCGATGGACAATATTTTTATTAATGTATTAATTCATTTTATAATTCAAATAAGTGCGTATTCCGAGCAAAAAAACGGACCGAATTAAGTTGTACACCCAACATACGCGCACACACACACACACACACACACACACACACACGCACACGCACACACGCACGCACGCACGCACGCACGCACGCACGCACGCACGCACGCACGCACGCACGTACGCACACACACACACACACACACACACCTACATATATATATACACGTTTAGTTAGTTGGGTTAAAGCTAAATGAATGAAAAATTCAATTCCAAAACTGAATTTTCGTATTTCCGTATAACAAACGTAATAGGCCGAGTAGTAGTAATAAGGCCGAGTAATAGGCCGGTAACACCGCAAGAATCGAAAGAGGTACAAGATTCTCACGACTCTGTGCGCGCGCTTTCTCGTTCCGCCTGGACATGTTTCTGGATCATCGTCGATCCAATCTAACGTTTTTTTCTGCCTCTCTCTCTCTCTCTCTCTCTCTCTCTCTCTATCAGATTGCCGCGGTTATTTGCCGTTTTACTGTACTGTATACAGACACACAGTCTTATACGTACGACGTTGACAGCGTGTTAGCTCAGTATGGCAGAGCATCTGACCAAGTATAGAGAGAGCATTATTGTATCTAGGCTGGAACGAGGCACGAGGCAAGATGAGGAGAGAATCCGCAACGGTACTGTGGTCAGTTACTATCCGAGCCGCGGAATGACCAAGTCTCCCAGAACGATGGGATCAACGCTTTGATCAAAACTGTCCGAAAGGTGAAAAAAATCGAATAAAAAAAATAAATAGAACTGCGTCATCATTTGTTATTGGATTTGCGTCGGGAGCGAACGAGTAAACACGACGAAGGCGTCTCTTTTTACACGAGATCCGTTATGCGCTCTTATTGGGATTCATTTTCAAATCTGTCCAGCAGGCTGACCACCAGATCGTAAGTTCCACAGAAACTTCGATTCCCTTCTAATTTCGATTGAAAAAAAAAACACGTTTTTGTGCCTTTCCGGAAGTGATTACCGGAAATGAAGAAAGAATTCGAAAAACGCAATAATTCAACTGAACGATAACCGAATTATTCGGATGACTTTTCTCAATTAGTACATTTTTCTGCGAAAAAAGTTATTGTTTCTCGTAACAACGATGAAAAAGTCATCGAGCATCTGAACGAAAAAGAAAAAAAAAATATGTCGGTCTCCGCTGTACGTGATAAATCCCATTATCGATCCTGTCGAATCTCCGATGCAAAAACAGTTAACTTGCCCGGCCTGAAGCGCCAAACTCGCGAGTAAGTCAATTAGGATCGGGAGAACTCTCGTCGAGAAGGATTATGTTGGTTTGCTCTCAGAGCCCTCGTGAATTCGTGATCCTTGACTCTCATAGGTATACGTATAAAAGGGAGGATGATTTTGAAGACTTTCGACTTCGGGGATCATCCTCACATCAGTTGCCATTGTCCCCATACTTAACCACATGCAAGGCCCGGCGTCTTCAGAATCACCTTTGGATAAATGGGAGCATATTCGTATAATGATCCTTCCGAAGATCATTCTGATGCCAGACACAAGGCTTTTCTCGGAATAATTTCTAGGATGGCCATCAAAATAGCCAGATGGGCTGATAGCCAACGTTACGTAAATA
The DNA here is from genome assembly GCA_964007375.1 of Ophion obscuratus. Classification (NCBI taxonomy): domain Eukaryota; kingdom Metazoa; phylum Arthropoda; class Insecta; order Hymenoptera; family Ichneumonidae; genus Ophion; species Ophion obscuratus. The sequence goes on along the minus strand of OZ023316.1, from coordinate 59,799,318 downwards.
CATCAGATACGTAGATATATGTGTGTCCCGAGGGATTATAAGGAATGTAGGTGAATATAGATCATTGATATTCGAGTCCGAGGTTTCTCTCATCAGAGTGAGTGGAACTAATAGAGAAACTGTACAGAGCATATAGGTACACGCGAATTCTATACCGCAAGAAATAACGTAACGAAACGATATGTATTCGTGGTATATTACAGGGCATATACTCTCGCGGCTTGGTATGTACTTATACAGGGTAACCAGAAAAGTAACGCCCAAAAGGAAAATCTCGTTGCCACGTTTAAGTACCTATACAAATCACCCGATGATTTTGACGTTGACATCGTTGAAATGCAAAGAATATGATTTTTTGTTTCTTTCCCAAATTTTATTTTCGCAGATTCAAGCTACAAAAATCATGCAAACATTTTTGTGGATTATTGTTTAGCGACCCACAACAAATCTGCGAAATGTGATTTTGAATAATAATGAAGATAAGAAATTGAAAAGAATTTTCGTTGCCATCCAACTATGGAAACTGAAACTCCATATCACCCGCATTTACTGGTCTTGAAAATGGCATCGTTAAAATGCAACGAAAATTCGTTTTTATTATTTCACAATAATTAAATTCCAGATCTCTAGATAAGCAAATTAAAATGATTGAGGGATTTTCTTAACAAATATTCGGCCACAAAAACTGAGCAATTGAACAATAATCATTATTAGTTATAAACAACAATAATAATTTTCATTGCATTCCAACGATGCTTCGACCTCATACCATTTATGTTGTACGATATTTTTTACTTTTCGAGAAAAAAGCATTTTTCTCTATTGTGTACGTACATTTCTCGTGATTTTTTTTACTTCTCCTATCGTTATGAAGTTCACTGCTGAGCAATAAATGAATTATGAACTGAACAATAACGTTGATTTAAAAAAACGTAAGCAATAGGTTTCAGAGGATCAGTAGCTAAAGTTGCGATGATAAAAAAATACTTATACCAGTCTAAACGATTCTCATTGTCGGTTGCTACAACGGGCTAGGTACATCTACCTAGGGGGGGTCAAAAATTGTTTTATTAAATTCAAATATTTTTATTCGATAGTATCACCTTTTAGCTATATTCCCTAAAAATTGCATAGAAATATTTCTAAAATTGTATGAGCTACAGCTTGTAAAAGTCGCCCTGGGAGAGCATCAGCAGTACCATACTTAAAACTTTAAACGCGTTTTTCTCGAAACACTGTTTTCAAAGTCGGTGGACATGATATCTCCGGAACCACTCGATGGATTGTTTCCAAATTTACAGGAGATACGATGAGAAACATTTGAAGGTCGTTGACGATCTCATTTACGAAAAATGACCACTTTTTTCATAGGTTTTGTATGTGGAGTTTCAATTGGTCACGACGTTGTTGAAAAAAATATTTAAGAAATCGACAATCACCAACTTCATATTAATTCTTAACTTGAATAACCCGTTTGATTTTTAGATTTCAGATGGACCGTCTACGCTGGAGAGTACCCACCGCTAAAAGTCGCGAAAAAAATATCATACTCTGCGGGCGACCATGTTTTTTTTTAATGTTTGTCTGAATTTTTTGGTGATTTCTCTAATAGATGTACCTTGTGATAAAGAAAAATACGTTTCTTTTTTACAAACTGTTTCACAGAAAAAACATCGGAATTTGGCCATTTGTTTCGGGTCTCTGTAGCCCCTTACCCCCTTAAAAAAGTAGTCCCTTAAAAAAGTCCCTTAAAAAAGCCCCTTAAAAAAGTCTCCCTAAAAATGTAGCCCCTTAAAAAACTTCCGAGAGGAAAGTACATACACAAAGGAGAAAACAAATGAAAAAAACTATGCTACAGGAAAATTCGAACCAAAATTCAAAAATCTTTTTTTATCGAAAAATTAAAAAAATCATGGAACATCGATTCGTATAGGTATGGATACGAGGCATATAGGTTTTCCGTTTGGACGTCTCCTTTCGGGCCACCCTGTACATATATACATATATGTCAGTTCGACACGTACTCGATGCAGGCGATAGAAGCCAAATTGATTCTGATAATCAAGGGAATCCCAGAAGCTCGTTTGCCAAACTCCTATATACCTCTCGCCAAGTCTCCGGGGATCCTGACGATCAGGAGTGCGATCTCACCCCTTTGTCTTTGCCAACGTCGAGTCTCGAAGTCTTTCCGCAAACGAGCGCGCGCGCGCGCGCAATGGTTAAGACTTATTCTAGGGAGCTCTCGGGGGAAAAGACGCGAGCAAAGAGGTGGAGAGAGAGAGAGAACGAGAGAGAGGGATGATGAGAGAGATAGAGTTCCATAGTGGCCTGAGGGGATGGGAATGCGGTGGTGCACATGTGTTGTAACAGTACGGAATCTAGAGAGAATTCCATGTGTATAAATATATGTATATAGGTACACATTTTTGGCGAACCCGAGGCTCTTCCTTACGTAATTTTGCCACGTCACATAGGCCGAGCTACGTTCCGCTTTTGTTCGATTGCGATAAAGCATGTCCGCATACATATTTTAATATACAGTAGCGTGCAAAAGTTTCGGGCCACCCTATTTTTCGTGGATGTTGCATAGAAATACGATGGTTCGGGAAATACAAACGAGTGATGACACTTATAATTGGCGTCGAGATGCTTGATATTTAAAAAAAATATGGCATCAACAGCAATATCACTCTTCAACAATTAATTATCCAACAGTTTTTATTTAATGACTGTGCAAAAGTAGTGGGCCACATCCTATTGCGTATGAAAACAAAAAACAAAACATTATAAAAATAACAAAACATGGTTTAGTTTTCTCTCTAGAGTCAATACTTGGTTGCCATGCCCTTAGCAGCGATTACAGCAACACATCGTCGGGGTATAGACGCAATTAATTGCGAGATGCGATCTTGTGGCATCTTTTCCCACTCATATCGCAAATAATCCCATAATTCCGTCTTGTTGGAGTGATTCTTCGTTCCAACGCGAACCTTGAGCTCTTGCCACAAATGTTAAATCGGATATAAATCCGGTGACTGCGAGGGCCAGTCGAGAAGGCGCACTTTTCGGCTTTCAAGGAATTTCTTCACAAGACGCAAAGCATGTTGGGATCATTGTCGTGTTGAAATATCCTTCCATTCGGCATATTTTTCTTTGCAAATGGGAGCACATGGTCTTGCAATGTATTTCGATACATTATAGCGTCCATATTGCATTGGATTTCTATCAGCGAACCAATACCGTTATCAGAAAATGCTCCTCAAACTTTAACATTTCCGCCACCGTGTTTTACAGTTGGAATTTGATATCGTACATCGTATCTGGTACCTGCTGGACGTGTTACGTGCTTGCGACCATCACTCCCGCACAATTGAAATTTGGATTCATCGGAGAAAAGAAGTTTCCGCCAATTCGATACTGTACAATGTTAATATTTTTGTGCAAAATTCAATCTAGCCTTCTTACTCTTTGTGCTAATGAGTGGTTTCTTTACACCGACGCGCCCAATCAATCCCACAGCCTTCAGACGTCGGAATACCGTACTCCGACTGATATCAGCAAGATTTTCACTGCGTCATTCTCGCGAAATTATTGCTGCAGTTTTTCGTAGATCTATGACGAACTTTCTTTTAACGATTTTGTCCACGCTTTTTGAAGTTTTTCGTGGTCTACCACTTCGACTTTTATCACACAACAAATTTGTTGATTTATATTTCGCAATAATACGGTTTACTGTGCTTTTCCCAATAGATAGAGTATTTGCAATATGACGAGAACTCTTTCCTTTTTCAAATAGTTTTAACACAACTTCGCGGACCTCAATTTTTGTGTGTTTCGCCATTGCGGCAGAAATAGAACTGATTTTTTCATGGTTTTTTATGTTTCGAACTAACGCGAAAGAGAACGCGAAAGAAAGCGCGGAAGAAAACGTAAACAAATCGTGTGGCTGGAGAAGGTGAGACAGTGGCCCAATATTTATGCACTCTGACCCAACGCGTTCGACGCTGTACACAAACCATACACTATACAAACAAAATAATATACCACGCTGTTATGCATGCTCCCTCAAATAATTCACGGAGAAAACAGGGGCCTCGAAGTTTCGAATTTTCTACTATGCTTCTAAAAAAAAACATCATTAAATATCAAAAAGTATTGAATGGAAGATCAAAATTGCAATTATGGTATAGTAATAATGAAGAAATTTAAATTTTAACCTACGATATGGCACGTAAACTGATACAAATAATACATTTTATTCGGCATATTGTGATTTTTTGTAGTATTGAAAAATATTTTGCCCACTTGATCGGAACGATTAGTTTCCAGTATTCTCCAAAAAGTACGGTATAAAGAGTCACATTTGACTAATAACTTCGTAATATTTTTCGCTATACGCCGAAGATTTATGCTATGCGTTTAGTGAAATCTATACATACACGAAGATTCATGCTATACGTATAGGACTCGCACCTATGCGAGAATAGTTTCAAATGTAATATGCACGCATTATTTTTACTATACAGCATATAGGACTCGCGCCTATGCGAGAATAGTTTCAAATGCATGATGCACGCATCATTCTTACTATACGGTGTGAGAATCATTTTTACACTGCTATAACAACAAGTCTTAGAATTCCGAACTGGCAGTAAACTGCTATACTTTTCTAGCACTGAATATTAGAATTCTGGCAACCAGTGTTAGAATTTGAGGACGTATTTTTCTCCGTGTTGAAATGTCGGAGAGGTTCAGGCATTAAATATTTTATCGAATAACTGAGAAAAAAAGGTTGGCCCGAAACTTTTGTACACCACTGTATATATACATATATTTATGTGTGTATGTGTGTGTTCGAGGAATGAAAGAACGGATAAGAGGAGGAGAGGATAAAGAAAAAAAGAATGAGACGGAGCGCTCGTTGTAATCAAGAGAAGCTTCGACACCCTCCGGCAAAACATACTACGAACGTCGAAACTCCCTTTCCCCCACCTCATTCTCTATCTATCTCCAAAAAGTGCCAACTGCCGTAGGAGATTATCGCCCCATCTCCATATTATGTAATTTATCTAAGATCATATAGTAGAGCGTGTAGTGGCGGACCAGGTTGAACATTATATAGCGGCGAACAATCTTAGCGATTCTTACCCATCTGCATTCAAGAGGCATTACAGTACATAGACAGCACTTTTGCGTATTGTGGATGACGCGCGTCTTTCCATTGATAAGTGCATGGTGACCATTCTCGTCCTATTTGATTTTTCTAAGGCGTTCACTCTTGTTCCGCATAGATTGCTTTTGAAAAGGCTGATGGATCGGCATTTTTCGATGAGCACTGTTGGATGGTTCCGTGCATACTTGGAGGGTCGATGTCAGGCGGTTTATGATGACTATGGGAACACATAAAGATGGGAACATCTGCGTTTGGGTGTGCCATAGGGCTCAGTACTTGGTCCACTTCTGTTTTCGATCTATGTTAGTGATGTTACCAAGGTTATAGGGAAATGCCACTATAGCTTGTATGCAGATGATCGGCAAATTTATTTGCATTGTCGGCCATCTGAGATTGTGAAAGGCATTGCACATGTAAATCGGGATATTATGGATACTTGCAGATGGGCAGAAAAAGCTGGGCTCAGACTAAACACAGCAAAAACCAAAGCCATGATAATTGGCTCAGCTCGCTACCTAACTGACATCGATGCTGCGTCTTCCTTATCGATCTCCGTGGGACCGGATGTAATACCCTGGTCAGATGCTGTCACCTGCTTAGGTGTAACCACCCATCGTACACTCTCATGGGTTCAACAAACCGTGAGAGTGGTTGGCAAAATGAGGGCCGCTGTTTATATGATTAATCTTTGCCGTGGGCATCTACCCTTTAATGTTCGTAAGATGCTAATATCCGCCCTCGTCTTTCCACATATGGACTACTGCTGTCTATTGTACACGGATTTAACAGCGAAAATGAATCTCAAAGTACAGCGGGCGTTAAATGCAGACGTGCGATTTGTTTGTGGGGCAAGACGCGACGAGCGCATTACTTGCTACTATAGGAAACCGCCTATTTGTTGTAACGTTTTGTGCGGCCTATATCTGTGCCATACAAACAACTGCGGCGGCCACTATGAAGTGGTGATTTCGTCGTCCCTGCTTGTTGGACGGGCTGTTACCAGAAATGTTTTGTAGTCACAGCGTGCCGAGCGTGGAATGCGATTAAGTATGCAATACGAGCATGTAAAAATGTATTAAGCTTCAAAGAAGCGCTCAAAGGTGTACTGCTTCGTGAGATGGATGACTGAGGAGCGCGGAATGCGAAGTGTTTATCATTGATATTGTCCTTGTCCTGTTATGTTCCGTATTCATAGTTTCAATGTTTGTTGTAAATTTGTTCCTTAATTCTAATCAAAACTTAGCTGCAAATTCTTTATTTTTATTTATTTCCATTTATACCGTATTAAAATATCATTACCAATACTCTACGAATAGGGCCATAAACCTCGTTGTTGCATTACTCTACACAAATGTATTAAGTCATATGTAAGCACGGTACTCTGAGGGGGCGATAGCCCCAGTGTGTGAATAAACAATGTTCTCTCTCTCTCTCTCTCTCTCTCTCTCTCTCTCTCTCCTTCACCATTTGTTAGGGTATCAGGGATCATGAAGGAAGCAGCCAAAAAGACTGTTGGGGAAGAATTCATACAAACGCATAAATACACACACACACACACACACACACACACACACACATATATATATATATATATATATATATATATATAACGTAGGTATACGATTTGCAACATCTCAAGCTGCGTGCTGCGTAACGTACGCCCTTTTCTTTATTATCACCGGATATTAATTTCGAGAAATGCGCGATGGGTTTTAAAGAGTAACCAACACCACGCGGGGTCGACGATGACGAAGACGACAGCGACGTTAACTGATACTCTCTACCCCCGCAATGGTAAGACGATCTTTTGGGACTCTCTCTCTCTCTTCCTCTCTCTCACTCTAATGGTTTTAAGGGATCCTGTCTTGGCCGGGCTTCGACTCTGAGGTACCCATTATTCTAAAAGTGCAGTCTAATGTCATAAGGTACCCACTATATACATATGGGTGTGTGTGTGTGTAAGGAAAACCACGCAGTATAATAATGAGCTTTTCCTTGTGACCATTACCATCAGCCAGTGCAGACAAGAAGAACAGACACCCTAAAGCTTTCTCATCTCGAAGTACGTCAGCCTGCAGAGCCACCCCACTGTACCGGTTTCCTTTGACCCGTCTTCATTTTCAACTTTTTTTAGCTTTTTATAGGGAAGCAGGGAGCTAACGAGGGTACGCGAGGGAAGTACCCACATTCGGCATTCCTAGCTGTACCGTTATTCGTACAAACAGGTAAAACAACAATTGACAGGAATAATAATTCGACCGACCGACCGCTTGTTAAGCTTAAAAAAAAACGGGTGTCTTGCCGTCCCGATATCGTGGTCGCAGGTGTGATCCATATCGCGCGCGTACAAGTGGATATACGACGTTTGTAAGTGACACTCGGATATATTGGAACAAGAGCCCCGGGGATTTGGAAGTTGCGCGGGGAGAGTAGGAGGAAGCCGCACCGCGACATGCGGCCGCAGTCTCGTGCGTGACATCCACGCCTTTATTCTAATGCATATTGTGCACCTCCGCGTCACCGAGACGCCGACCATATGCTGGGATCGCATCGTATATGTATATACAGGGTGTTCCGAAAAGTGACGTTCAAAAGGGAAATTTAGACTCCTCGTATCAATACCTATCCGAATGAGCCCTTCTAATAACTTCCAATAAGTCGTCCAAATAACTAATAAGTTATTTTTAATCGCTTTTGTGAATGTACTTTCCTCTTGGACGTTATTCAGAGTAATTGGCAGTCATTTAGACTACTATACCTATTTTTTTTAACGATCTGAACTTGAGTGACTGGTCCTCACAAACTTATTTTCTAAACTTTGAGTAAAATGTAAAGCATGTACATTAGTGTTTAGTTGGTAATTTATTTATTGCTCAACAGCGCACTTCATAACTATAACACAAGTAAAAAAAAATCGCGAGAAAAGTAAATACACAAAATACGATAAAAAAATGCTTTTTTGTCGAGAAGCTAAAAAAGTTCGTAGGCCATACACGGAGCTCATTCGGATGGATACTGATACGAGGTATCTAGATTTGTCATGGCGTTGAAGTTTGCATCGTTGGAACGCAACGAAAATATTTTTTTCCTATTGCCTAATTTTGTTTTGGCACATTCAAGAAGGAAAATCGCTCAAATGTTTTTAAGCATCCTTATCAGAGATCTATAATCTCATTCTCCAAACATAAAAAGTAGGATAACAATAAAAGTAAAGAGTTATAAAAATGAAAAAGAATTTTCGTTGTATTCCAACTACGCAGACTACGAGACTATGATTTTCCTATTTGGACGTCACTTTTTGGGCCACCCTGTATATATGTATTTATATAAGCGATCAATGATCTCTCCCCCCAACTCGATTAGCCGGACACCCTGTTAACCGAAAACGTGACGCATCTCCACCAGCAGATTACACCGGACGGGGGATCTTTCTCGAACGAGCAGTCGAGAGTGAGGGACGGGAGATCCGGTTAGTCTTGATGACATGGGCCCATCGCTCTCCTTGTTGACGACCAAGCTTTCACACACACACACACACACACACACACACACACACACACACACACACACACACGCGCGCGCGCGCGCGCGCACGCACGCACCCACGCACGCACACGCACACACACGCACGCACACGCACGCACACGCACGCACGCGCGCGAAAAACTGTCCAGGTAGCCTAGATCTTAATATATTATTTTTTTCTCGAGAGCCTAGTAAGCGAACTTTTGAATATAGAGCGCGTGTGTTTTAAACGAATGAGGAACGAGGCGCGTGACACACGCGGTACCAGCAGGTCGTTCCTCATTCTGTTTTTTCTTCGACTATAATTATTCTGCAATTGTCGCTTCCGCGTCTGGCATTCCTGATGTGTGTGTGTGTGTGCGTGCGTGTGTGTGTGTGTGTGTGTGTGTGTGTGTGTGTGTGTGTGTGTGTGTATGTGCGTGTGTGTGCTTACTTGTATTTGTGTGGCCACGCTTCGAGCATTTTTTACTGTGGATAGGAGAGAGAAGAGAAAAAAGTGCACATACGAAGAGACCTGGCGTATGCGGAATGGCTTTGTTCTCGTATTATTCGATCATGAAACCTCCGTAATGCGCGAGTACGATGTACTTGTACACGTATGCAGGTATGTACATGTACCTACATTATATGTAATAGCCATTATGTGTATTTACACATATATAAGTTTCTTTAGTAGGAAACTTTGACTTGACCGCCGTTCGTGTCTAAAAAATGGCGCATGACAGTGCAAAGAAAAGATAGGGTTATAAATATTTATGAGTATTAATCGTTGCTTAAATGATTTTTGTATCTACCCACCTATCTGATCGGCATATAACTGTGTTTGTTAATTCATATAATATATTTATCCAGAGTGACAGTTATAAGGTGGTCATGTGTTTTTTTTTTCAAGGGTGGATACCGCGCAGATATTGTGAAACTAAGAAGACTATGATTTCAAATTGTTTTTCAAGTCCTTTCCGAAAAAATGTATAAGGTAGACGGCCCAGTGGCCGTCAGGGTCCTAGTGATTGTCACGTTTACGCATTAAATAAGTATTTTAAGATAAAACTCATTCCTTCGTGCAGATCTGTGCTATATTGGCTCCCAAGAGGTATTTACTGTGTAGTATTACATTTTCACAATTTTCACATCGGGTGATTTGAGAATACCTGTGGACTTGTGTGAAGTAAGTTTTCCTTCAAGTGATTAACAAGAATCTTAGTTTTGCGTTTAGCATTAAAAAATATAGTTTTATGTTAATTTCAACGAGTTTTCACATACAACGATTACCGGTTCAGCAACATAAACACTCTGCCGATTAATCGCCACGGCTGTCGACAACTGGGACAATGTTAGCAAGAAAAGAATCTACGAATCGAATATTAGTTTATAGAAAATCAGAAAAGAAATATTGGGTCCGTAATTAGCATTGTCTGAAAGATCCATGGACCAGTAATCGTCATACACATATTGGCGATAGTAAAAAGATATACATAGAAATAAATGTTGTCGATTACGAGGTCGTGACCATGTCGATAACTGGGTAAGTCTTGAATACAGATGAACACCACTCGATCGAAATAATATTAAAAATTATTTTATGAAAAAATAGTTGTTTACAATGACTACAAATAAATAAAAATTACAATTCTGACGTAATAGGCAATAATTAGTTCTGTTTTTGAAATTAATAAAGTTGCATGGAAGAGAAATTTATGTTTCAAACTCTTTATCAAATGTTTTAATAAAAATCATAAAGTTTGTGGCCCAGTGCGTAATAATAAATATAAAAAATATATTTATTTTTATACATTTGGCCCCATTTTTAAGAAAGTCGCATTTTTTTTACTGAAACAACGGCCTTTGTTCTTTTCCAAAAACCGCGATTGTTAATCGATTGTAAAAATCGTATGTACATCGCGATAAAATGTATCTAAGAAGTTATAGTTGAAATTTGAAGTGAATCGGTCTAAAAATGTGAGACCTACGAGTCCGTCCGATTTTGAAAACATTTCTTCATGAAAAACGCGTTCAAAGAACGACTTAAAATAACATTTACTCACTTTCCTAGTTGAGCTATATAAATTTGCAAAGTCAAGCGATCTGCTTAAGATGACGATTACTGGGCCATCTACCTTATCGTATTTTTGCAATGAGTAGTTTTTGCCAGGAAAAAGATAATGTTCCATTTTAAGTATAGCAGAATAAAGATAATTAAATTCCTAATGCCGAAAAACTACGTAAAAAAGTTTTTCAGATGGAATATTAAATACACAAATATATATTTGTACATTTATAATATTATATATACATGTATATAAAAGACACTTAATTTTAACGTTATGCGAATGTAATACAGTGAAACTTCGTTTATATGTTTCTCACTTATACACCAAATTTCTCTAGCTCGGGCAGATTCCGTTCGTAAAGATATTACATTCACTTCTACATTATTCTCATTTATACGTCATATTTGATGTATCCCTTGACAAAGTTTATTACCATTAGCGCAACTTGCTCTTGGTCTTATGGGAGCTTGTCTACATTTCAATATCACTATATATATATATATATATATATATATATATATAAACATGTTTATAAATTCATAGCATGCAATTTGTGGATATGATATAATAGCGTAGGCCCAACGTGTAGACGCCTCGTGCCGATGGGACCACGCGAGTCCGCTTGTCACATCTCCTACGCGCGCTGAAACCAGATTCTCAGAACTCACGAGAGTGTTGTATGGGGAGGGCTCCGGCGAAGTTGGTCCTTATTGGAAAAAAAGGAAAAAAATACGCGCAAGAGCGAGAGAGAACAAAAGGCTGCAAAAATGGAGGAAGAAGGCGTTCACGGACAGAGCGTGGACGCGAACATCTCGCCCGCGTATCAGCACAGCTGACAAACGTAACGCCGTAAAGTAATATGTAGGTAAGTGCGGCGGAGCGCAGGTCGCGTCCTTTTCTTTGCCAAGGGTTCCATGTATAGCTATGTATGTGGTGTGCAAGGATTCGCCACAGTTGAGATCGAGCATACTGATAAGAACCGCATACGCGTAAGAAGAGAAACAAATGTCCGTGGGGTTTTCGGAGATGGCGATGAGCACGAGACCACCGAAGAACTCAGAAAAAAAATATCACGTATTTTCGCCTCGGCCGATTATTACTGCGCTCACGAACAAATCTCTCCTGAAATTGTGCGGTGGCATTTGAATATTTTTCTTTCTCGCGTCCCCCTAGTGATCTTTCGGATCGATTGATAACTTGCACGGTTCATGGGATACAGGAATTTAATTATTTATCTCACGTTTCTGCGCGTGACAAATATTTTGTACGCGGAGAGATGTGCAAAGTTTGGATGAAGGTATGAAGCGGTATTGTACAACTGTTTGGTACTTTACGCGAAGACTTTTACTCGCTTCGTTCCTCTTTTTGCAACTGATGTCAGTATGCAGATATTAGCTGTATATGTGCGAGGCTGTCTGCTACTCGAAAACCCGGTGAAGACTACGAAACTTGACAAAGAAGTTCTAAAGCTCGAGTTTCACTTCGATCTTTGCGACAACTTTGCTTTCCTCTTTCTCCCTCTCTCTCTCTCTCCCACTCTCCCTCTCTCTCTCTCTCTCTCTCTCTCTCTCTCTCTCTCTCTCTCTCTCTCTCTCCCTCTTTCTCTCTCTCCCCCACTTTCTTTCTGTTCGTCTGCCGACTAGTTTCCTAACTGTATGTACGGAATGGACGCGTTTCTGCTGCAAACGCTCGCTCCAGAAGGCCTTCAGTCGAGACGTTGGCTGGTGAAGAAGAAGGTGGATGCAGCAGGTCCGCCCGCGAGAAGTGGTCCCGTCGTGTCATCGATCACACCAGCGAGATAAGAAACCGCGAGCAGCGAAAGAGCGAGAGGGCAACAGAGAAGGAGAGGAAAGATCTCGTCGCCTTGGAACGAGGAGAGAACAAGAAGAAGACAAAGAAGAGGATGAGAGAGAGAGAGAGAGAGAGAGAGAGAGAGAGAGAGAGAGAGAGAGAGAGAGCAGTGAGAATTCTTCGAGACTTCGAGCTGCAACTTGCCCTGTGGAAGTTGTTGAATAAATTGCCCTTTTTTGTGGTTCCATCTCACCTATGTATGGTTCCACGCATACACGAAGTTGCCCATGTGCTCAACGGCCCATCTCAATCGTTTCGAATCTCACCTGCGATCTTTTAAATGCTATAATGCTGCCTCGTATAAAACGTCGGATTTTATTTTATTTCTCGACATTTTTTATTTCGTAGGAATGGCAATAGGAGAAGAACCGGTAGGTTGATTCGTAGGTTTGAGATTTGTTTTTTCCATACGAAATCACGAGGTGAGTACAGAAATTTGGACAAACTTTTCAAGATGTTAATAAAAGCGAGGTTGGAGTTTGCACCGTTCTAATGCAATGGAAAATAATTATTTTTACTCAAGAGTTTTTAAGCCTATTAAGACCATGAAAGTGTCACTCAAACGTTTTTATGTATTCTCATCAGAGATCTACGACCTCAATTTGCACAAAAACGCCGTTTTGGACAGTGTAAAATAAGTAAAATAAAGTAAAATAAAGAACTGAAAAATGAAAAAAGGAATCGTTACATTCCAACAATGCAATCGTTAACGGCATCATAATTTTATCTTGGTGCAAACAAGTTGCGCACTTTTTATTTTCCATGCACGTTGCACTTCGCAAAATTGTTACGATTATTATACTTATATTTAAATATGAACAGTTTTTATATGCGCATTTCATTATTACGATGTTGAAGCTTGCATCGTCGGAATGCAATAAAAATTAATGTTTTTTAATTGCTCAGAAGTTGTTGGGCCAATTTACCCGATGAAAATAACTCAAACGCTTGTACGTATTTTAATTAGAGATCTACGACCTTAATTTACAAAAATGACTTTGGATAACGCTAAAAATAATGAAAAACAAAATCGGGGCATTCCAATTATGCAAACCTCAATCTCATCACTCAATTTCTTTATGATAGTGGTGACTTTCTGTATTTTCCGTGGGGCGATAAGAATGCCAAAAATACCGGTTTTTACAATTCTTTTTAGTTGTAAATAAAATAAATTATAAGTACATTCTGAACAAACAAGTTGTATATAAAATAAAGTTACCATAAAAAAAAAACTCACTCGTGAAAAAAACGGAGGAAATATACTCTTCTGCGTAAAAAAGAAACGATAGCGAAGTGAGATCAATGCACGATGCATTATGTGTAGAGCATTGATGCATTACTTTCTCCGTTATTTAGCTTATTGGAGCTCGACATATATGCCGTCATTATCGCCGTCAAACCCGTTTATCCTGATGCAAAAACGTGCGATCGGTTATTTATCGACAGTGGGGACCGAGTGCTTTGGAAATGAATGAAAGCGCGAATGAGAGAGAGAGAGAGAGAGAGAGAGAGAGAGAGAGCCGCGACTTGTATCACGGTATCCCACGATTGCAGTAATTCTAGGCCAATCGAGTGTCCGGCAAATATAACGGCGTACATAGATATTGAAATACCCATGCGAATGCATAACCGTATAAATGAGCATAAATGTCGCTATGTACGTGCAACTTTATATCAGCCGGTATTCCGGTATAAGCCGCGCCGTCGTGCCGCTCATCGCACATTTCTAGACCTGGCCACACGCGGTAATAGTCTCGTGTCTAACGGTTGCGTAACTCCTTATACGTACGTATGTACGTGTATACACACGCGCGTATGTATCTTTGGGACGCTCCCGCGTGAATGGTATAAAACTGGTTCATCCGGGTGGGGCTGCGTTGGACTTGTTCATTCATAATTCTCGCTGTGTATATCGCCTCGATGTCGCGCATTGTATGTATGCGTATCGCCAGCGCATGCATGAGTGTATATATATATATTATATATCAGGTCTTTGCGTATTGAAACCGCCCGCTCGCGATAGATGGTGTTGGGTACGGTAACTTTTTGAATTAAAAGTTGGCAGTATACACATGATTATAGGTTCACGGGGTCCCGCTGAAACGCCGTAGATGACATTCCTGCGACGAGTTGACATCATCTATTTTAATTGTGTTGACACTAGCATGTTGACGATACGTCACATTTGCGGCATATATTGAGCGATTATTCTTGCTCGTATATTTCGTTATATATATATATAACACGATATATTTCTTATTTGGAAAACCACCCAAAAGAGGGCTATCGTGTATAACGAGGGGTTGAAAGCGTCGGAAAGCTGGGGATCATTATTAGATGAAACTGATGCGTTTGAAGCGAGCTCTGCACGAGGAAAGGCCGGTATGGGACAAGTGCCATGACGGGTTGATTCCGCGGCACGACAACGCCAGGCCGCATGTTTAGACCAAGTACTTAGAAGGAATCAACTGGAAAATCCGACTTCACCCACTGTATCCCTCAAACGTCGCCTCCCTCCGATTACGATTTGTTACGATCGATACAGTCAGCGCCTACGGCTCAGCGGTTCACCTCGTATGAAGGAGTAAAAAATGGACCAAAAGATGGGCCAAGTTTGTCCGGTCCCTTTGGCAATACTTTGAATTAACCAGTTCGTCGGGTTCCGACCGACGAACCCAAACAAACACTATCTTTCGTATATTCGATATAAGGTATGAATCTGCGAATATTTCTGCGAAAAAATGACCGAATGTATGGAAAAGTAAAATATGAGATAATCACGCTTCCATGGATCCGCTAAAGGGCCAGCAGCTCTTTATTATGGATAAGATGCGTAGAATCCGGGAATCCCCGTTCAGAAGGCGCAATAAATGTTATTTTCTCGATTCTACACACCGAAAGTGAATAAAGGGCATGTGCTATGAGAAATGAAAAAAAAAGGAACGCTGGCGACGAATAAGAGTGTGCTATTTGCATACCAGTAGGATAGCGTTGAGACAACGGAACGGGGCCGCAAGAACCAGAAGTATTATATACAAACATACATACACACATATATATATATATATATATATATATATATATATATATATATATATATATATTCGCTTTTTTGTCGCTACTCTGTTCCTCGTGCTTCTCGTTAGCTATACGTGTGTGCAGCTAACGACAGTCGCTGAGAAAAAGAATGGCGACGAAGCGAGCTAAAAAAGAACGTACAAACCGAAAAAGACAATAGATGTAAAAAGGTAAGATATATATATATAGCAACGACAACCCTCGATTTGTAAGCAGGCATAATACAGTAGCAGCGTCAGATCTCGCGGTCTTCCTCTCGCGCCCTTCGCCCCCCTTGTCACGTCGTACCCCCATCGATATAGAAACACAGACGATACATCGGTAGATAAAATACCGGGCGTTTATACACTACGAGACAAAAGTCCGTATCGATCAGCCGAAAAAATATATAAAACGAATTACTGGATGACGGTGATTCTTTTCGATCAGGCTGTAAACTACGAACTTTCCTTTTGCGAGTCTTGGAAAAATGTTGAAAAAGCGTCGGACAGTCGTGAGAGGACAAGGTGGAGCAGACGGGGAGTTTTCGCGGTTGGAAATATTCAAGTACGGTAAATGTACTTTTGATCGGTGATGTATCTCGATATCTTTATGTTTACGAAGCCCCTCACCCGTTTATACTCCGATATCATTTCTCTCGTACACTCGTGCGGAGCTGCACGGGCTTTCGGGTGCTCTCGTGGCTAGGCGGCGTCAAATTTATCTGAAATTCTATCAGCGGGTCGGCAACCTCGTGCATTTTCGAAGAGTGAGGGAGAAAAAAGGGGGAGAGAGAGAGAGGCAGAGAGGTAGAGAAACCGACAGACAGACAAGGGTGCGAGGTCCTCTCTGCCACAGGACTGATACGATCCAATGGCAGACTGGGGGCACCCTGAGAGCGCCCTCTCACGTTCAAAATGCGCATAATCATGATGATCCCTCAATACCACTCTCTCTCTCTCTCTCTCTCTCTCTCTCTCTCTCTCTCTCTCTCTCTCTCTCTCTCTCTCTCTCTCTCTCTCTCTCCCTCCCTCTGTCTCTTTCTCAGCTCTCGCTCTTACACACATTTTCGCTATTCAACTGAAATCGGGATCTCTCCGATACTCTCTCACTTGTTTTCGTCTCTGGTGTGGCCGATCGTGTGCACTGTACGCGGTGCAACTCATTCCCGAGTGGCTCGCGAGAGAATCGACGAAACGTGTCTCTCTCATTCCACCTCAAACACACACACACGCACACACACACGCGCGCGCATATATATATATATATATATGTGTGTGTGTGTGTGTGTGTGTGTGTGTGTGTGTGTGTGTGTGTGTGTGTGTGTGTGTGTGTGTGTGTGTGTATAGGGAGGAAACGCGCTCGGGGCAATGGGCAGACAAGCAGCATCTCGAGAGTCGAGGGTCCGAACATACGCGCACACGAGACAGAGATTTAACGCTCCTCTCCGCGCTCCATTCGAAAGCATGAAATTATAGAAACACTATCGCGCAGGATGCGTCCGCAAGGACGAAATACCAATAAAATTAATATTAGCGGTGGCCAAAAAAAGGAGAAAAAAAGACTTCAGTAGATACATAGTGTAGTCTAATTGCATTCGTCTGGATATTTTCGAGCTCGCCGGGATCTGGACTTTTTTCTATCTTTGCCTTTCGTAGACGTTAAAAAGTACCAGAGAGAAAGAGAGAGAGAGAGAGAGAGAGAGAGAGAGAGAGAGAGAGAGAGAGAGAAAGAGCGAGAGGGAGGGGGGAGAAATCTTGATTGGGTTTTATTACGTCCTGGTTATGCCACTGTTGAGCAAAGTAAGTACGTATGCATTACATATTTTATTTGTCTCCGTTGCTGTCAGAGAGTAAAACTTAATATAAAATGAAAATAATGAAACATAGTATGAAAATATGAAAATAAAAGTGAATTTGAAAAAAGTTAAGATTACAAAAAAATAATCTGATTCTTTTTTATTAACTCATACGTAACAAAATAAAATGAAATAATACTAAATGAACCAAAATCCCACACAAACCCAAACAAAGAGAAAAAGAGATGCAGAGAGATGCAGAGAGAGAGAGAGAGAGAGAGAGAGAAAGAGAGAGAGAGGCGGATCCACAATTACAGAAACTCGAGGTTCGCGCGCGTCCGTTTAGCCATATACGACGCGCCTGCGTTTCTTCTTTTCATTCTTTTTTCGTCGGGGAGACTCAAAACGTTTTCGACGCGCGGACCTACGTAGAATAGCAGAAACTCCTCCGACCGCGGCACAAAAATACCGAGAGATCGCGAAACTCTATACTTTTCTGTCGTTCCGCTGAGGAATTCTCGTTTTAGCTAAAAAAAAAAAAAAAAAACACGAAATGAAAAACGCCGGAGTCGTGGCTACGAGGTCGACGTTACTTTTTTTTTGTTGCTTTTGACCGGAACTCCCGCTTCTTCGTCTGCACTATGTATATACAGCGAGTATGTATTTTACAGAATCGTCTATTATTTTTCGATCACAAGGGAGACGCCTCTCCCACCACCCTACAACCCTTCGGAGCGAGAGGGCGGATCTTCCAGGATGCACCGATACGCGAAAGATCGAGCGAAGCCCTTGTCCCCCTTTCTATCTCTCTCATCGAGCTTATAATTGTGTATGTGTGTTTACGAGAGCGGAATAAAAGTGCACTCTCCGTATAAACGAAACAATTACATCCTCTCTGGAATCCAACCCCCTGCTGCTGTCAGTCTCTCTCTCTCTCTCTTAGGGAACTTCAGCTCCAGAGCACGAATGAACCAATGTTCTTTCTCTTCCTCTCTTGTTTCGTCTCCGATCGCGAAGCGGACCGAAACTTCTATCGGCTATCAAGTTTCGCAGCGCCGTGCCAATAAACGAGCGATCGGCTTTTTTCTCTTACATTTTACGGTGCCGTAATAAGGTAGTATAGGTATACAGGGTAGCCCGAGAAGTGACGGCGAAAGGAAATGTGCATGCCGCGTATCAATATTCATCCGAATCGTCCCCATGCACGATCTACGATCTCTTCGCGAAAAAAGCATTACATTTTTTTTCAAAGGTTTCCTGTAGCAGAGGTTTGTGTATTTTTCTCTTTTGTGCATGCGCTTTTCTCTGAGAAGTTTTCGAAAGCCATTGGGAATCATTTAAAATAGCATGAGGATTTTTTTTTCATCATCTGAACTTTAGTGACCGATCCTCTCAAATGTATTTTTTAAACTTTTGATCACAATCTACAGTTGGTAATTCATTAATTGCTAAAATTGAATGAGCTACAGCCTCCAGCAGCTGGCCGGGCGAACGGTAGCAGCACCATACTTCAAAATTCAAACGCGATTCTCTCGAAGCACAGTTTTCGAAGTCGGTGGACATGATATCTCGAGAACCTCTTGATGGATTGTTTCCAAATTTACAGGAGTTATGATGAAAAACATTCAAAGGTCGTTGACGGTCTCATTTCTGTAAATCGATTTTTATTTTTTTTAGGTACGTCAAAATGACGACTTTTTTCGTAGATTGTGTATGCTCGAGTTTCAATTCGTCGCCACGTTGTTAAAAATTAACGATCGTTATCAACTCGTATTTATTGTTAACTTGAATTTGTAGCATCGATACTGACCTTGAACGACTTTGACCCTCTAATGTTTTTTACGCACCTTGAGGTGCTTCACAAGATGGTTGAAAAAAAGTACTATTCCATTTTAAAAAGTGGCATTGACCTTCACCGTGCGTCAGCGCCTCCACCGACTTAAAAAAAGTTGGTCGCATTTGTGGTCGATTGAGATCGATAATTACCGAGTTATTTCGGGTGGCACAGATAAGAGGGACACCCAGTATATACAGGGTGAGGCATAGAAAGTGTTACAGAGCAATAGCACTCAAGCTATTGATCATATCCAAAAATGTTTCAGACAAAAGTTTCAGTGTTTGAGAAGGCCGTCATACTGGACCACCCTATTTTTTTATCGGTGGAGACGCTGAAGCTACGTCAAGATTAACTCCACTTTTTAAAATGGAATGGTACATTTTTTTCAGCCATCTTGTGGAGCACCTCAAGCCGCATAAAAAACATCGGGGGGTCAAAGTCGTTCAAGGTCCGTATAGATGATACAAATCTAAATATTTCGGACCACTACCAAATATTTGCTAGTGATCCGAGATATTTAGATTTGTATTTCATTTGAATAGGTGACCTTAAATGACCTTGAACGACTTTGACCCCCCGATGTTTTTTATGCGACTTGAGGTGTTCCACAAGATGGTCGAAAAAAATGTACCATTCCATTTAAAAAAGTGGAGTTGACCTTGACCTAGCTTCAGCGCCTCGACTGATAAAAAAATAGGGTGGTCCAGTATGAGGGCCCTTTCGAACACTGAAACTTTTGTCTGAAACATTTTTGGATATGATCAATAGTTTGAGCTCTATTGCTCTGTAACAATTTATGTGCCTCGCCCTGTATACATTCAGCAAAAAATTAAGGAGAGATATACACCTAGATGGTCGAGGTCGAGGATTTAGAAGTTATGAACATTCCATCGACCGTAGAAGACCTACACTATGGGCCCGGTATCGATGATTCCATGTAAGTTGACAAATTCCATGATTTATTCTATCCCAAATTTTCAAACGCGTTTTTCTCAAAGCCACGTTTTTAAAATCAGTACGCAGGAGTTTTGAAAAACCAATGAACCGATTGCCTTGAGGTTTTTTGTGGTTATTCTATACACCATTATCTAGTACTTGTCATAGGATTTTTTTCCGTTACTTACTTTTTGTTTTATAGGCAAAATAATAACTAATTTTTGGCCCAAAAATCACTATTTATGTTCAAACGTCCGCCATTTTGTCATAAATCGATATTTTCAAAATCGGCTATGACAAGTACTAGATTATAGTATCTAATTTAATAATCTTTTTGGTTTTTTTTTTTCAGATGATTTTTGAAGAAACGCTATGGTATACGGTGGTACCCACCGTAGTATACGCAGATTTTGCGCAGGTATACGCAGATTTTTTTACGACGCTCCAAGGATTATACATTATCCTTATATATTTTCGATATATAAGGATATATCGAATAATCATAATTTGAATAAAGAAAATTAAAAATATTTTTGAATGTATATCCTTTTAGATAATTAAAACCCCAATCCGAAATTTCAAATAGTTTTCCTCGAAAAAATTCACAAAAATGACCTTTGTCCGGCTCCTAGGTGTATATCTGCCCTTAAAGGAGCAGAAAAATTTTAAAAAAATAAAAATTAAAAAAAATTCGGTGATTTTCGCAAGGCCGTAATTTCGTGAAAAATGGTTAGATCGGGGAAAAAAGCATTCTAAAACTTGAAATCTCTAGTTTAAGAATCTTGCGGACAATTTTTTTTTCGGAATCCTCCATGGTCTCATCACTTTCTTTTCCTAGTTGAATCAATGTTGGGGTCTCTTAGCTAGATTCTTTAGCTTTAATTTGGTACTTTTCGCTCTCTGTACGACCATTTGTCGCTGAGATATCGCCGATTGAATGAAATGTCAGCTTTTTTCTTTGACCATCGATATCTCATGAACTAATGATCGGACAGTGAACGGAAGGTGGGTTTCGGAAACTTGAATAAGTCCTCTATAAGTTCCTTTTGATATTATAAAGAATTTTTTGTAAGCTCAACATTGGTTAGAAAAAGTACAAAAACATGATTTTTTCTGCTGTTTTGGAAAATCCACCACAACTTTGCAAATATTGCGAAAATTACCAATGTTTCCCGGTATGTTTTAGCTCAATACATGCCAAACACCCTGTGAATTTTTTAATCGATTGATTAAACCGTTTTTGAAACATTGAATTTTGAATTTTTTGTTTACTTTTTAAAAGTTTAAAAACAAATTTCGTTATTTTTCTTCCATTTCTCATCAACTATTAATCAAATGTCAAAAAAATATATTTCATTTTGATTTCAAAAATCTGTTATTTTTCTTACAATTTCTCATTAACTATTCATCAAATTAAAAAAAAAATGTTGATGTGTAGAAAATTTTATGAAATCATCATCTGTTCAGTGTTGATGCGATTTTTTCGTATGCAGGCCACAATTTATCGAGTTACAATTAATTTAACATTAGTTACGTTAAATTTGATTAAGATTAATCAAGTTGAAATTTTGATTTTTTTGAGTTTTGAATTTTTTTCGAGATTTGATGAGTATTAATGCAAAATTGGGAGAAAAACAACGAATTTTTCTTTATCTTAATCATCGTCTATTGACGTTTAAGGAGCAATAAAAGTGAGCCTTCAATTTTTGACAAAACTTTGACGATTTGGGTAAAAGAAACGGTATACCCGATCGATTAAAAAATGTACACGCTCTTTGGGCATGTATTGAGCTAAAAAAACCTGGAAACTTGGTAATTCCCGAAATATTTGCAAAGTTGTGGTGAATTTTCCAAAACGGCAGAAAAAGTCATTTTTTGTACTTTTTCAAATCAATATCGAACTTGAAAAAAAAGTCCTCTATAATACCAAAAGGAACTTATAGAGGATTCATACAAGTTTCCGAAACTTGCCTTCCGTTCTCCGCGAGATGCTTCAATTAGAGATTACAAGCTTCAAAATGCTTTTTTTCTTTTCCCGATACGACCAGTTTTCACAAGGTTTTCACGGCCTTCGAATAATCACTGAAAAAAAATTTGAAGTTTTTTGCTCCTTTAATTTTTGCTGAGTGTATATATAAACACATACGCGCGCGCGCGCACGCACGCACACAAATATATATATATATATATATATATATATATATATATATATATATATATATATATACACTCAGCAAAAATGAAAGGAGCAAAAAACTTAAAATTTTTTTCAGTGATTATTGGAAAGCCGTGAAAACCTTATATATATATATACGAGTCAATATACACAGTCAATATATCTAGATTGCGTTTCCTCCTGCCCTCCTTAAAGATCATCGCCGCAGGATGGAATAAAACTTGCTATAACTAATCAAATACAGTGAATTAACGTGATTGCAAGAATGTTACGTTGTTCTCAATCTCGGTGCCCTTTAAAGTACCGAAGCCATATATATATATATATATATAGGTTTCCGTAATGTCTTGGTTGCATCGCGCGGTTAATGTACGAGGGGAATGAATAAGAAGAAGAGGAAGGAGACGAGGTATCTTTGTGTTCCAATTATACAGCGGAAGAGTCGCAATCACACGCGCATGCACGAAAGTCGCTGGGAAATGTTGCAGGAGTGCTTAAAGAGTGGAAACACGGGGGCGGGGGGGTTCAGGGAAGCGTATACCTGTGGATGGCCTGGGAAGCTGGAGGACGTTCTCGACGAAAGGACGAGAGAAACGTCGTCTTCGTCGCTTGTGGCCTCGGGGCTGTGTGTCACCGATGCCAAGAGATCTCTGGGCTTGCTCTTGAACGCTCCGTTGCTCCGTTGGATTGTTCCAAGTGTATGCATATGTGTGTGTGCATGTTTGCGCATATACGGTTTGCCACATCTCTCGGCGACTAGAACTCCCGGCTACGGAGCGCGACCAGATGTCACTCTTGGAGACGCCACCGCACCGCTGTGGCGTTTTAATTACGGCACCTCTCCCGGACTTACCGGAGGCTATATACCGGTCGCTAGTGCACCGGAATACCGACAATCGATCACCACCACCGCCACCACCGCCACCACCACCACCTCCCCCTCCCCCCTTCTCTCTCTCTCTTTGTCTCTCTCGCATCGTCACCATTCCAAATGGCTCGTCATCTCCGAGAAAAATCTTTGCTATTGCCGGATATATCCAGTTCATTGAAAAGTGGAAGGCGCCTTTCGCGCTTCCAGGTCCTCATTAAAACTGGAGCTGGAATGGCCTCACGCGGGTATCCGACCACGCGGCAATGTGGGAATCGAAGCACGCCGTGGATTGAGCAATCAGGCACCTGATTATTCAGGAAAATGCTCTCACTCTCTCGTCGCATTTGGAGAAGGAATCCAGGGTGGAGGGCAAGGCATGTAGCGTGGTTCTTAATGGAATTAATGCGAAGGATGTGCGACATTAGAGAGAAAGGGGGGAGAGAGAGAGAGAGAGAGAGAGAGAGAGAGAGAGAGAGAGAGAGAGAGAGAGAGAGAGAGAGCGGGGGGGGGAGAAAGAGAAAGAGAGAGCTGACGTTTCGAAAAAACCAATAGTCCCATTTCGCGATCCGTTGAACGGAGAACAGAGTGAGACTCTTCTTTTTGCTCGAACCGTCACTCGTCTTGAAGAACAGTGAGCCGTGAAATTTCTACCATCGAGCGGCTGTCAAGTCGCCTCGAGGGCCACCAAACTAAAATAAAATCAACGTGCGACCGGAATCGAAATTCGTCATGAAAAAAATTCAGAACGCTGTACTAGGGGAAACTACAATTGAAAAGGGGTTAGAAATGATTTATCGATTGAGCTTATCCTAAATTGAAGACAGTGTGAGACCTGACCACCGCAGGAACATCTTTTCATTCGACCAAACCTGCACCTTGCAAGAACAATAGATGAGAAAAATTGCGAAAACTGTCGCTGCTATCGATTGTACACTTAGGAGGATATCATTTCCGGCCGCACACTCGCCGAAAACCGCAACTTTACATGAAAAACGATCGAGGTATGCCTAAAAAAGTTCTTGCCCCTAATCTCGCAACGTTAATTTCACTTTGGGTCTCCGCGATACACGCAATTTCCACTTTCCTAAGAGCGAGGGCGAGAGAGAGAAAGAGACAGAGGGTTTGTCAATTCGTAGTCGGAAATGATTGGGAACTATTGTATTCCGTATATGTCTGTGCCTCTACAACCCCCGACTGCCACCCTCCCCCTGTCGCTCGATTCTCTATATTGGAAATGATCGCCCTCGCCTATTCGTCGCTCCATTTCGATTAAAACTCCGCTTTGCATTTGGACAGCCTCCATATACAGTTATACTCCAATGACGTCCATTCGATCTCGCTGTCCATTGAATGTTCTCGTTTGCTCTTTCGGCCGTCTCTCTCTCCCTCTCGCTGCACTTACGATCTTCGTGTCCATTGGGACGAGAATTCACGAGAGCTTCACTGGCGCACAGAGTTCGTCGCGATCAAAATTCATATGAAAGTTATGGCTCGATGTTCATTGATTCCAGACCCTGCAATCGGCAGACGCGATCGTCCATGCCGATCCTTTTTCCTTTCTACTTTCAGCGCTGTACTTACCGCAACTTCTATACACTGGATGCATTCGAGAGCAAAAAAAAAGAACGCGCTCCGCTATCGGAGCTGAAGGTCTGTCGGAATATATTTTCGGAATGCGCATTATGAAATCGCGTATGAATATATGGATATATTCGATATACACACGCACACACACACATATACATGTGCCCGCGAGAGAGTAGCGAAGAAATTCTCGCGTGTCATACTTAGTCCGCGGTATTTCCTTTCGTCTGCGGTTAACGTGGCTGCCAAGATAGCAGGGGGAACGAGAATGGATTCTTAATGAACGATGACGTTTCAATATTTTTCGATACGTAGTCTACCCCATCTATACCTCCGTGTGTATATAGCTACACGGGCATACAGAGCTCTCTCTCTCTCTCTCTCTCTCTCTTTCTTTCTCTTTCTTCGTGCCTCCTTTCCATACGATCGGGCATTTTCCGTCTCTCTCCGTCTCGCTGACTTTCTCTTTCTCGGCAAACGCATTTTTCTTGGGCGCGACACGCACGAAACGTGTCAAGCATACAAAGTAGGGAAGAGATGCCTGGCACGGTGAGAAGGGTGGTAAAAAAAATAGATCCGAGAATCAGAAGCTCGGAGACCAAATATTTTGTCGGGCATCGTGCTGTGGTGTGTTTTCCTATACTTTTTTTGTCAGATCTTGAAAAATTGTGGGGATGGAAGATCGGAATAAGGGAGAATTTTGCGTTTCACTGGGAGCGTGACGAGAGGGATTCTCGTACGAGTCATCGTCGCACGTATGTGTGTGGGGGCTATGCGAGGTGGTTGGATACGAAATCGCCCGCTGGCAATAGATAGCGTTAGGTGCACTATTTTCTCGAA
Source organism: Ophion obscuratus (assembly GCA_964007375.1). Taxonomy (NCBI): domain Eukaryota; kingdom Metazoa; phylum Arthropoda; class Insecta; order Hymenoptera; family Ichneumonidae; genus Ophion; species Ophion obscuratus. The sequence goes on along the minus strand of OZ023316.1, from coordinate 59,773,619 downwards.
TTAAAACTTGGCGATACACACGACAGGTCCATGGAGTACCCCTCAAACGCATTTGCATTTTTGCGACGTGTTGATATGATCTATTTTAAGGGGTCTTCTCACTTCAGACGCTAAAACAAGCCTAATTTCATGCATTTTTTTGTTAGGTTTATATTGTAGATATTGATATAAAAGTTGTTACACTTAATAAAAACACTTTCGAAATACATTTAAAAAAAAAATTTATGTATTTATGTAACCCAAACAAACTTTCAACGCGTTTTTCTCGATACAACGTTTTTCGACGGCTTGTTGATAAAATCTTCGAAACTACTGAACCGATTCGTATGAAATTTTAACCAGATATTATTTACAACTATAGCTATAGTGCGTATCAAGGATTTTTTTTAAATTTCGATATTTAATATTTTTGTTTGCCAAAAACGGTGAAAAAAATGTTTTGTTGTTTTTTCGAAAAATGTCCGCCATTTTGTTATTTTTGCATACATCAAAAATTGTATGACATGCGCTATAGCGATTAACATACTGAATCTAAAACCGTTTGATTTTGTTGTGTCGAATGATCCATCTCCGAGATTTCATCAACAGCGCAGACGTACAATTTTTTTAGGACATTTTTTTAACTAGCATTTTCGTCCATAAATAGTAAAGTCACTATTTGGATAACAACAAATGGATAATGTGTTTTTTTAAATGAATTTCGAAAGTGTATTTATCAAGTGAAACAACTTTTATATGAACATCTATAATATAAGGGGATAAAAAAAATCATGACAATAGCCTTTTTTAGCGTCTAAAGTGAGAAGAGACCCCTTAGATATCTACCTAGAGACCCGAAAAAATGGCCAAATTGCGCATTTTTTTTCTTGGAAATGGTTGGTAAATAAGAAACGCCTTTTTTCAACAAAAATGTACATATATTGAGAGCCTTTGAAAAAAAACACCGAATAATACGAACAAACAAAATGACGGCCGCCGGCAGATGATGACATTTTTGTTCGCGACGTTTGCCGGTGGACTCTCTCTAGCTTAAACGGTCTATCCGAAATTTCAAAACCAAATGGGTTACTGACGTTAACAATAAATACGAGTCACTGACGATCGGCGATTCTTTGAACATTTTTTAACAACGTGGCAACGAATTGAAACTCAAGCACACAAAATCTCTGTAAAAAGTCGTCACTTTTACGTGAATGTTAAAAAATAAATATCGATAGTGAAAAAGTGAAATCGTCAACGACCTTTAAATATTTCTCATCGTATCTGCTGTGAATTTGGAAAGAATTCATCAAGTGTTCTCGAGATATCAAGTCCGCCGACTTTGAAAACAGTGTTTCTTGAAAAATAGGCTTAAAGTTTGAAGTATGCGGTGCTGCTTTGCTCATCCGGCCGACTGTTAGAAACTGTAGCTCATTCAATTTTAGAGATATTTCAATGACATTTTGAGGGAATATAGCTAAAAGGTGATACTATCGAATAAAAATATCGTTGGGAAAGGCAAAATTTTTTTTACCCATCTAAGGGAGATGTAGCCCGTTAATTGTACTGACAATGGCAAGCTTTGTTGAAAATAAATCACATTTCCGGAAAGTTTTTTTCAATTATTTCCCGGCTAAGGAATCAGCAGCGGAAACGTATCGTTTGCTAGAGGAAGTGTATGACGATGCTCCATCGAGTGGATCCTTCAGTACCATCAACATTTTCGAATATATTTCAGTGGATCGATTTAAACAGGTGACCCTGTACACTCACACGTACATACACATTATTGCGTGTGTACGTAATCGATGACGACGGGGAGAACGATCGAAGCTCGAAATGATTAAGCGCGTGGGTCGAACTCGCGCGCGTCGTCTCTTCGTGCACGTTTTCCTTCGACGTAAAAACGATGCTATATACCTATCAATATGAGCCCGCTCACGAGAAGGCATCACTTTCACGAGGGGCTCGTGACAAGAGATCCTAATTAGGGATCGCCTTGAGTTTCAAGGACGCATTCACGGGTTGCGAGAGATGAGATTCTTTCGGTCTCAATCGTAGCGAGGACAAAACGATACTCAGAGACCATCCGAAGAATTATTTCCTATCGGAATAATAACAAATGCAATCAATCATAACAATCAATTATTCGTTTCGGAAACGGCATTAGAATGGGTAAAATTAGAGAAAAAGAACAGTCAAATTCTCCGAGGCAAGATGGACAATGATTATCAATTTTGGTGGCTGTTTTTTTCTCTGCTTTTTAAAACTCTTTTCACAATAATTCCCGATTAATTTGTCATAGCGGATCTCACATTTCAATGTTGCGCACTCGGCGGTACATGGACATTCATCATGCTTGTCTGACATTCGAAAAACTGAATTTTCGCGTATAAAAGGAACAAAACTTCACAGGAGTGTACGATTTGCGAGGTGAGAAAAAAATCAATTGTCAACGATTATAAATCGTGGACCAACGCTGGGTATTCTGCGAGACGTAGGAAATTAATTGTAGATTCTTACGTTCGAATAATACGTCCTTGGAAGATCGTATATGAAGGGGTGTGCATAGGCTCGAAACTTGAAAAATTCCATTTCAATCGATTGAAAGTCTACGGTCTCGACTTGAATTTACAACGAAGATTTTGTGGACTTTCTAAAAATTGACCGAATTATAACCATATTCGCGAACAATGTGTTTTATGTCAACGGAGTAAGTCGTATCTCAAAATATATTTGTTCGATTTGCTTCAAATTCGAATAGAGCATAGTTTATTACATGTTCTATGGTATGACCGAATGATTTTTCATATGTTTATCCATTTGCGAATAATTGAGGTTGTTTTTTGTTGTTGTCGAAAACCGAACTTTTTTTTTGTACAGTTTTCCATTTGCGTAGTTTAAAAAATATTAAAAGAGTATCCATTCACACAAAGTTTTTATTATTATACTAAACGTCCATGTTTTTATTTTTCCGTTCAGATGAGTCTAGTTGCACAGAAGCACCTACACCGATTCGCCATGCAGCAACAGCAACACTGTTAAAATAATAATAACACCATTGTTTATCAATATTATTCAATGAAAAAACACCAGCTTGGCAAGACTATGTATCAATTGTGTATAAAATCCCGACCTCGTAATCCCAATACCCTGATAAAAAAAAAATATATCGAAAATTCTGCAGTTTGTTTGGGACCAAAACCCAAGACTTGTTAATCCTGTATCGACGAGCAAGAACCGTGAATCTGTCATTTGTCTCAGGATTCACCGGCGTAGACATACTAGTCGTCCACACACGCCCACCCACACACATGCGCGCGCGCGCTCGCATGTTGTGTGTGTATATAAAAGAGACTCGTGAGGTGATTTTCTGTCCTCAGGGAATGCGGTTTATCTCCAAAAAAAATCTAAGCAATAAGTGAATTGAAGCTCAAGTCTTTGCGCCTTCCAAACGCCTTGTGAATGTCAACGAGATCTTTCGCCCGTCGCCTTCTCAGGGAAGAGGACGGAGGGTGGGTAAATTCTGCAACGCATCCCTTAAATCGAGGAGATGGAAAAGTGACGAAGAGAGAGGTAGAAAAGGGAGTTTGTGTGTGTGTGTGTGTGTGTGTGTGTGTGTGTGTGTGTGTGTGTGTGTGTGTGTGTGTGTGTGTGTGTGTGTGTGTGTGTGTGTGTGTGTGTGTGTGTGTGAGGGAGAGACGTATTGGTTCGTTTCTTTTTTTTTTAGAGAGAGAGAGCGAAAGGGAGAGGAGGAGAGAAAACGCATCTCAGAGGCCCCATTGTAGGAACCTTATGGACAATTTTCCATACAGGGCTTCACGAGTTCTCTTCTTTCCGGAGCGTGCACCCGAGGCTTGCTTGAAGAAGAGGGCGAGTGTGTGAGAGAGAGAGAGAGAGAGAGAGAGAGAGAGAGAGAGAGAGAGAGAGAGAGAGAGAGAGAGAGAGGGAGATGAAGATTGAAAAGTGTATAGAAACGAGGGTGAGGTTCGAATTGTGATCGCAAGACGCTACGGGTATAAGCATCTCTTGTTACTTGACTATATACATTGACGAGATGAATCCTTCCCGTCCTCTCGTTGTCTTTCTCACACTCTTCTTATGAGCTTGCAAGACGATCCGCAGAATTTTATGAGCTGAATCCCCATCTTGCTCGATGTACTTGACATCGTTCAACGATCAAGACCAAGAGAGAGAGAGAGAGAGAGAGAGAGAGAGAGAGAGAGAGAGAGAGAGAGAGGAGGGGAGAGGGGGAGGGAGAGATAGAGGTAAAACGAAAACAGCTTGATCCTATACATGTACTATTAAATTGAGAATACCACAACGTTGTTGCAGCAGATCTCTTTTTCTCATTACACAAATTGATCTTTATGGACACAGACATACATACATACATGTAAGGTGCATATAGTTTGCACGAGAAGAAACATGCTTCTTCATACCTAGACTAACACTGATACGTTTCGATAGCGTCCGGCTTATTCTCCACTATTCGGATTTTCAAGAGCCTCGTATATTTTCATGAAGCATCAAGTATTTCGCATACCGTCCGTCTCCGCATTTATGCGAGCTCGATGTGTTTCGAGGAGCTTTCCTAGCGAATAAAACACATTTGGGAGAGCTCTTCTTCTTACGAGTGTGGGATAAGGGCAAGGAAGACGAAGCGAAACAAGATGAAATTTCTCCTTCCTGCTGCAAAATGCGTCCTTGTATATACACACACACATGTGTGTGTGTGCATAGATACATATATATGACATACTCCTCGATGTGACGTATACGACAAGGAATTTCATTTTGTATAGCAATAGACGTACCATAAGATGGTTCAAATCGTGAACCCATAACAAGAGACGTTAGGATCCCTCTCGTAAATGGGTATCACAGCAGCTCCAATGATGAAGCTTTTATATGACTTATAATATGTGTATTTAAAAAAAATTTCTTCTTATTATTATTATACGAGATGCGCAATATTATTCTTATTATTGTTCTTGTTATCATTTTATTTCAAAAAATGATATAATTTTACTATTATTATTAAGATTATTGATATTATTATTATATAGATATCACATATCTAACACCTGCATGACGTTCGAATAACCTTGAGGAACAATGAGAGAGACAGAGTGAGAGAGCGAGCGAGAGAACATTCGTTTATTTCGTGCTCTGAGGCTATAGCCCCCTAAGAGCACCGTGCGCGGAAGAGAGAGAAAGAGAGGAGGCGAGGTATATGAGCACAGCAAGATCTCCGTCACAATATTCACGTCATCACTTTATCGATCATCCTGTGGCAACAACGACGATACGAACACACAGGGATTAGACACGCATCGTGAGATCGCACGCCGAGTCGTGCAGGATCGGGGAACGCGCCTGTGCATTCTGGATCCTTGGTACACAATAGATCCTTACATGTGTGCACACTCACACACACACACGCCCGCGCGCACACAACACGTTGTATCTATGTAACGTTGCCTATCGGCTCGTCTCGTAATTTTGAGGACGTTCTTTAATATTTTTAAAAATAAATTGTTAACTTTGCGTAGAGAACGGGCTGTCGAATTGAATTTATATAAGTGTGGTTGAATTTTTCTAAAGGTGATTCTTAGGACATTGGAAAGAGTGGTATGAGTTTGCGATAATGAGCTACTTTAAGGACAATGCTCAAACTCGGGTGTCTTCAAAATAATCCCCCCTTCCTATATTCTAGCTGGTGAAAAAAAATTGTCGACCCTCATTCTCACATCTCCGAACGTGTTCGTTATACAAGTAAAAAGCCTTAGGGGAGACCGGGGCAAAATGGTATAGCGGGGCAAAACGGTACCGGGGCATAATGGGATCGGGGCATAATGGGATAGCAAAAAATGAAGTTTCTTGGTGCTTGATTTGGGGCAAAATGGGATAGGGGCAAAATGGGACAGAGAGGAGTGGAATATCAAATTGGGGCAAAATGGAATCGGGGCAAAATGGGACACACAAAAATGAAGTGTCGCAGCCCGCTGAATTTGGGGCAAAATGGGATGGCAGGAAAATTCATGCTTCGGCTCTATGAAAGAGCTGTTGAAACATAATCTAATCTAAATGGTGCTTGTGGTTCGTTTCAGTCCACATATACGCAGATAATACGGACTGACCGATATATTTGTCGACACATATCCGTCGATTTCATGGGGAGCGGCGGTCCTAGTTTCATAAAACAATTTACGTAAAAATTGACAAGAGTTAGATTTTCATCAATGGCTTGAAAATCAGTATCAGTAACGTGCAGTTGACAGAAAATAAATTAAAAAAAAAACAAAGAAAGATAAAAACAAAAAAAACCATAAATTGCACGCGTCAGATTATAAAAATTACTTGATTATTTAAATAATTAATAACGACAAAGAAATTGTACCAATCGAATAAGAAGGCTCAAATAACAATTTACGTCAAGTTTGGTACAGTTCTGACCGCAGAATCAAAAGTAATTGTTTAACAAACTTTAATAACAAATGAAAAATTAGTATTTTTTTGAATGTTGAAGTACTTAAATTTATTGGATTCAACGAATCCTGACGAGCCGAGCACGAACTGTTGTAAAGTCAAAAATAATAATAATTGTTTAAGCGATTGAGTTAACAAATAAAAATTGTCATCTTCTTTAATGTTAAATTACTACGATTAATCAAATTTCAACGAAATCGAACGAGTCGACCTTCAAACATTGCCTTAACCGCATGTCCAATCATTATATTTGGTCAAACAATGAATATCAAAAAATCAATTGAAATTTTAGACTGCATTAATAGTCATTATCGCATTAATAGACTGCACCAAACTTGCGAAGATGCTAACCGAATGATAAAAAATTATTATTTAAACAATTTCATTAACAATTAAATTGTTCGAATCGAATTGTTACGCTCGATTAACAATTTCCAAAAAATTTCAGAAAATGCCGATCGTACAATGAAGAATAAATATTTGAACAATTCAATTAACAAATGAAAACCGCTGCAGTCTTTAATATTAATAAATTATTACGCGTAATCGAATCTCAACGATATAAAATGAGTCGATATCAAAATACGTCTTTAAAAATATGCTAATTAATGCAATTTAGTTAAACGATAAATATCAACAAACTTATCGTATCACCTGGATTGTTAAGCTCAATTAACATATCCATTGTTTTATTGAATGCATCGGCCGTAGTTTCGTGAAAAAATAACTATTTCCACAATAATAGAACTTTTTTCATCCGCCATATTGGATTTTCAGTTTTTAGTTTTTCATTCCAAACTCCTATCCTCAATTTATGATTTCGATATTCTGAAATCAATGTCTTATGTTTTTATTCGTTATCTAAACGATTACGTATTTATTCATCTCTCATTATTTCGCAACAAAATCATGAGGTACATTTTATTGTTGTTGAACCCTAGTCAATGTTATTTTTGTTTAGCAGTGAGACGCCATACGCGTCCATTGTGAGTCGTTTTTCCTGGATTCGTTGTAATTCATGCGAGAAATGGGCCCACTATTCATGTGCCCATGCTGACGATAACTTAATCTAGTACGTTTGCGACAATTGTGCCGATAAAAATTAGTTTAGTTAAACAAGCAATAAAAATTAAACATTGCCACCGTTAAATTATAGTATCGTAAGTAGAGTGTGACCCAAATATCGTGTAACATTCAATAAAACCTGTTTTCACTCATTTATTACCCCTCGTTTTTTACCCCTGCATTTCTTTCGTTTCTGCATCGAATTATTCCACTGTCCCATTTTGCCCCGATCCCGTTTTGCCCCAATGACGTATTTTCCAGCAGTGTTGATTTTCACTATTCCATTTTGCCCCAAACCCGTTTTGCCCCGGTCCCATTTTGCCCCGGTCCCATTATGCCCCGCTATACCATTTTGCCCCGGTCTCCCCTATATGTATATGTATATATATTTATATAGATGTGTGTGTATATATATATGCATTTATTGAGAGAGGCAGAGATTATATGCGCGTGTGTAGATAGACTTCGGGTACGATTCGAAATGGGATGAAGAATTGAGCGTTAACCAACACAAAAATAATACGACCCGAGTCAACGTCGCGGAAACGAGATTGTAGCGATATTTGACCGTCACGATTTTTAATCGAAGCTCAGCAGAGAGATACCTGCGACAAGTTATTTTTTATTCGAAAAACGCACGTGTTGCGCACACATATTTGTCGAGCGACGCACATCGAATGCGAAATTGTCTACCGTTTTGCGAAGATTTTTTTTTTCCAATAACGGAAAACGTATTTTTTCCCTTCTAGCGATCTGATTGTGTTTTTAGTGTGATTTTCTAGTCGCAAGGGAAAATTTGGAACGTAAACAAAATTAAGGGATACAGTTTCTGTTTTCTTTTTAAGTTCTTTGGTACTGTAGAGTATTAGTTTTTTTTTTCTTATACCGTAATAAGTCTCTTCGATTCACGGAGAGAGAACGAAAATTTCCTGACGAACCGAACCGTCCAATCAGCGTTACCGAAATGTTCTCGGTTGGAATGGAAGAGAAGGGCACAGGGCTCCGGTACTCTGCTGGTGTCGTTCGCTCTTGAGAGTCTGCGAAAAGGACAGCCGGAGAAGCTCATCAGGACTAGTATAATTGTCGCAAGAGGAGGAGGGAGGAAAAGACAGGAAAAGCGGAGAGACGAAATTTTAAATGTCTCTTTCAACTATTCAAACGATACTCGGAGAATTCCCCCAGTCTCTGTACACGCGTTTCTCTCTCCCTCTTTCTCTCTCTTTCTCTTTCTCGTTATCACTGTTCTCTCCATTTTCGCTGGATGTACTCGAAAATTTCATAGCTCGCGAGCAGTTCTAGTAGAGCTAAAACATTGACGCTGAATGGCACTCGGAGCGAAGCTCATTCGGTAGCAGTTAACAAGCTAAAATAAGTGGAAGATTCTCGTTCCTCGACGTTCGTAAAAGCGGCATCGAAGGATCCGAGTGAGAGGTATCGAGAGAACGAGAGAGAGCCAAAGAAGTTTACGAAGCAAGCGATTGAGAGAGCCGAGCAGTACAAGAGCAGACTCACGGCTGGATCTTTACCCGATCCTATCAGAATGCACTATAGTGTTATACACAGTCGATACATCGATGAATTACTATATATACATATATTATATATATATATATATATATATATATATATATATATACACAGTACTTTATAACAGATTGCACTGTATACATATACAGGGTGATTCACACATGTTACGTTCCCTTTGTGAGCATATAGGGTGTGTTCCCAATCACATGCCCTGTAGGCTCACCAACGGTTTTCTTTTTTTTAAAGTCGTAGGACAAAAATTGGCCGAGATATTCGCGCTCAAAGCCCAAGAAGTAAAGAATAGCACGGCAGTCCCTCGTGCGCGGAACGTGCGAGTCGGATCGAACGCGGCTTCAAAAACACGTTCCGACGAGTGAACCTTTTTTTTTTCAGGAAATTTGTTTCTTTCGATAAAAAAAAAGAACGATGACTTGTTTGGCAAATCGATACTATGATTCAATAATTTTCGTTTATTATTTAATATTTGGAGAAGAAAAAAATCGCGCGTGAGAAACTGCTGAATTGATTTCTGCCGATAAAGCTTACCTTTCTATTGGATCATGTCGTATCCACTTTCTGTAGTTTGTATCGTCATAATGGACATGGTACATTCGAGAACTAGGTTTTTTCGTCCAGTGGACCGTATTGCGTCAACCTCTTCCATACTCCTCTCTCTCCCTCTTCCTCTCCCTCTCCCTCTCCCTCTCTCTCTCTCCCTCTCTCTCTCTCTCTCTCTCCGCTGCATTTTGATCCCTCGCGCTGATTTTTTCTCCTGTTGTTTCTTACGGTTCAACGCGAGCAGAAAAGTTTTCATGTCATACTCGTTAATTTCACACTTGGGTGTTTCGGTTTCATATATGCCACGATCCTTGAAACGTAACATGCGGTTTAACGTCATTGTGTATGGATACGCGCACTCGTGTGCGTACTGCGATCATAATATGCTTACTTACAGTCGCGTGTCCGTTTGGCATAGATTTACTTTATAATTCCACTCTTGGGCACCACACGCACGCATATGCAGACACACACACATACAAAATGGATATATGAACGAGGAATTCTAGCAGCGCGTTTGGATTCGGCGGAATTGGACCGAATATTCTAGTACGTTTTTATGAAATCTGCAACCGCTCTTCCGCCAGAAAAAATATGAGTGTATTATTCATGCCCACACGCACACACACACACACCTATATATATATACACACAGCCTTGTTCAAAAGTATTAGGCACCCTGTAAGTTTTCTGGCCGGACAAAAAATTGAAAATCTCGGCGAAAAAAATCGTAAACCAATTTACCAAACGGGGTTTTTAAGCAGACAAAGCCAGCTTCATTTTGCTTATATTTTTATTTATGCGATTTTTTTCTGTGTCCGGTACGTCATTTTGAAGATTCCAGTTTTTCACGATTCTCGCACTGTGCAAAATGGCATGCTGGATTTTGAAAAATAGTAATCTCACCATTTAGTAATTAAGATATTTGAAAAGAACACCGTTAGCTTTAGTTTGGTTTTTTTCATTTACAATTTTTTCCCCAGCGTTATCTAGTTTAAAAAAAAAGCGGGTTTCGGAAAAGCCGGCATCGTGCGGCGTAACTTGAATGAAAACTATGAGGTTTGGAATATTTAATCTACCGCGGCGATTTTGCGATCTTGCATTTTGCGGGATAAAAAAAAGAAAATAAGAAAGTGGCAAAGTAGTGAAACAGATTTTGCGTCGAAACGGCCAACTACTCGTTCACTTGTGACGCGTAACGAGCGGCATTCGTGTTGGAAGTATACGTTCCGGATAGGGGTACTTGTATTCGATGTATATATATATATATATATATATATATATATATATATATATATATATATATATATATATATATATCGATCTCTCTCTCTCTCTCTCTCTTGATCCCCCACCTCCGTAGCCATCTCTCATTATTTTTCACACTCAAAAACTGGCATGCCTCGACACATCGCTGCTGCTGCCAGAACGCCCGCGATCGAAGAGCCGTTGAAAAGGTAGTGATTCCCAATGCTGGTGCCCGATATATTGTATGCGGATCACCGCAAATTCAAGCCACCCCCTTCCCTCTTCGACCCCGCACCGTTCTTCAGTAGGGCGGTGGCAACCGACCGGGGGGCCGCCATGCCGCACGATGATTCACGCATCACGGCCGTATGTACCGTCCAATTTGCGTGTCGCTTTTGATACGACGGTGCGCGCGGTGCGAATCCAAACGAACGTGATTTTTTGCCAATTTTTTTTCTGCCGTTGAGCGCGAAAAACCCAATGAATTTGTTGGCTCCGCGTCTCTTCGATTGTGCACGCGGACCGGAGGACACGTGCGCACGTATGTGCGTCCTCCTCAATGTATGCACAGCCGCACGTATGTATGCGTATCGAAAGCGTGTACTTTTCGTATCAATGGATAAACGGACACTGTCCGCTCTATCGGCCGATTCTCGCTGCGCTTTGCGGAAAGCCAAATTTTCGGCTCCTTTTTTTACGAAATTTTTGAAACATGGGAACATTGAGGGGTTGCGTGAATTTCTAGAGAATTTGTATACAGCCGCGCCGGCCTCCATTTCCGATTTTTTCAGCGGCTGCGATTTTACGCCCTACCCGTGGGTAGTGATGGAATACCAATTGTTTTTTAAACCATTATGAGGGAACAAGCAGTTCGAATTGGATCAGCTTTATTGGTGCGCAAGGACTAAATGTCCTAGGGCAATCCGCATTTTTCGAACGATACCAAGCAAAATATACTAGAGAAATGGACGGTGAATGAATCCACGACAAGAAAAGGTGGCTCTATACAAGGCAAAAGAGGAGAGCGGGAAATGACAAGCATCTCCCAACCTTGAAGACCGTTGATACAGCGTTCCGGATCCTACTCGGACGAGCCCCATTTTTCTAGTGTGAGTCGGGCACATGGCACATCCGCCGATGCACCCTTCTTTCCTCCCCTCTTCGCTCGCCGTCCGGTTTCTTCTGATTTCTATTTTCGTTCCATATCTGATGATATATTTCGTCGCGCGCATGCAGGCTTTGGTATATCCTGAATTTTGCATTTGCTTTTCCGCATCCGGATCCCGGTCGGATGTCGGGTCGAGTGAGCGGACGTGAATAAGAGAGAGCGGGCGGAGAAAGAGGACAATGTGGGGATCGAGAAGAGCGCGTGATCGAGAAGGGAGATAAAGCAATAAAACTGCATGGTGGAGATTCCGGTGGCATCGCATCCCCGTACCTATGTACACGTTATGACCGAATACATTCCTATCTAGAGCCAATAGTCAGAAGGGCGTAAAGAGAAAAATCGGGACCTCAAAGCAGCAGGGATTGGGCTCTCTCTCTCTCTCTCTTTCTGGCTACGTATACACACGTGTTTGTATACGTGGTGGACCCTTGAGGTGGTAAAACTTTTGTAGAGATGTGTACGAGAGCGAGGATAAGAGCGAGAGCGGTGTGTATCGTGATTTAGTTTGCCGATTTCAGTTGTTTTAGTTTGGCACAGTTTGCTTGCGCGCTGCTCTGCAAGCGTCAAGCCCAAACCTTCCTAACTCTCCAGGAGTTTCGCATTCTCCACTTGCGCGCCTCCTGCGGCAGAGACTAGCGAATCAGTCCAACCTCTATACTCACTCTCCTTCGCCACTGTTTTACTTCTACTGGGCCCCTTGCTTCCACTACTTCTGCTGATGTCCCGTTGGTACATCTATGTACATTGTAATATTGTGTCTTGGTCACACTTTCCAGGGTACGTCTATACATTTGGATGTAGAAGAACAATTTCAAATCCGTCCTATCAACGTCGACAATCAGCACATCTGGCTGTTTTGAGCTCAGAATTTTCGCTACTTGAAACGGAGCCTTGGAGAGCGGCTGGTTCAAATGGTCTTTGTGTAAATGTGCTCCCACTCATCCACAGATGATTTTGTAGGTTTAAGGTGGTTTGGCGTAATGCTGATTGTGCAGACAATCTGCCATCGTCAGAACGATCCTGGAAGTCAAACGTCTTCAAAGTCCACGTATCGCATATATTGCACGGATGTACATATGTGTGTGTGTGAAGTGATTTCCGTGCTCGAAAACCTTGCCTTCCGGCTCTTCTCGGCTCTATACGAGAAGGCACTTCCTTGCGACTCGGGAATGAGCAGAATGGCAGCGAAGGGCTAAAACAATCGGCATGCCGGTTTACTAGAACTTCCCCGCGTGAGACTTTATGAGGCAATGGTGCAAGGAACCGCCTGCGTTGCGTGTGCACTCCGCGATAACATTAGTTGGCTTTGAATTCCCTTTCTTTCCGGGGATGTATTCGAAAAGCTGAGCTACTCAAATGCAAATTGTGGCCAGGGCAATTGCAGCCCAGGGCAATTGAGGAAGCTTTGCGGCTTCCCCAAAGTTATATCACTGCGGAAAAAAAATTGATTAAAGGGGCTATACCAGTGTGACACTTAAAAAAACCTTTTTTTTTGCCTTTTTCGACAGTTTATTCTTTCAAGAAGATCCTGTAAACATTTCAAGGCCGTATCTCTATCATTTTCTCTTGCAAAAATCGATAATTAAATCTTTAAACGCGTTTTTCTCGAAATGAGATTTTTATCAAATTTGCTGAAATTGTAACTCAAGGAGCAATTATCCGATTGACTTCAAATTTGAACCAAGTACTCTTGAATATATTTACTCTACAATGACTTAGGATATTATTCATTGCATGAAAATTGACGATTTGGCATTGAAAAAAAAAACGATCATTTTATAGGCGAGAAAACAGACTTTTTGTTCATAACTACGCAATTTTGTTAGATTTTGATATCTTTCGAAATTCCTAAGTCATTGTACAAGAAATATCTTCGAGTTTAATGACATTTTTTCGTTTTTCAGTTTCAGCTACTCAATCGGCCGGAACAGGTCAGCAGTGGAGGAACTTTTTTTGCGCCTCCGAAGGCAGCTCATAAGTCGCTTGGATCTCAGTATTTTCTATGAAAAAATTAAGTAATATAGGTCAAATACAGCAAAATATATTCTTAATTTTCCGAAACGTTTTTTTCCAAAAAAATTCCCGAAAATCACCCAAATTTTCAGCGTTCACACTGGTATAGCCCCTCAAATACACTCAGAAAAACGTTTGGTACCGTCAAAAAAAAATTGTTTGAATCAACCAAATCCTGCAGTTACGGGTGGCGAACGATATGAACGATTGAATTGACTGTGAGATTTGGTTGAATTACAAATATATATTTATTTCCGGCAACCAAACTTTTTCTTTATCCAAAAACGTACAGAGTACTTTCAATTATAATTCCGGTGTCCTGAAACCAAACTTTATTTGAACATGCTGAACGGTCGGGTCGGTAATCTCTCCTTTAAAAGCATTTTCAAAATATATAGTTCAACGAAAAACATATACAGCAGAATGAAACATGTGTGCATTGGATGAATTGCAGGGCATATTTTAGTCAATACATAATATTTTCGATAAAAGTTCATGTATAGTCCATACCACTGAAGATATATTTTAAAAGAAAACCCCCCCAACGCTGCTATAGTTGATCCAACTATATGTTGGTTTGCCCTGAATGACGGAGTAGGCTCTGACAACTGATAAAACATAGTTGAAGCTGCATACAGTAAGTTCAATCAAAACTGGTTTCACACCAATCGAATAAATGGCAGATAGAGCATCAGCTTAATATGAACCAAATAAACATTGAGTCATTCTAATAAAATTTCGATGTGAGCATATGCAACGTATACATTGAATTGGCAGAAAATCAATTGAATATAAATCATCGAAGAAAGTATTCTCCCTACTATAAATTATAAATACAAATGGAAGACGAAGACAATAAGGTAAATAAATCCGCTAAATTATGAGACAAGATGATTAGTAATTTTTCAATAATGCCTGTTTATTAAAGTACATATTAAAAATATTGCGATGATACAGAAACAACTTTTATTGATTAATCTACGTCGATGCACGACTGTACGGTGTCAATTGTAAGATAATTTACAAAGCGCTCTGAGAAAATTACATAGTTAAACTTAAAAGCAATCTGCGTGTTGAAAAAAAAAAACAAAAGAGAAATCAATTAAAATAATGTGTACAGATAAATAATATTTGTTTCTGATGTATCGAGAATTTATCTGCAGGCCACACAACAGAAACCATCAGATTTTGTGTGTTCTCTAAGTGGAATTGGCGCAAACAAGTATTTTTGCTTTACGCAACGCTACACCCAGAAAAACGTTTGGTAATACCAACTATGTATATTCAGTTGAAGCAATTATGCTTGAAGCAACCTAATTTTATTCGCTTGAAATACAATTCGATTCAAGTGACAAAGCCAGTTTAGTTGGAACAACCAAATTATCATGTCAAAATTGCAATATCGCCCTGGTCATATAATATTTGGTTGGATTAACTACATCGGAGTTCATACAAGTAATCCGCGTGTTATTTGAACTTTATATTTGGTCATTATATTGGCCAATAAACTACATTTTCCAACTGAATTAATGATTACGCATAAAGCGAATGACGGCTGGTTCTAGAATTGAATAAGTTCACGCTGGGGCTAGCCGTCCGGTTATCGGACGAATAAGCGTATTATTCGTCCGGATAGCGGCTCAGTTCACGCCGTATTTCCACGTACATATTATTGTGATTCATGTCAGCTAATATCCGGACGAATAACATATATATAATTGTCCGGATAGAATGTGTTAAATTGTTAAACAATTTATCTGGACGAATAATTTACACGTATTCGTCCGAATAAAATCTGTATAATTTTGTTTGGGTTTGTTTGGTTTTTGGGTTTATTTGGGTTTGTTCGAACAAATTATTCGTCTAGATAAATTGTTTAACAATTTAACACATTCTATCCGGACGATTATATATATGTTATTCGTCCGGATACTAGCTGACATGAATCACAATAATATGTACGTGGAAATACGGCGTGAACTGAGCCGCTATCCGGACGAATAATACGCTTATTCGTCCGATAACCGGACGGCTAGCCGCAACGTTAACTTATTCAATTCTAGAACCAGCCGTCATTCGCTTTATGCGTAATCATTAATTCAGTTGGAAAATGTAGTTTATTGGCCAATATAATGACCAAATATAAAGTTCAAATAACACGCGGATTACTTGTATGAACTCCGATGTAGTTAATCCAACCAAATATTATATGACCAGGGAGATATTGCAATTTTGACATGATAATTTGGTTGTTTCAACTAAACTGGCTTTGTCACTTGAATCGAATTGTATTTCAAGCGAGTAAAATTAGGTTGCTTCAAGCAAAATTGTTTCAACTAAATATACATAGTTGGTATTACCAAACGTTTTTCTGAGTGTAAGATGTATTTAACTCAATAGGTTTTTTTCTTGTCCCACGGCCTACTACGATCAAATTTGTTGCAAAAATATTTCTTAATTTGTTTCAGCTATTCCTTTTGAATATTACATATATTCAAATAAAGGTATTCCTCTCGCGGAGGGCCGTATTTTTTGGGGGCATAAGCAGGGCCTTCTGAATCGTCGGTAAATTACAATTGCGCTTAATAAAAAAATAAGTTACAATGGATTATTATACGCAACGATAAACTAGAATAAAAAATTTCGCGCAAATTTAGTAGATTGAGACATTTTTACATTTATTTGAAACGTCACGGCTACGAAAATTTTTCTGCTAGTCACATTTTTCCAATCTTTAACATTAATATGTTCTTTAAACGTTCGGTGACCCTCTGTTTTTCTTGTCGTTGCGGAATCTTTAGACTTTTTTATACCTGTGAGCAGTTTATATCAGGCATCTAGAGTTATTTAGTGTATAAATTATTAGATAGAAATGTGGCCAGCGTGACATCTCCATAAAGCGCCATATAAATGAGACGATTTTTAGGGTCGTAAGTTTTCATGAAAAGGTTCGGTAACTCGGTTTGAAATTTTACTAGTATACGGGGATGTATTTCTACTTCATTATAGAAGAAAATAAGTTAAGTGTAAAATATTTGGGTTCGTGAAAGGAATACCTTAAGTAAAAAAAGATTCGATTCGAATGAATCTTTACTTGTTTACAATATACACTACAATTTCGTGTCCTATATGTATAGAATATTTTATTAATACAAAATAAAAGGAACTACTCAATATACAGTTCTACTACAATGATCTTGTATAATAATTCATTATTCCCTGGTCTTCTGAAATGATTTTAATCGAATAAATATTTGGCCTACATATGGAATCGAACCTGAAACCGACAAACTTATCTATTTACAGCTACGCACGCTGCCCCCACGCTATCGAAGGGTTTGTAGCATCTTGACCGCAGATATGGCATATGAGACCGAATGAATTCCTATAATTATTTGTTGTATCACATAAACTATATCAATTCCTAATATCATTGTGATAATTAGAGAGCTTCATCGAATATCGCATATTTTTCAAACATAACCTATATATGGGTGTTTCTCTATGAAATAGAAAATTGATGTTCCAGGTAAGTTTTATGTATTTGAAATTATTATTACTGAGTCGTATATATCTGAAACGATAATTCGTTACCTATTCTGGGTGTGCACTAACGCAGATAATGCTGTAATATCTTGATATTCATTTAAATGGCTTCCATACATCCTAAAACACAGAAATTTATAAATTGCTAACAGTTATGGAGAATTGTATCAACTACAAAAATACTCCCTGCACAATTTTTATCGACCTCCCGGTTTGAGAGAAATTTTTTTTTAAACCCTGCCCTTTACAACGAATGAGATTTGAGAGTTATGATCATTGATAATTTCGAAATAATCATTGAAAAACTTAACAATATAATAAAAAAAGAAAGTACTGCTCGAAATAAAATTATTAACGATTTTTTAAATGCCGACGTAACCTACTCACCTTCCACTACCTCCCTTCACAACGCTGAAACATCAATAAAAACAAACCGAACAAAAACAAAAATAGGTTAAATTGTTTACAACAAAATGCTCTATAAAAAGGTAAGAAGCATTTTTATTGCCAGATTTCAAATTAATTAATAATCTTGCCTCAAGTTTTTTATCCCTTAATTTTTCATCTTTTTTGTTCATAACTTTTTTTCATTATTGCCATTAGCGCAAAAAGTTATAAGAACAAGTTATCGATAACTGTATCAACTACAAAAAAACTGTCTACAGAATGTTTATCAGCTTCACGGTTACGGAGATGAATAAAAAAATAAACTAATCACACCCTTAAATGCAAGATGGCGGCCGTTCTACCACCCTTAACGTCCTGGAAACTGAGTTTCACACTCATGCCCCACACTCATGCACCCCCCGCTTCCCACGAAATAAAAAAAGCGTTCTGCCCAAATTTTTCAGCAATATTACCATTTGACCGTACTATCGGTAGCGTAGAGGTAGTGTGCGTAGCTATCGGTAGGTGGGCTGAGGTCCAATTTCATATACAGGCGAAATATTTTCTTCGATTAAAATCATTTCAGGAGGCCAGAGAATGACGAATTATAATACAATATCATTGTGGTAAAACTCTAAATTAAGTATTTCATTTTTAAGTATTTCGTAAGCAAATAAAGATCTATTCAAATATAACCATTATTGTTTTTATTTGAATATATTTAATAATTAACTAAAAAAGCTGGAACAAATAAAAATATATATTTGAAACAAATAGGATCGTAGTAGGCCGTGAGACAAGGGAAACACCTATTTGATTCAAATAGATCCTATTTAAGTTAAATCTTCTTGTTTGCAGTGCATAGTAGCCGGGAATTTTGGCCCGCAGTATAGTAGACGATTGCAGTATTTTGAGCAGTGTCTTCAGCGGAGTCGCTTTTTTCGCTGATAATTTAAACTCTTCTCGACTGATGATCCATGCGTTGAATCATCAAGATGCGCTTAATTCGACACTTGAATCGATAAAATAGTTCAATCTCCATACGTGACTTTGAATTTCTTGGCCAATCAAGATTTCTTTTGTGAGCGAAGTGAAGCGACTCTCAAAGACGGGCGTCAACGGACTGGCGGGTGTCCGTGCGGATGAGGCAGCACCACAAATGCGTTTCAATCAGCATCAAAATGTTTATTTAACGCTACAATACGCGCCGGAGATTTGTGTGTGCCAATTAAAATGGATGATTCCGCGAATATTCGTGTGAGAATAACGTTGGCTGCATCAAATGGCAATTGGGGCGGGATTTATGAGCGCAGGATTGGTCATCGTTGGGTCGAGGTATAGAGTTGATGCGTCGTCGATGATTCCGGGGCAAACACCAATCGGTTATTGACAGTTAGTGCTCTCCCTCTCTCGTTGTGTGGTTGCACTCATGCACACTGGTTGAGTCAACTGTGTGTAACGGGCTCGCTTTGATCATCAAGTGTCGGATCAAAACCCACACACGCGGAACGTCTGTGGACGGACGAGCGTGGAGTAACGCCGCTCTATTTTCGTTCGTCAATCTTCTGTCCGCTGAGGTCGCTCGCTAGCTCGGGCACTAATTTGTGCCGCCCATACGCACTGTTTCATTTTACCGTCGAGGGATTAAAGCTACCGGATTTGAATTTGGAAAAGGGAACTACGTCGAAACTGCGTAGCGAGTATAACCGTGAGCCTCGTTGCCTGTGTATTTTCGAAATTGGATTACGGGGGTTGAGTCTCACGATGCGTGAAAAGTGCGCCGGTATCAACAAGCCCAGACGCAGTGAGGATCAATGCTTCATCCAAGTCTGGTTGATTAGCATCCAACGCGTCCGGTTTCGATACCAAATGTGCGCATCTGCGCCAAACTGCAAGATTTATGCAATCGCGGATTTGATTTGCGATTCTCCCTCACGAAAACGTCAACGCAATTGGGTTTCATTCGTCATTGCTAAAGTACACACTGCGCGCAACGAAGTTAGCAGCTCTTTAAGAACATTCACTAGGCCTGGCTGGCATTCTCCACCCCGCAACGCGTTAATAACTGGCTTTGAATTTACAAACACAATTAGGTTGATTGAAGTTACTTGTGGTAGGATTATAGCAACCCGGTCGTTTGTCCCGGGACAAAATCCTTCCTTATACGCGACGCTATAGTTTTTCATTTGAATTCCCGACAAGGCGCTGCCAAGCGCATGCCAGTTCTCCCCTATAAACCTTGCATTTTTTCCTGCTTCCTTTTCTTCGTACGGTTCAGTCGTTATAGCTGGTACCGCATGGATCACTGGGGATGCTACTGGACTATTGGAGATTCGCGATGTGCATGTTTGTACGAAGAGCTGGCTTCGGCAGGCGGCGAAACTACCCTCGTTACGTGGAGCGTTTTGAAGAAAAAGTGTCGAGTAGCCGCGCCGGGAATGGACGTGGGAGCGCGGGGAATTCCTTCTCCGCACACTCTAATCTCAGCCCATTTAAGTGTATGCCGGTTACTGCGCGCGCGCGTGTGTGTGTGTGTGTGTTATATCGTAAGGGTCTAAAAGCGGAGAGTGCGGACGACGGCTTATCGTGATTTAGAGTCTAGTTTCGGTGCAACACGCTTCGGCAAACACGCGCGCGCTCGCGCTCTTGCCGAGTTCCCGTTCGTTCTCGTTAGTTTGCACATCTGTGACCCGACGAGCGCTGCGCAAGGACAGAGAGAGAGAGAGGGAGACCGGGTGGAAAAGGGATGTTTCCGTCTAGCTGAATGTGCGCGCGCCCGCGCTCGCGACTCGAACTTGTCGACCTCATCGGGCACCCTCTCGCGGTGCTACACGTACGCGACGAACATCGGCAAGAAGGGAATGCAAATCCCAATGTGCTCTTACCAATCCTCTTCTTCTCGCCCTGCTCAGCAAGACTGCTGTCGTGATTACTCGACTTACGCCAATCACTTTGGTTCTCTCTATCCCTACGAAATAATGTGCGTAGTCCTGCGTACTCTAATGAATAATGATCGTGCACCGATTGATTTTTCTTCAATATCTGATCCATTAAAAACTCCAGGCATCCGTAGAGTGCCGTTTTCGAAGCCACTTAGGTACTCGTACTGTCTCGCTGATCATCAGAATTACAAGATCGCTTAAACACTGCGCACTTCTGCTTCTGCTTTTTTTCCCCCGTGGCGAAAATATGTTGGCTAGTTGAGTCGGTTCGTTGCCCAAATGGTTGTTTCGGAGGTCCGTAAAAATGCGGGAAAGCGACGAAGAGCACGTGGAATAGGGTGCGATGAAGTTTCGTTTTTTCGCTCATGGATATCGATGACGGTTGGCGAGACTACGAGGAATGGCAAAAACAATGGGGCGAATATCTCGCTTTCATCGCAAACCCTCGTACGGCCCTTGTCACTTAGGTAGTGCTCGGAATGCTTTCATTAGTTTTCGCAGCCCGAAATCTTACCGCCTCCACCTTTTCTCTGTCTCCTTCGACCACGATTCTCCCCTTTGTTCCTCGTTCACACAGATTCACACGTTCCGGATTCCACAGAGTGAGACCACTCCATCCCCTGACCGCACGTATCTTCATCTTCTAATGCAATTAATCGACGGACGTTTTCCTCGAGGCTGCCGCATCATTTGTGCGATGGAACGGGAGAAAAGCATGATTGCAGCATCGTATAATAGGAAAAAAGGAGCTGCTGATTCTGCTGTCGACCTGGCCACACGATCGAGGGCAAACGGAAAGGATGCTGGGGCGCAAAAGGGCGGTTAATACAGTTGGATGGAGCACCGTTGCGGCAAACGACAGGGATAGCGGGGAAAAAAGTTACAAGTTCAAGTCCGATGAAGGGTTAAAAAGCGTTGTACCGAACGAGCAACCGCTGCGTCCCCTTATCTAATATCTCCCCTTATCGTCGTTTACCACGCGCGTTTATTTTTACCAACTGGTAGAAAACTAACTTATCCAGAAGTTTTTGCTACATAGGTGGGCACGGATAGGCTACCGACGAATGGAATTGGAATAAAATGGAATAATGATTTGACTAGTAGAATTCTTTTTAATCAAAAGTCTATGTAATTCGTATATAAAGATTGATATTCGCTCAGAAAAGATTGTTGGAAACGGTCGATACAATTGTTACCGACTGCCCATCTAAACACTTGTTGCTGCTCTCACTGTTATACGTAACTTGAAATATTAGAACGTACTCTTGGAATCTGTGTAATCGGGAGCCACTGGTGAAAATTCCGTTACATCGATAACATGTTGCCGGTTCTGAGAATGCTCCATGCCGTGCTGTTTTGCAGACGGTTTTGAACTTTTTTTTATTAACGAATCATTTTTCGGACATTCTCGCAATTACCTTTGCATGAAAACTAGCGAGCCGGCCTGGGCTCTGCCGAGAAGATGAACATCTCGTTCGTCAGATGGCTCTCTGGCTCTCTGTGAAGCGTGTTGTTCCCTATCATTCGACAATTGAGATTCTGTCTCTTGATCTGTTTCATTAGCACGCGATACACGTAGCGTGTGATGTACTACGACCTATATTTGGGCGCATTTTGGAGGGTTTTAAGAACAGTATTTAATGAAGCGTAAAAAACTCTATTTACGCAAGCGAATGAAATAAAAATACCTATACCAAGGATAGATTTGAATATCTAATAGTAATGATAAAATGAAACGAGTATCTCACAATAACGTGTCAGTGAAATGAGTGTCGCACAATAGTCCGACTGCTCTTGTCAGTGAGAAGTTGATGGTTTCGCCCGGTAGATGATTTTCCAAAATAGTTTTTATTCGACGGTATCACCTTTACGCTACATTCCCTGAAAATGTCATTGAAATATCCCGAAAAAATCTCGCCGTCAGCCGGCGTCCATCTAATTAAATATACGGGATAAATAAATGGTTTATGTACCTAAGCCTTCCTCGAGTATGTTATGGCGGAAACCCCATAAAAGTCCATTTGATAGTGATCGAGATTGGCGCTCTCAGACAGGCAGACGAACGCTCTGGGGGGACTTTTGTTTATACCATGTACGGTAGCATATATTGCAGGTAATTGTTTAGGCATTAGGATCGGCACATTGTTGAGAACGAGAACAATGGGCCGCTGTAAGAATGGTCCTCAAAACCACCTTCCCGTATGAATATATATATGCGTGTGTGTATATATATATGTAAAATGGAACGACAGATGAATGTGCATGGGTGTTGACGTGCGCGGCAACTTTACCTTCCGACGCTTTCCGCTCTCCAATATGACGGCGGGGCGAGATTCCAAGCGGAAAAGCGAGGCGAGAGGCCCCGAGGAGCACTTTGAGAAAGTTCCTCGATGGCTTTTCCCCTGATTCGGTCATTCGTAGACGAGGTGAAGTTTCCTCGTCGTCTCTCCTTTGCCCGCGGCCCTCCACCGCTTTACGTGTAAGGCGAACAAGAAAACAAAAATATTTGTCCAAAAGAGAAAAAGCTTCCGCGTGCACACATATATGTGGCGTTTGCACGCAAGGTGGATAAACGAAGCGTGGGCATTTGGTCACGGAAGCTTGCGGAAAGCTTGTAATGTTTCTAGCGCGCGGCGTTGTTCTCGCAGTATAAATCGCCGAGTCTGCCGAGTCCGAAGGCTGCAAAAATCCTTATCATATCTTTCGCATCGTAGTTACTCCTCGCTGTTTACCCGACAACGACAACGACGGCGTTTTGTCGGATTTCGAGTTTCTCTCGGTGTACCTTGTCTACTCGACGATTTCGTATCTCCGTAACCGCGCTTCCTCCAGTCGTGTCCCACTTTGTGTGCTGCGCGAAACAACAACTATATACAAACCATCTGCACAAAGCCCCACGGGGTTATGGAACTTTAAATCCAAGAGATTTCCCAAAAGCTCCGTGGAGACGCTGTCGTATGGAGCAGAGTATGTTGCATATATAGATGTCTTTGCATCGCAGCATCGCTACAATCCAAGATTCTTCTTCGAATGTCTGTACCACACATGTCTCCTTCGGGTATCTACGTGTGTGTATTGTCATTCGGTCCTTGGCCTTTTTCCATTCCGCCCCCACCCCCCTTATGTTATGTCCATGTGTGAGCACAGTTCCGAAGAGATTGTTCGAGCTTGTGGACTGTCCGAATCGCTGGAAAGAGATTCCGCTCTTGCTGACATTCTGCATGTCCTTTGTAATCGATTCCCACTTACACTCTACAGCATTTATGTATATATTCAATTTTATCTTTATTTAGTTTATATGGAGTCATTTTTAATCTAATCTCCTCCTTCTCTCTCTCTCTCTCTCTCTCTCTCTCTCTCTCTCTCTTTATCTATCTCGTACATGACTCCCTCACCTTCTTTCAAATCTATTTTCTCGCTCGCCCCACCAATACCAGCTCTTCGTCACTTACCGACCGGAAAGACCGAGATTGCCAAAATATTGAAAATAATCACCCATCCCTTCCATCACCCCTTCCGATCGCGTATCGGAGCCAACTCACATGCCGCGATATCGCATCGAGGCCCAATTAAAACTGGGAAACAAAAAAGGAAAATAAACGAAAAAACCTTTTATATCAATATCGACGATGATGGTGAGGGGTAATCTCGGATTTTTCACTCCGAATTCCGCGATTTATCGGTCTGTCGAAAAATTGCAAGGATTTTATGTATAACCGCGAGATTCGAGAGAGATTGGGGCAAGCGCAAGTCTGGAGGGCAAAGAAAAATGATAGTGCGGCTCACGTGCTATATGGGGATCGAGCGAGGTCAATCCTCGATTCGCTCCTTTTGCCACATACCCGAATCGACCTTTCGATCGCTCTTCACCACATGCCACCCTCTATATTCGACACGCCCTCCCTGCATCGTCCGATAATCGATATCCGTATCCTAAACTCCCTATTCCTGTTACGTAGATAGATATATACATACACACACACGCACACGCACACGAATGAACATCGAAATGCAATATGTACTATCAAGAATATAGGATATCGCGTGTACGAACGAACTGAACGTTCGACCAAACAGGAGTTCCTACCGTAAATTTCGTACGACTTCACACTACATAGTTTTCGCTATTTTGTATCCTCTCTACGCTACAAACCTCTTCCGTTTTCCGATATATATATAGACAAAGACACATATATCTATGCGGCCCTGGTGGCCACATTTAATATTTACTCAGTCACGTTCGATTCTCGTTTCGCAAAAGCGGTCGTGCATGTCTCTCTCTCTCTCTCTCTCTCTCTCTCTCTCTCTCTCTCTCTCTCTCTCTCTCTCTCTCTCTCTCTCTCTCTCTTTCTCGAGGCCCCTCTGTCTCGTTTTTTTCTCGCTTCTAGGAGAGCACGTCAGGCAGCATGTGAGTCCTCTGACAGTTCAGGAGGATTTATAGATGTATGTGTACGATGAGCTTGTTGGAAAAGTGAAAAAGGGAGTTAGAGAAAGCAAGTAAAGGGCGGAAAAAATGAATGACCAAGAGTTTCTCGTTATCGCGTTTGCTTGCTCTACCTTTTCTCCAGTCTTCTGCGTTTACTTTGCGAAAAAAGCATTCTCCGCGAGCGCTCGGATGCCGTTTCGTCGATCGGATTGTTTTGTAATCGATATGCCGATGATGCTCACAAAGGATCCTTTCGGTTTCCTTGTTCAACCCATTCGTTTTACGCGCCGTGACATCGGGATATTTCGAGAGTACTAGAAAACATTGAACTGGAAAAACTCTAGGGCTCCTCTTCCTCTTCCTACTGCTTCGTGTGCTCTCCCTCTCTTGCTTCTTCTTGCTCGGCATTCCCCAAATGCCCTCGAAACTTTTCGTAACCGCGACACATCTTATCAATATTTACAGACTCATCTTTGATTCCTGTACATACTCGAGGACGAGAGAATAAAAGGAGTAACCGGGACGGCCGGCAGCATGAGAGAAAGAGACAGAGAGAGAGAGAGAGAGGGAGACAGCGAGAGATTAGGTTAGATTTATTATAATGCTCTAGGACGAATAAAGCCTCTGGCATACGGCCCTGGTACATGATTAATGATTAATGTGAGAACTCTTAAGTAGCGGTGGCCGATACACATAAAAGTGAGAATACAAATAAAAATGAAAATAAAATAAAAATAATGACATAGGTGCGGGCAGTGTGTGTGGTGCAGTGGGTTGAGTGTTCCTGGGTTTAAGTTACGTTTGTGTTTGGGTGAACGTGGTTCTAAGAAGCTCACGGAAATTAGAGTGGCTCAATTAACGATATGGCGAAGGGTGAGAGGGGGAGAGTAAGAGAGCGAGAGAAAGAGAGAGAAAGAGAGAAAAGGGAGATCGATTGATTTATTGATTGGTAGTTTTATTATACCCTAGTTATGTCACTTTTGGGAAGAGTAGGTACAGTCGCATTACAAATTTCAGTAATCTCTTTTCGTAACTAACAAAGAACATCACTTACGTGTCCGTCGTCGATTTTGTTGAAACTCATACATATGATAAAGCATTTAAAACTATTGGACACGGTTTTTTATCTGCGGAAAAACGTTTTTAAGGAGAAAAACACCCCTCAAAGAAAGGCGTGTCGAAGGGTGATTTTGCAGTACCATCCACAAGCAGTCCACTGATATGAATGAAGCGAAAACCAAAATTCTTCCAATATAACGCGACAAAAAATCTACTAAGGTAAATGTCCCAATTATTGAACAGCTAAGGATCTGGGGGATTGAATTCGGTGAGAAAAAAATATAAAATCAAGAAAAAACCATCGCTTTCAGGTTCAAATGATACTTTGATATTTTTACTTTCGAAAAATCACCCTTTAAAGTATTTTTAAATGATTTCAAATGAAAAAAAAGAATAACAATGTGAAGCATGCAAATGTCCCAATTATTGAACACTGGAAGTGCCTGTGTCCCTAATATTGAACAGGCATGTCCCAGTTATTGAACACTCTCGAGAATTCTCTTTTCGTTCTGAAAATATTATTTCGGGTACAATATTAAGAGATAAAAGCAAAATGAAACACTTAAATAATCTTTTGTTGATCATGTAAAAATACAAAAATATATATATAGACTCTTTTGACAGGTTTTTGGTTCATTCGCATTTGGCTTATTTTTGCTTTTCGACTCGAACTTCATTTTATTTTTATTTTCAGCTTCCTCGTTTTTATGTTCTGTGTTTGTTTGATTTTGTCGCAGTTTGGCTCCCTGAAATATCGGAGAGCAAAAAATAATGAACAGTACATTCGTATTTTTAAGTTACATTTAGGTTATAATCTCTTTTTACTTTCCTTTTTATGTTTATTGCACGAAAATACAAATAAAAAATATATTTGACGATCTTAGAGTTATTATTAAAAGAATAAAGGTAAGTTTATTCAGGAACTTACAGTTTTTGTTTCAATAAATCCGATTCACACGATCTGTCACACGTTAACTGTCTCGATGTTTTGATGGGTTTAATGACGCCATCTTGGAGAATTTGAGTGTTCAATAATTGGGACACACTGCATTTTCTATGTCCCAATGATCGAACACCGTATTTTTTAACAAATAATTAAATAAAAAAATTTCATAAAAATTGTTATTTGTAAGAAATTTTCTGAGGAACCTGAAACGCCTTTACTTTTTGAGATGCGACAGTTTTTGAATTTTGTATGCCCTTATGCATGAAGCGGCGCGTCTTAGCAAAAACGATAAGCAGTTACCACGATACGTCAAATCGGGTCACCGTTGCTGATTAAATCATTTTTGCTCTATCAATTAAAGCTTTTTTTGCACAAGTAAGGTAACATTTCGATAGCTAAAAGTTCCATATATGTAATGAAATTTTTATAAATACGTAAATGCATGCAGGTGAATGAGAAATAATAAAAATACAAGATAGTGTTCAATAATTGGGACCTGTTCAATAATTCGGACATTTACCTTATAGAATAATTGAAGAAAAATGAAATTATGCGGTAGCACGCCCTTCTTTGAGGGGTCGTTTCCCCCTTTAAAAACGTTTTTCCGCAGAAAAAAAATAAGTGCCTAATCATTTTCAATGCTGTATCACATATATGAGTTTTAACAAAATCAGAGGCGGATACTTAAATGATGTTCCTTGTGAGAGTAATGCAAAAATAAAATTGACCATAAATTGAAGAAAAAAATCAGTTAGAGAAAGACAGGGAGGGGGGAAGGGAGAGAGAGAATACTCCAAGATTCTATCGAGAGCATCCGTTCGACAGTTTTATTGGATATTTTTTACCACTCCATCCACCCGCGCCGGATATTCTTCTTGTCTCATATGTGAAACGAAATAAAAGTATCCAGTAGTCTGGAGTATTTTAAGGTATTCTAAAGCCAATAGCTTCAGTGATTGAAGCCAGTATGGAAATCTGGTGTGGAGTCAAAGTCACAATTAATCGAGCGGAATATTCATTTCATCATACGACTACCGCAAAGAATCCTGAAGTTTTTTAATAAAATGTAATTTTGCATGTACCTACGCACGTATCGTAGCGTAAATATCGCTCCCGCGCACAGCAATGTATGGAGTACGTTTCATTGATAATATCTACTTCTCTTCCCTTTGTGCTCGAAAGAATGTACATCGCAATTATATATATATATATATATATATATATATATATATATATATATATATATATATATATATATATATTAGACTGATTCAAAAAAAAAAAAATTATTCTGGATTCTCGTGCTATTGTTTGGCACTAACAAAAGAAAATTTCTCTAAAAAAATGGGCGCGGTCACTGAATATTTAGAGGTGGCTATCTCGACTTTTTTGTATTTGAATTTTTTTAACGAACGTATTGCATTTAAGCATAGTCATGGCTTCGGATTACGGATAAAAATCGGAAAAGTTTTGAGTTTGTTCTTTTACAAACATAACAGAGAAAAACTGACCATACGTCGAAGTGCACACGAAACGATGAAAGAAGTTTTCGAACAATGGAAATGTGCTGAAATTCCAACGCGTCAATTGAATAACGCAATCTCGAAATCAATAAAACACCATCTAGTCTTGAAAAAACTTTTAAAAGAATCGGGTTAAAAAGAATTTGCCGTCACAAATATCGAAGGAGCGTAAATTTAAGAGAGATTTGGACAAACAGTTCAACGTTGCACATTTTCGTTCTGCCCAAAATGTTAACGAACTTGAGAATGGCTGGGAAGAAATGTAAATGAGTTTGAAGATAATATAAGCGTAGCATTTTGAAATCCAAATATACGATTTATGAATAAAAGCTTATAATTTAATTTTTCGTAAAAAGTGCGAAATATTAATGCGTATAAATAAATCTACATGAATAACGAGAGTAGTATAGATGCCATTATTGATCTACCTGGATTTGAATTGTGAATATTGCAATCTTTTCAAATTGTTAGAGTTTATTTTTTTTACGAAAAAGCTGCTGGATGTGATTTTTATCCGTAATCCGAAGCCATGACTATGCTTAAATGCAATACGTTCGTTAAAAAAATTCAAATACAAAAAAATCGAGATAGCCACCTCTAAAAATTGAGTGACCGCGCCCATCTTTTTAGAGAAATTTTGTTTTATCAGTGCCCAACAATAGCACGAGAATCCAGAAGGAAAATTTTTTTGTGAATCAGTCTAATATATATATATATATATATATATATATATATATATATATATATATATTATCAACGAAATACACACACACACGCACACATACATACTATATATTAATATAGTCAGGACGAGTCGATAGCTCTCGTTTTATAGGCTTTGTACAGTCGCGGGAATTGAAGATGTGGGCATTCCCTAGGTCGGATTGATACACACCAATTTCCACAGCGACTGACTCTCGCTGTCTCTTCCTGCCTCTCATTTCTTTTTCCTCCATTAGCCCTGCGTCTTTCACCGTCGCGCGTTTTAATTGGGTCCTTCATTGGTCCCGCGCCGGAGTTACTGCCACCGCCGTTACGCTCATTGCGTGTAATCGTGGACCAAAAGAGCGCACACTAAGATTAATAGGTTAGAGCGTTGGCCGACACGTGTCAGACTAGTGGCCAGTTCAGCTTTCCACCTCCCCCGGAAGCCGAAAAAGGTTGGGAAGAAAAAGAACAACAATTCCAGCGTATTTTGGCTCGCGGCCCGTTTTGCGAATATTATTCAGGGGGGAGATACGTTTAGGCGAGGAAAAAAATTGCTGATTCTCATGTTTTTTTTTTTAACGAAAGATTTCTTCGCCATTTTTTAAACTTAGGCTATGTTTTATTATGACTTTTGGCTCTTACATGGTATTTAATAAAATTGGATTTATCTTTAAAAATGGCCGAGGTATGGCACGGTCGTGTAAACTGCCTTGTCAAAACTGGTGTGACGTATGGCTAAAAAACTAATCGACCGATACTGATGAAATTTGGCATAAATCTTTCTAGCCTTATTGTGTAAAACATGACGCCAAATATTTTCTAAAATAAAAAAGTTCTTGTTTCACGACGTACCATTTCATCGATTCAACATTCCTCACTTTTTCTTGGTTCATATTCTGCGTATTCGTTTGATGAAAAAAATCTTCGTTCGTTTTTTTTTTCTTCAGAATAATCCCGCCAACGTTATATATCACGCCGTCTCGTGGAGAAATGTCACCGGGCATTCCCTACTTTGTGACGGGCCCTGACCAGACTAGCCTTGTCTGATTTACCTAACCGGGCCCTCCCATGGAACAAATCGGCAAGATCCGAGAATCGCTTTTTACATCTTAGCCTCTATGTTTAGGAATTACAATCTTCTGACCAGGGTCCATCGCGAGCAAGTACATCTTCACGTATGTCTACCCAGCCAGAACATTGACGTGTCCTGAAAAGTAGAGCCTGTCTTTAAGAACTGTGTAAAGCTACTTTGCTTTTCACCTCATCAAAGATATTTATAATTGATTAGGATAAAATTAATACGTCTGCTGCAATTCTATTCACCATTAAAATCATACCTTTCATCAATGATAATCGACGAAGATAAGAATGATTATCATAAATACCGGAATTACAATAACTAATGATTACGGCATAACGAATAGCCAATTTATTAAATGAGGCAGAAAAGTAAAGCAGTCTTTCGTGGTTTTTGGACGTTTTGTCGCCATGTTGGGATATATCAATATTCTGGTCAAGAAGACATGATTTGAACGTATCGCCAACAATCGGCCAGGTGGCTACAAGCGAAGCGCTTCGGTCAAATAAAGTACCATCTTATGAGGATAGAAGTTCGTTCTGTGCGTTGTATCACGTACAGAACGGCTTTGCTTACAGCGTGCATGTACGCTTACAATTTTGCGATACTTGTGAAATAACACCTTGCATGGCACTCAAGGTCTTTTTCGCTCGGATATATAATATAATGTATAAAGCCGTTCGCATCGTATGACTAAAAAAAATAACCAAATGGAACCTCGTTGAAATTTACATTCACATTTTTGTTTGAATTTCCAAACTTTCTAGCCGAGCCATTTTCCGACTATTGGGGAACCGTCTTTGAAAAGTATGTCGCGAGAAAATCGCGGTTAAAGTTTGGGAAAGAAATCAAGTGCTTGGCGGCTCGGTTAATGAAATCGATCACGACACTAACAATTTTTCGCATATGGAGATAAAGTTTACGAACGATATCCTTGAGAATCGAAACTTTGAGTGATCCCTTATGACTTATTCTGTAAAGTATTATAATAAAATATATAACAAGTTATAATAGAAGCGTATGTTTTTTTTTGTATGAATGCTTCTGAATCGGAGTCGAAAGCGTCTCAACTCGAATATACGAGCCTTATGAATAAGGGGTAGCCCCCCCCCCCCCCTCACTACACTCCCCTCCTGAAGTTAAATTCAAACATTCGTGTATACTCAAACAACAAAGTCATATTACCGATGGAATTATAGCAGTTTCAACGAAACGGGTTGAAAGTTTGTTGAAACCGCGAATGAAATGGAATTTCGAGGCGGTAGTTTCACCCTTAAGAGAAGTGTAATAAATTTGAAACATGAGAAAACATTAAATTATAAGTTTTAGGAGTATTTTGAATGAGCGGGGACATTTTAAATACAGAAAATACGACCGCGACGATTAAATTCATGTAAGGGGTGATACCCCCTTATGCTTACTGTCGGGCGAATGCGCAAAATCACGTCAACTTTAATTTTGTCCCCTCTTTAAAATGATCCCCATTTTGCTGATTTCCATGCAACCCTTCGACGTGTGAGATAACTCTCTAGTGGATTTTTCATCGCTTCGGATTAGAAAAAATTTCATTTTTGTTTCATTCCGATCGGTCGACTGTTTGTGGGTGAAACTGCAATATTACCTCTTGACATGCCTTTCTTCGAGGGCTAGTTTAACCACTGGAAACCGTTTTTCCGCCAATAAAAAAAAATACGTGTCACTTAGTTTCCAAGGCTTCGTAACATATATAAGTTTCAACAAAATCGCGAAGGACGACGCCTGACGGATGTTCCTTGTAACATGCACTCGATACGCAGTTTCACGAGACAATAAAATATCAATTTCCGATCTTGAATTGACGTAGCTTAGTTTGCATCAACAATAAATACAGGGTTTTGTTTTTCAATACTTTGTTAGATTGCGAACGAATGAATTTTCCTCATCGCAACTGACATTATAAACTTCATCGAGTCCATGGCAGTATGTGCTACTGCCTACATAGCCCGCGGTTACCTTGGTTACTCGTCTACATCCTTGCATGCATCAAAGTCTTCTTTCAATTTTTCCATACCCATTTTCCATTAGCACACATAGGGGCATTTTTCGCAAAGCCCCCACCCCGCCTCGTTCTCCCGACAAAGCAACACGCGATAAACGAGAGCGCGAGCATTGAAAAGGCAAGCAGCGCCCGGAAACAGGTGTGCAATATTCATTGGATTTTCTCTCCCCTGGGATACTGGACACTCGACACACAATCAAATGCGCCGAAAGGAATGCTTAAATTGGCGGACCTGGGGCATTCATGACGCAAACTAAAATTCCAAGGACACCAAGAGCCCATGAAAAAATTCCAACACAAACAATACGGCCGATGTCTGGTCCAGTACAGGGACCAGACATCAGAACTGACCGTGAGCAACCAGTGTTGGCACAACGTTGAAACAACGATTCTGCCATTTCTCAACCAATCCTCCTTTCAAAGCCCGGCATCCAGCATAACACCAATGTCGGGACAGTTCCGGTTAACGACCGAGAACCGACGTTAGGGTGGGCTCATGGAGCTGACCGTGGACCAGTACTGCCCCCTATTAACAGTCCTACATCAACACCCAATCCCGGCATCCGGTATTATACCAATGTCGGACCAGTTTCGGCTACCGCCTGAAAGCCGACTGTTGGGCTAGATACTGGAGCCGATCATCGGCCATTACCGTCCGCCATTAATTTCCCGTTCATTTCTAAGACCGGCATGAAGCAATATGCTAATGTCGTGACAGTGTCGACTAACGATGGAGAATTGACCAGTGGCATGGATAGCTAGAACCGACCATGGGCCAGGAACATTCTCCTTCAATTATGCCATGCACTGCGCGCGAATCGTCATTCAGTATTGGAGCTGTATGGGTGGAGGAACAGTTAGTCCATTGTCGGCTTTCCGTCCGACAGTTACCGTAAAACGGGGCTACTTTGACATTCAGGGTATCTTTGTCAGTTTTTGGAGCAACTTTGACAAAGCGCCAAAATACGGTTTTAACGTGTGCGCAGCGAGCCCGCGTGACCTTCTGTAGCGGGCGGCGGGTGCGGGGAATAATCTTGAACAACTATTTGTTGTTCAAGTTTATTATACTGTTGCTAAAGTTGATTGTAATATTGTTTAAGTTGATGTTGATCTCAATGATAATTATAAAACTGATTAAGGGCCTATAATAGTACCCTAGGTACTTGATATTTTTATGTAAAATGTTCCCTTAGGGGAGGACACCACTGTAACTGCCCATTTCCGTCAGTTTACTTTGGAAATTTTTTACAAGAAAGGAATAAAATACATGTTTAAAATAACTTTTAGGTTTCATAAGGTATATCTTGCAGTATGGGAAAAAAACTTATTTGTCGAAAGAATACAAAATGGCGGCGCACGACTCGCTATAGCCTCTCTTCGCGAGACGCAGTTGAACTGTCGTAAATGTAGTCCCGGAACTAAGAGTGAAATATTTTCGTTAATTATATTAGGGTTAGCAGTAAAGTACAGGGGAAATTAGAAACTAATGAAAAAAAAAATAGATACGAGTTTGAAAAAACATCGTTTTTAGGACCATAATTTTCATGTTAAAAGTGATATATTTTTTACATTTTTCAATTAAACGAAAAAGGCGTTCGTACTCGACTATTGAAGCAATCTGAGAAGCTACAGTTAAAATTTCAAGTCGATACGACGACATTTGTTCGCGTTCTGCAGCGTGCCAATTCCCAAAAACATGATTCCGAGAGAACTATGTTTTTTAAATTTTATTGTAAATTTTCAAAAATAAAAATTTACCCGAAATAAGTTAAATTTATGCTTAATAACATACTTTTATTCCGAATGCCGAATAAATAATCCAGTAGACAAAAAAATCGGTAAAAACGTCGTTTTTCGGCCTGTCAGTAGTGTCCTCCATTAATAAAGATGACAATTTGATTGTAAAAAATCGTTGTTTTTTATTTAATTTCATGTATATTGCATGAAATATGATTTTGGTTTATCAAAATGATGTTAAAGTAACCTTTGACATCAACCAAAAGTAATTTAGTAATTAACCAAAGTAATCTTTAACATAAGTTGCATTTCAATGTCCTGTCAAAGAAACCCCACACTCGGGGTTACTTTGACACTTTTAAGAATATACATATAAAATTGTGGGGATGTGGTGGGGCTTGACGTTCTTGTACATTTGATAGCCAAAGGACACATTGTTCTATTGGAGCAAACTAAGTTGGAATTTCGGATGTTAAAAAAAGTGGCCTACAAAACACTTCCAAGACCTGTTCAACGTGGCCCCGTTTTACGATAACTATTTTTTCTCCCTTGCGGTTTATGTCTCCGGCGTATGGTTAAATTTGCCTTCTCAGCCAATCGTATTCAAGGGTTCGAAGCCGTATGCGCGACAGGCGTGTGGAGTTTGTCGTCCTAACCTTAATCGCTCAGTTCGCTTGACCGCGTGTTTGTGAGTGTCACCCAAAAAAAGACGCGGTCAGACTTTTTAAAGTATAAAAATTAGATATAGAAAAATATCTTCATCGCTCAGTCGGATTTATCGCGTGTTCACGTGAGTGTAACCCAAAAAAAGCGTCAAAAGAAACATCATTGATGCGAATAACAATGCGTAATTCACATCCGATCTCTTGTGTATCCACATATCAGTTTCCAGGTTTTCATTTCCAGTATCCAGTATCAGTATCAGGTTTTCATTTTTCATCAATATTTTATTTGCGAAATAATTCTAATTATCGTATTATCTTATTTATATTATCACTCCCTGTGCAGAAATTTTGGCAGGGATACAGCTGGATTCTGACTTGTATTCCGGGCTCCCAGTCGGGATCTAGTCCTATATCGGATCAGATTCGAAGACTAAATGTAAGATCCGTAAACTGGATTCCATTAGGGATCCAGAACCGGATCCTTTAATGACTCTAAATAGATTCCCCATGGAATCATTGAGGAATCTGGGAAGGATCACGGATGAATACAGGCTGAAATAAAATGTCAAAAATGGAATTATGACATGTTAAATTTATTATAAAAATAAATAACATTTATAAAGTTTTGGTGCATTAAACTATCAAAAAAAAAAAAAATTTGTCCAAAGATTCAAATGGCAGATCGCGCTCATCGCGAGATTTTGATGTGAATTAAAAAAATTCACATCAAAATCTGTGAATGCAAATGTATTGACAAGAAATTATAAATACAAAAAAATTCACAAAATTAGTTGTAAATTTTTCGTATTTAAGACAAATTAAAATCAAATTGTAAATGATTGGATTAAAATTTGCGCCGAAAGTGAGTTCGTACGTATTTTGAGAGAAAACATTGCCTCGAGGCAAAGAAATTTTTGCACATAACGTTTTGTGCGAACATTTCTTTGCCTCAACACAATGTTTTCTCTCAAAATACGTTTACACTTGTGGTGTTAATTTTAATATAACTGTCGTGAATTCGATTTTTATTTTCTTCAACTTGAGGAAATTCACAACTCATTTTGTGATTTTTTTTTCACTTTTATAATGTAATATTTGAAACTCACAACTTTTTTTGCAAAAATTTCTTTGCCTCGACGAAATTTTCTCTCTCGAAATACGTAAGAACTCACGGTTGGTGTAAATTTTAATCTAATCATTGTGAATTTGATTTTAATTTGTCTTAAATACATGTTTATACCCACCGACATGTCGGTGGGTATAAACAGAGACTTATTCCCCAAAACCGGTATCCCGGTTAGAATCCAGCCTGCATCAGTATCGGAATATGTACGACGACGATGGCATAATTTTGAAAATTTTGGCATCACGTGTATTTTCGGTATTACTATGTAATTCCTATCTATAGATAGGAATTTTATAGATAGGAATCTATAGACAGAAATTCCTATCTATAGATAGGAATTCCATAGTAATACAGAAAATACACGTGACGCCAAAATTTTCAAAATGATGCCATCGTCGTCGTACATATGCCGATACTGATGCAAGTTGGATTCTAACCGGGATACCGGTTTTGGGGAATCCATGACAAATCCTGATCGGGATTTGATCGGACATAGGGTATCCCGGTCAAAATTTCTGCACGGGTCATTCTCAATGTTCTCTCGTACCAACATTTACTTGATTGAAAACAAATTATAAAATCTGTAACTGAATTTAATAATAATAAAGTATAATATTTATGTAATTCTGATGAAGTATTGTATTTATTGCTGCGTACTGCCATATATATTAACAAAATATAATATTGGTCGAAACTCGGGACATAATCGAATCACTGTTGATAATGGACCGGACCAACGTTAGTATGACATTGGCTAAAACTTGAGCCAACGTTGGCGCAAGCGTAGGATCTGTTTTAATACCAACGCTGGCACAATATTGGCTGAAACTTGGGCCGACCTTAGCACGAGCGTCGGGACCAATGCTGGTATGATATTGGTTGTTACGTGGACGAACCTTGGCACTAGTCCCGAGACCGGTTTAAGACCAATGTCTCGATATCGGCAGCCAGTCCCGGCCCGGGGTTATCATTTCGACAATGGTACATTAATGAATGGACGCTTATGCAGGGAATGGCCACCAATAGAGTAGAGGTGGCGCAGTACAGTGCCCGTCAAACCAGTTGTAAATTTTGTCATGGGAGGATGTCATTTAATTAATTTATTTAATATTATTTAATTTATATTTGCTCAGATCCAGCCAACCGTAATCCTCTCACGTGTTCGACTTCATTATGATTTTTTTGTTACTCTCTCGTCGTCGCGGATACAGTTCTAGGATCGCGCGCGGTTTGGCCGTAATTACGAAAAGCGATTATCCCATAGAAAATTTATGGCTGTTCGTGGGATACATACTCGCGAGAGCGTATAGCTTGTTGATGAGCCGTGTCTGTGTGCAATTTCCACAGATACGGGGGGGAGAGCGAGAGAGAGAGAGAGAGAGAGAGAGAGAGAGAGAGAGATAGGCTTTGTACACATCTACATCTATAGATGCGTAAAGAGCGCTTCATTCCGTATCGAGTGTTATCGGCGGGAGGAGGCACTCCCGCGATGAGAGAGTGAGAGATAAACGGATGAAGGTATATACCGCATAGATAGCGTGCTGCAGCAGCAGCACAGCGAGACAGGAGCAGAAACGCTGGCAACTAATGCAATTCCGGGTCAGCAATTGATCGGACATTCACCGTGAGAGAGAAAGACAGGTGTATATATATATATATATATATATATATATATATATATATATATATATATATAGTCTGCATCTCCTATCAGAGGCCTCTGTTCATTTCTCACCCAAAGCTAACTACTGCTCACACTTCCTTTGTATCCAGGTACTTGTTAACCTTCATGACTAGTACAACGCGCTTCC
The DNA here is from genome assembly GCA_964007375.1 of Ophion obscuratus. NCBI lineage: Eukaryota > Metazoa > Arthropoda > Insecta > Hymenoptera > Ichneumonidae > Ophion > Ophion obscuratus. The sequence continues at coordinate 59,735,577 of OZ023316.1, read as the reverse complement.
TACGTATTGCCGCAATAGTAGAATGGGAAATTATAGCGCAGCCCTCAAATTTTCGCTGAGGCAGTGATATATTTATGCAAGTACAGCAGTGAGGAGGAAAGAGAAGAATCCTGGGTAAGTCCAGAGTGAGAAAGGCGCCGATAATCGGGCAGTAAGCCAGGATATCGCACGATTGCGGTGACTGCACGTGAGAGTGCCAACTTCGCAAGGATGAATCGTGGCAAAGGAATTTTGCTCCTCCTGGAGCGTTTATCTTTCACTTTCGTGCGTGCGAGAGGCTCAAGCTTCTATCGTCTCTCCCTTTCTTTCTTCCTCTCTTCGTCTAATTTGCCATAGAGACTGGCGCATCTATTCTATACATAGAAAATAGTTGGATGAAGCGAGAGCGTTATCGCCTCGAGGCATGGAGTCATCGCGCTTTGACGTTGCAGCCAGAAAGAGAGAAAGAGAGAGATAGAGAGAAGGAAAAGGCAGAATCTCGTATACCTTGATCCCCCCCTCTCTCTCTCTCTCTCTCTCTCTCTCTGTCTCTCTCTCTGTCTATGTTGTCCTTGGATGGTGCACGTTCCCGATATTATTCCCAGGATGATCGTTCGAGCCTTTCTCTTTTGATGTTCCATCACGAGAGGGCCATTTTTACGAGCGGGCCTAACCTATCCACGATGCCGCGAATGAAAAAAATATCGTACTCTTGGACGATGCGCGATCCAACCGCGGAGTTGCAAAACAATCTGCAAAAGGAAGACCGAAATTTCATCACGCCCGATCCAATCTTATTACGTTCTCGAAATATCATTCGTGTAGCATTGATTTCCTATTTTTTCCTTAATTACTCTACACTAATTTGGGTCTATTACAATCTCAATATCCCAACTTCATTCTGATGTCAACTCGCTTCTTCTAGTTTGGCCGAAGGTTTTATTTAACTTAGTATGACAACACGACGGGCATTGAGAACGTGCAAGACTCCACGGGTCATAGAGCGAATGGAAACGTGAACTTTCGCCATTTTGTGCACTCCGAACACCTCGTTCTTCAACCACATTTCGCGTCCATTTGTACATTTTGCAGAAATACGGAGACCCCGAGAGAGACCTTTGATCAGAAGATTATTGTTCTCAGGATTGTGCAATATCAACGCTAGGCTGTCCCTCCCAATCGCCTTTTCCCTTGTATGTGTGTGTGTGTGTGTGTGTGTGTGTGTGTGTGTGTGTGTGTGTGTGTGTGTGTGTGTGTGTGTGTGTATATATGGAACGGTCCAAAGCGGATTATTATTCCATCGGGGGTACCGTGTGTACGTATCGCGCATAGCTACGGGAAGAATAGAGAGTAGGGAAGCTTCGGATAAGACGACAGAGGAAAACATATATATGGGCTGACATATAGAGGTACGCGCGCGCGTATGTGTATGTTTGTGTGTGTGTGTGTGTGTGTGTGTGTGTAAGTACATAGATTATCGTAGCGGGGCAAGGAGGTTGCGCATCTTTCTGTTCAAAATATGTATTCAGATAACATGAAGGAGGCAAAGGTGTATCGGTACATGGAGTATAGTACAGAAGAGAAGCGAGAGAGAGAGAGAGAGAGAGAGAGAGAGAGAGAGGTGGAAGTTGCGTGTCGACTCGACTATACGCTCACATGCATACCCAGTGTCTCGGAATTACTGCACTGCGAGAAAATTCCATTTACAAGAAATGCCGATGATAAAGTATGGTATAGTGAAAATAAGTATAGATCACCTGTGAACTGGTTGTTTGAATAGTGTTCCGCTAGATTGATTGAAGTTGGCCTGGATAGACCAGAGGAGCAGTGTATTTTTAAATGGGTAGCCGTTACCCTCTAGTCTCGATCCATGACAAGCCCAAATAGTACCAGTTTCGTAATTGTATTCGGTTTGCCAAAGCTTTATCTTCATTGCTGGTCCAAGTCCCTGTGACTGTACGTACGGTTTATGTGGGAGCCTGACAGCTTGATTGGTGGTGCTCTATTGACAGGCGAAGGAAGTATCTTACTAAACTTGTCCACGAAGACATGTGAAAGAATAATACTTGGATGAAGACGTTCCCAAAAGTTGGCGGCAAAGTCACTGGACGCACATGTTGACGTTGCTCGAGACGTTGGCAGAATTTTCCGCTGATCGAGCTTGTCGAATTCAAAGAGCTTGATGCCTGATGCTTGATGCCCTGCTTGATGCTTGATTTTGGGGGAGAGTAACGCTGATGTATCCAAGCAGGAGTGTACTTCCGGGCCACCCTGTAGGAACACGTGCATCCCGGGTTTATGGATATAGCAACGCGGAGTTGGAAGCTGCATGCGAACGGTGCATCAAACACATTACGAACTCGTTCCTGCTCGACGACTTTGCATGTACAGTTTTCTGCTATACTGTAGTCCTTCCCCATTCTTTTTTCTTCGCATCCCGGTCTTCCAGTCTTTCGACATCCAACCTCTCATTTACTCACTCTCTCCTCTTTGTGCCTGTCATTTCTGCAGTTGATTCAACGTGGATCTACGACAAAGTTCCGTCATACGGCTCTTTACGGGTGTTGCAAACTGTTCGTTAGGCTTGCCAGGGGACTGGGACTTTTGCCTGTTTGTTGCGATCATAGGCGCTTGCTTCGTACAAACGTGAATGCGCTACATCATTATAACGTTATAACGCTACCTGAGTGAAGGCCGTGCTTTGAAACAAGGCGGGAGAGCTAATGTTCGTTCTAGGGAGAATATAGGGCGTGCAGCGAGACAGGTCGTGAGCTCTTCGTACACACACCGGAAGTCAAGGTGGCGTCGGGTGAACTTCAATATTAGTGAAGCTCCGTATATATATATATATATATATATATGTGTGTGTGTGTGTGTGTGTGTGTGTGTGTGTGTGTGTGTGTGTGTGTGTGTGTGTGTGTGTGTGTGTATCTATATGTATGTAAACACATGGATGCACATGCTCTTTATGTGTTTTTTGGCTTTGCTCTACTTGTGCCTTGCTGTGCAATAGCTTCGATACTGCTTTCAGGATCTTCCAACAAATATATGTGTGCCCCATCTTCGATGGTGGTTGAGTCTTCGATATTCTTGTTTGCTTTGGTCCACGATGCACTTATATACATGCAATCAATATTCGCGTCGTGTTTGTGCATATTCAATATTATGCATATTCAATAAATTCACATCATTTATACATCAAATATCGGCCTACGTTGCCGAAAAGTCCGTGGTAAGAGGATTGAAGGTCGGACAAGTCCAATACTCCACACCCCTTATATGTAGGTTTCTTAAAGGTCTTTGAAGATTCGCGATCACTTCTGTCGTCGAGTTATAACGAGTTACTTTTTCGCAGCCGGATAGTCAACCGGCCACCGTTCCGCCGTCTCAAGCTTGATCCCTCATTTTTTACCGAATATTTCGTTTCGGCAGTTGGGCCGATAATAGAATACATCAGGTCTATCTGACTTTGACGAGGCAGGGGAGGCAATTTTCGTATATATATAGGTGGTATATGGGTGGATGTTAGGACATATATATGAAACGAGATTCCACGGAGATGCTACGGATAGCATTTTTTAGGTCCATGAGGGTAAATGTACCCGTGAGCCGACTAGAGAAGACTCCCAGCGAAATTCGATGGAAGCCGTTAATGGATTTTCCTCCTCTCTTTGCGCTATATGTACTTGAAAGGCGAAGCTGAGGGACGGAAAGGAAGAAAGAGCGAGAGAGAGAGAGAGAGAGAGGCAGAGAGAGCGGGAGAGAGAAAGATATATACACGGGCGAGATTTTCTCCCGTCGTCTACCACTTTTTTTAACGACCTTTTTTCGTCTTCGCACGGTCGTACGATGCGCATTCTATCGACGTTGCGCAATGTGCAGTCTACGGCAGAATCTCAGAGATCGTGGAATATTCTTCCAACCGTTATAGTGTATAGGATGTCGTGACAGAGAGAGAGAAATCAAGAGAGAGAGCGAGAGAGAAAGAAAGAGAGAGAGCCGTTTCTCGCTGTCCCCATCCTCGTTTTCTTGGCTCTTCCGACACTGTCGTCTGCCTAATACAAACGTCGAATCGTTACGCGAAATTGAAAATCCTTCTGACTGTCGACCCAGCAACCGGGCTTTTTGTAAATTAAATTACAGTTTCCATGAGCCACCCCTCCTTGTCATCACCGCGCAATCGCGTGTAATTCGCGATATTCCTTTATCCTCTTGGACGCCGAAACTAAAAGAAAACACCCACGACCTACCTGTTCACTACTTGTTTCTTTTATCTCTAGTGCCGTACACTTTGCGTAATATCATCGTTGTACCAAGAGGCCGAGAGAAGACGCAGTCACGCGCTCAATGTACGTGAAAAGTATAATTGTTCGAAAGGTTTTTCTCTGTCGCGGTGTCGTGAGACAGAACTCCACAACTTGCATAAGTACACTCTCTTTACTGGCGTGGATAAACTATACCTCATTGGCATTTTCCTCATTGCAGATACGGAAAAAGAATGCAAACGCGTTCACGCCCATCTCTAAGTATTGGCTTTAGACGCCTTTTATTGCGGCGTTAGTGAGTGTCGCGTTTTCCTATGTACGCACCCCCCCCTCCCCCTCCCACACCGCGCGCGTGTGTATGTGTGTGTGTGTAGAGAGAGAGAGAGGAGATGCCGAATGGGCACTCTTGGCTCCATCGCCCCGGATGTACATAATGCAATCTTGTACCGCTAACTCTTCACGAATGATGCGCTGGAACTCTTGAAACGTGGAGGGTTCGGCAAACGAGCGAGCGATTGAGAAACGCGATTCATGACTATAGTTTTCTTCACAGAGTACAGGAAAGGAGATCCCAGCTTTCCGTTTCTTTATTTTTACATATACACATAAATACATATACAGCCAACATCCCAAGGCATAAGGATGCTGCATTCAAGCGATCGCTTACCTCACGAAAGTTCGATAAGCATTTATGGGGGCGGATGCTAGGTCCTTTCGAAATGTGTCTCGGCTTTACTTTTTTCGTTTTATCTCCGTAACGCTGCTTTCCTACATGTGTATACACATGTATACATAACTAGTATAAAACGGGGAAACATAACAATAAAGCTACTGAATCTAGGCTACTGAGAACTTATTGAATATTCCGCTGTATCTGATGGCTGTATCACCGATTATGTGTCCAATGCTCTTTATTCGCAGAACACACACACGTGTGTGTGTGTGTGTGTGTGTGTGTGTGTGTGCGCGCGCGCGCGCGCATAAATAGATCTAGCTATGTTTCCTCTCCTTTCTGTGTTCCACAGCCCAAACCCTGCTCGCCTCGCGCGATAGCCTAGTTCACGTCAAGTTCACGTAACGAGATTTACTTAGAACGCTGAGCTCGCCATTGAATAAAAAATATTAGAGAGAAAAAAAACAGAATTTATCTTCGCTCACGCTGCTCTTTGTTCCGAGCCTATATACCTGGCCGCGAAAATGGCGAAGATTGCTAAAGATTGAAAAAGGTCATGTAGCATCGAGATACTACACACGTGTCTCTTGTTTCGATACATAAATATAAGGGGGTGAGAGAGAAAGAGAGAGAGAGGGGGGGAGAGCGTGCGAGAAATTTGTGAATGAAAGCTAGTACGTGCTTAAGAAGTATTACCAAACTCTCGACAACAATTGTTAACCCCCTTACTGGTAAGATACAGAGAGAGCACGTTGACAGGTAATATGTGTGTGTGTGTGTGTGTATGCGTGTGTGTGTGTAAATTTAAAAAATTTAGCGCTTTTTACCATTAATTCGTAAAACGCTCGATTCTCCGTGAATTATACCGCGCATTCCTCTTTCTCCTCAGTACTTTAGCACAGAAAAGAACGAAAAGTCTGAAGCTGAAGTACCTACGATACATCAGGTTACAAGCCAGAACAAGATTGAAGTGGACGTCAAATTCAGTAGGGACATGGACAGTGAAAGACAGAGAGAGAAAGAGAGAGAAAAAGGCAGAGACAGAGAGAGAGTAATTAAATTAGATTACTTGAGAAATTTGATTAGATTTTATTAGCGCACTAGGACTGAACTTCTGGCACTCCACCATCGTTCTTTTCTCTGCACAGTAGAGAATAGAGTACAATGGAACTTGAGAACACGTTTCGATACAGGAGCGAATGAAAATGATTCTATATAAGCCAATTTAAAAACATGTTTAAGATAGAAATTGACCTTTGAATAACAAATAAAAAAGAGAAAGCGAGAGAGAGAGAGAGAGAGAGAGAGAGAGAGAGAGGACGAAATTTATCCACCCGGAATATCGAAGAATTTACCGCTGCAGGTGAATCGTAGCTAAAGAGATCAAAGTGATCGAAACACACGCCGCTTTCTCACATCGTATCAATGCTCTTAAGTTCTTCCGTCTGTATGAATCGCTTTCCGTGGGTTTCTATCGTAACTTCCTGGCTTTCCCTCTCTACCCGTCTTACTGTTCTCAGATGCTGGAGACACAAGGGAAGGTATATACGCGAACGCACACACACACACACACACACACACACACACACACGCGCACACACACACATCTTCATTCAATTCGACTTAATTATTGGATCCTTTTCAGTAGAATAAAAAGAAATATAAGTAAAATCAATGTTTAAAAAAAATTGTTTTTATTATGCCAGAAATCTATTTCGAATTTTTTTATTTAAATCAAGATCTATTTTACACTATTAAGTAATAAAGAATTTATATGCTTCTAATAATTTTGGTGCTTTTTATTATTTACCAATTAACTAGCAAATTCATAGACGTAGTAGTACGCTCTGTGGCCGGGCTGTGGCGCAAGGCCCGTAACGTCTCCGGCAAGCCATTTGTAATGTGACAAAGCATACAACCGAGTCCACGAAACGTATCGACGCGTCACGAAAGACGTGGGTATTACAGATCTCGTGATATAATGGCCACTCTAGAGAATGAGGTTGAAGTTTGTATCGTTGGAATGCAATGAAAATGAATATTTCCGAATTCTTTCAATTTCTTTTGGCAGATTTTGCCTAAAAATGCCTCAACCATTTTTTGGGATATTTTTTAGCCATTTACAATATAAATGTATAACAAAAAGATCATCGAGAGTAATAAAAATGGGGAGAATAAAATGTAAAAAAAGTTTTCGTTGCGTTCCAACGATGCAAACTTCAACACCATCGCAAGAGGAAAATCCTCGCGTATGTACCGAAACGGTGCTGATACAAAATATTTTTCATCGTCTTTCACCATTGAGGTTTGTTAATAACACGGGTAAATATGTATTGTATGTGAAAAAAGTTGACACATTACTGCATGCAGATGAAGCTGTGGAAGTTGCCAACCAAGTATAGAAAATTCTGCTTTTTCGAATTGCATTAGATTGTACTCGGTCAGTATCCGATTGTACCGCTTGCATTTCCGTTGGTCCGCAAGCCCCTTGGAGATAAGTGGCTTTTCTTGATACGAGCGCATGGAATATGGTTTGTAATTGATGGGATCTCCAAAAAAAAATTAAATTGTTTGGGCAAAGAAGGAGCAGTGTGAAGATATTTTTTTTCAATTATTTCTCTTCTACCTTCAAATCAACAATGTAGGATTTTGACGAATTTATGGAATTGATCTCTCCAAGGAATGCTTGAAACGAATAAAATAATATATTTGAAAGAAATAGAATAATGGTAGGCCGTGGGGCGAAAAAAATGACTTGACCCAAATGGATCCTAGTTCAATGAAATCAACTTTTTCAACAGTGCATAAATATACAAATACGTGTGTCTGTATTATAATTATATACGTATACTGCGCGCAGTGGCTTATTAACAATTGTCATTGGGTCCCCTTCTCCAAAGCTAAGAGAAGCGTAATGAAAAAACTGTAGCCTCGTGTGCACGGGCTGACCAAACGTGGCCGTATCAGGCGAGAAGAAAACGAGAAACGAAATAAAAATAAAAAATGATTTCGTTCACCGCGCATGCACGATATTTACAACGATTTTAGTGCCTTGATGGAAAATGTACGACTCACTTACCCGCTGGGTCGTTGGCTATCGCGACACGTTATACCCGCTATCAATATTCGATGAGAGTCGCGTACAAGCTTTCCACCCTCTTCTCCGCCCTCTCCCGCTCTCTTTCTCTCGCCGTTTTTTTAGCCCCTTGCACATCGCCACTGTTTATCTCGCAAGAGCAGAGAGTGCTCGCGTTATTATATATCGACGGTTTCCGACATTTTCCTCGTTGCCCCCGCCTCGCGGCTCATTCCTTCGGTCCGTCGCTCTTTCTCTCCGACAGGCAAACCTCCGCCGCGTCACGTCCGAGCAGCGATAAAAAGCTCGTTAAGGAAATATTTATTCGTTAATCCAAACGAGACCCCAGTTTTCTCTTTCTCTCCCGGGCCTTCTCCCCCCACTCGCATGTGCGCATTTTTTTTCCTGTCTTTGAGAATTTTTCGCGCAAATCAACGTTCCGGCAATTTAGTTTTTTTTTTCCCATCTTGAATCGTACACAGAGTTCGGAATAACGGATTAGAGAAAAAAATCTCTACAAATTGGGCGAACGCGATATCTCGGATTACTGGTCGGTTTCGTTGCAGTTGTTCGCCGGGTAATGATTGCCGAAAATCGCCGCGGTGAAAAAAAACCTTCTCTCATATACCGCGTGAACTTTGCCACAAAAAAAAATACCCAAAAGTCTCCCGTTCCCTGCCCCCCCCCCCCCTCCTCTCATTTCTCCGCGCCGCGTATCCCTCCGTCTCGCTCGTTTCTACTGTAAGAAAGGGTGCACCACGGTACACATGTATACGCCGCGCCGCGCGATGGGTTTACGACTATTTAACGAACGTTGTAGAATTTTTAAGTCCAGCGAGCACAGCAGGTACCCTTCGGACTGTGTGCCGGTGCGCTTATGGACACGTTTGACGCTGGTGGTGTTGCGGTGTTATACATATACATATACATATACATATATATATATATACACACACACACACATACACACATATATGTATATATTTGTATGCAAGCATAGGGAAACCGTGCTCGCGGCCAATGCCGACGACGCCGCGGTCTCGAAGGCCCGAGGTATCCTCCCTAGACTGGCGCAAGAATGCCGTAATCAAGATTCTCCACGGAAACTCTCGCGCTCTCCGGGCTCTCTCACCCACCGCCACGAATCCGCGGCTCGCCGTTAGCGTCGAGGTGCTCCGGCGCGGTGGTGGTGCTTCGCGTACCCATCGTCGTTCCACATCGTGACCACGAGTACGCCAAAGCTTCCATGGATACACGTGTGTATACACACACACACATATATATATTCGAAAGAATGCATGCGAATTACATGTACGTGTTAACTAAATATACACAAAGTTTATATGAAAATAAACGCTGGAAGACTGCACGACTCAGCACAAAGATTCTCGAAGGTGCACATACACCATTGCATCAATCTCATTAATTAAAACAAGTACGTACGACGAGCAGTGCTGCAGGGCGATTAAGAGTACTTTTTGTGGCGCGCGAAATCCCGGTAATCCCTCGAGTTTTGGCTGTGAATTTTTTTTCGCCCAATAAGCCTGGTCTCGGAGAGATCTCTAATTTTTCCTTTCCCAGTACGCTCTCAACGCCTCTGGATTAAAAATTGTAAAAGCTCACTGGCCGGCGAGATTTAAATTTGAAAGAAGAAACAAAAATCGGTAAGATGTTTGGAATTGGGTTGTCAAAGTGGTAAAACGAAGTGAGGTTAAAAAAAAATATTCCGGAAATGTGAAGAGTTGACAACCGGCAGTGCAATTATCCGGCTGTTGGTACGCGTACGGCCCCGCGAATATCGCATCGCGCCTAACTCGTGATGCTTTTTAATCGCGCAATTATTCTCAGCCTTTCTCGTATACGTTTCGATCATCATTCAATTATCGTCATTCGGCTATTAAGCGATCGAAGCCCCCCTTGTTATAGCGGGTAACTGGAGGAGGCGCGATATGGAGCAACGTCGGGGCTGCTTGTGAGGTCAATTGATTATTCCGGCGATAATTGCGAGCACTGAGACCCGTTAATGGAATAGCATCATAATGCAGGCCCAATACTCTCTTTCTCGTCCTCCCTTTTTCTCTGTCCACACGCGCACACGTCCCCACACATATGTATGAATATCTGCATGTATGTATGTAACAGGGTGACTCGAAATGTGACGTCAAAGAGGAAAGTCACCGTCATCTATGTTCTACGATCTATTTGACTTTGCGAGAAAAAAAACATTGTTCATTATTTTTCTCTCTTGTGTATGTACTTTCCCCGAAATTTCTTTCACTCCTGTTATCGTTATCAAGTGCACCGCGGAGCAACAGATAAATGGCCAACTATATACTAACGGTGATGCCTCAAATTCTGATCAAAAAGTTTAAAAAATAGATTTGGGAGGATCAGCTATTAGAGTCCAGATGAAAATGAAAATACTCGAAGTGGTCTAAATGAATGCAATTGCTTTAAAAAATTGAAAAAGAGCAAAGTGCATACACGACAGAGAAACAAAATGTAAACCTAGGGTAGAGGTAAACTCGCAAAAAAAAACGTTACTGCTTTTTCTCGAAAAGTGAAAAATATCGTAGAAGATAGATGGCGCTGATTCTGGTAGGCATGGAAACAAGGCATCTAGATTTTTCTTTTGGACGTCTCTGATCGAGCCACCCTGTATGTACGTATATTTGTGTGTGTGAGTCATCAAAAATATCTATATCTATTACACATCGACCTTTCGAACTTTATTTCCCATCTCGTTCGCCTCCACCTCGATACCCCCCTCCCTGCCCCCCCTGGCCGTCTCTTCATTCGGTATGACTCCCTTTCTCGGTCTCGTGAGTCACGAATCGCGGCAGCAAGGAAAATGAATCGAGTTCACGATAGGCCGCAATCACGCGGCATTCTCGCGCGTTCCTCGCATACCTACGTGTTTATATAAAATATAAATCTGTACATACGAAACAATACATACTACACGCATACTACTTGTATGCTCAGGGAGTTTTTTTGTCTCTCTCTCCCTCTCTCTCTCTCTCTGTGCTTCGCGTCGCATAGGAAAATCTGGGCTATGCGAAAACGAGGTTCTTGCATCGCGAGACCACATTGCCTATGCAACTGCAGCATCACGCGCGTAGCCGAGGTAGATGAGATCTCACGACAAAGGGAGTAGAAGAAAGGAGTGGTGGAGAGAGAAAGGGGAGGGGGGGAAGAACCAAAAAAGATGGAGCAAAGGAGGAGACAAATGAGAAAAAAAATCTACGTTATCTTCACGAGGGCATAGAACAAGCGGTCGTTATCGTGAAACTTTCAGGCTCCATGACGCTCTCTTCGTGCGAGAGAGAGATAGAGAGAGAGAGAGAGAGAGAGAGAGCCAGAAAGAGAGAGAGGGTGAGACAGTAAGAGGAAGGGGGGTGCCAGCAGACTGATGTGTCCATGTACGAGATAGATTGCCTCGAGTACGTATACCCGCACGCAGACACGCATGCCGCCGTAAGAAAGAACAACGACGAGAGCGACCGGCGGAAAAGGACAGATTTGAAAGACAAAAAAAGCCTTGATAAAAAAAAAGAAGAATCGAAAGGAGAAAAAAAGCAAAACGCGCGAAGCGAAGGGAACCCGGTGGTTTTTGTCGGACGTTATTTATGAACCTCAACGCGCGCGCGTCGCCTCCAGTTTCTCTCTTTTGCTCATTGCGGCGGATGCGAGGCGCTCGGCCCAAGAACAGAAGGAACGATGCGTTCATGATTTTCTCTCTCTCTCTCTCTCTCTCTCTCTCTATATATATATATATATATATATATATATATATATATATATATATATATATATATATACACCGCATGTACACGCGGAATGAAAAACTTCCCGAACCCGAGGATAATCACGGTGTAGCCCGGCTTACCGCGTCTATCGCCGATCTCCTCTCTCTCTCTCTCTCTCTCTCTCTCTCTCTCTCTATCTCTATCTCTCTCGGTTCCTTTCGTAAATCGTTCCATCGAAATTAGAACGCGAGGCTATTAAAACGCGTCTGGCGGGCGGGAACAACGCGCGCCCACCGATCAGCCAAAGGTGTATAGAGGGTGATCCGAAAAGTGACGTTCAAAAGGAAAATCTAGATATATTGTATCAATACCTATCCGAATGAGCTCCACCTATGTTCTACGATTTGTTTACCTTTCGAGAAAAAAAGCCTTTTACAATTTTGCTCTTTTGCGTACGCACTTCCCAAGCGATATTTCTTATTTTTGTTATCGTTATGAAGTGCACCATTGAGCAATAACTAAATGACCAACTGAACATTAACGTTAATGCCTTGGAATTTCAACTATAGTTAAAAAAAATGATTCTCGTCTGAATGAGTCCCAATTGTTAAAAAAAAACTTCTAACAAGAGAGTATTTACATACGTAAAATAACGTTGAAGTTTCCATCGCTGGAATCCCACGAAATATTCATTTTCTAAATTTTCCAATTTTTCTCTAGAGAAGTTGAGCTATGAAAATAAGGTAAACAGTTTTTAGGATTCAATTTCGCGAACTACAATCTAAACCTAAAAAAAATGATTTTCGATAAAAGTAAAAATCAGGATTCGAAGAGATGTTCCGTAGCGTACCAACGATGCAAATGACCTCGTTACACAAAAGTTTAAAAATAAATAAAAATCTATGCTACAGGAAAATACGAAAAATAATTATCGAAATGTAAAAAAGATCGTGGAACATGCATAGGGAGTGATTCCGATAAATATTGATACGAGGCATCTAGGTTTTCTTTTTGGACGTCACTTCGCGGGCCACCCTGTATACGTATGTATTTGAGGGTAAAAAATCTTGAACACGTGGCTGTTTTGAGGACGGTTCGAATTTTTTTCAACTTAATTGATGATTTTAGGAATACGATCGTGCTCGCAGTCGAATGTCTTCAATATAACCGTTCTTCATATATATTCTTACACACATGTAGGCGTGTACGCTCCCGCGCGTATTTTTATGAGAGACGCTTACGCGTACGCAGCGGCCGGGGATGGAATTCGGCCACCCCGCTCATTAGCCACCATGAAATAATAATTCTTTCAACAATTACCTTCGTTTAAGCGGCCATCCACCAACGAGAGTTACGAGCTCGTCCGCGAACGTGATCTGCGAACATAGGGAAAAAAGCCACGTGGTTCAGTAAGGTATAGGAACAATTTGGTTGATTGAATGTACGGCAAAGCGATTCGATGAATGCGCGCTGTCTCGAATTTTCTACGGGCAATCTGTGAGCTCTCGTACATCCGCACCTCAGATACAACGCTTGTCTGTCTTCAATTTGAGAAGGAATACGCGGTGTTCCCTCCGTGCCGAGAGTACGCAATAAGAAGCACTAATGAGCTCGAACGAGTAGAATAAGAGGTCTGCATAAGTGTAAAAGTACCAAAATAAGATTCTTTCATTGCATTGTTTTATAAACTAGAGTCTTGATTTTCATTTGCAGAAAAGATTTTGTGGAAATTCCAAACTCCCCATGCAGAAATTTTGACCGGGATACCCTATGTCCGATCAAATCCCGATCAGGATTTGTCATGGATTCCCCAAAACCGGTATCCCGGTTAGAATCCAACTTGCATCAGTATCGGCATATGTACGACGACGATGGCATCATTTTGAAAATTTTGGCGTCACGTGTATTTTCTGTATTACTATGGAATTCCTATCTATAGATAGGAATTTCTGTCTATAGATTCCTATCTATAGATAGGAATTACATAGTAATACCGAAAATACACGTGATGCCAAAATTTTCAAAATTATGCCATCGTCGTCGTACATATTCCGATACTGATGCAAGTTGGATTCTAACCGGGATGCCGGTTTTGGGGAATAAGTCTCTGTTTATACCCACCGACATGCCGGTAGGTATAAACATGTATTTAAGACAAATTAAAATCAAATTCACAATGATTAGATTAAAATTTACACCAACCGTGAGTTCTTACGTATTTCGAGAGAAAACATTTTGTCGAGGCAAAGAAATTTTTGCAAAAAAGTTGTGAGTTTCAAATATTACATTATAAATATGAAAAAAATCACAAAATGAGTTGTGAATTTCCTCAAGTTGAAGAAAATAAAAATCGAATTCACGACAGTTATATTAAAATTTACACCACAAGTGTAAACGTGTTTTGAGAGAAAACATTGTGTTGAGGCAAAGAAATGTTCGCACAAAAAGTTATGTGCAAAAATTTCTTTGCCTCGAGGCAATGTTTTCTCTCAAAATACGTACGAACTTACTTTTGGCGCAAATTTTAATCTAATCATTTTGAATTTGATTTTAATTTGTCTTAAATACGAAAAAATGCACAACTTTTGTGAATTTTTTTGTATTTATAATTTCTTGTCAATACGTTTGCATTCACAGGTTTTGATGTGAATTTTTTTTAATTCACATCAAAATCTCGCGATGAGCGCGATCTGCCATTTGTATCTTTGGGCAAATTTTTTTTTACTGATAGTTTAATGCACCAAAACTTTATAAATGTTATTTATTTTTATAATAAATTTAACATGTCATAATTCCGTTTTGACATTTTCTTTTAGCCTGTACTCACCCGTGATCCTTCCCAGATTCCTCAATGATTCCATGGGGAATCTATTTAGAGTCATTAAAGGATCCGGTTGTGGATCCCTAATGGAATCCAGTTTACGGATCTTACATTTAGTCTTCGAATCTGATCCGATATCGGACTAGATCCCGACTGGGAGCCCGGGATACAAGTCAGAATCCAGCTGTATCCCTGCCAAAATTTCTGCACGGGTCGACGGATTCGCTTAAAATTCGGACGGAGCATAGTTTATAACATTTTCCATCGTATGACCGGAAGATTTTTGCAATATGTTTATCGATTTGATAATAACAAATCATTGAATTTGTTTGCTTTTAGTCGAAAGTCGACATTTTTTTCTACATATTGCTATTTTCATAATTTTCAAAATTTCAACAAAGTATCCGGTCCTACGAAAGTTTCATTATTATGCTGAAAGTAAATTTTTTATTTTTCATTCAAGATGATCCTAGTTGTCAGAACCACCTACACTGATTGGGCCATGCAGCTGCGGCGGCACTTTGTTTAAACAATAATAACTTCCTTGTTACCTGTTAATGACCCATGTTTCTCGATCTCGATTCGTGACTTTTTGGGATTTTAATTCGAGAGGGTATGACGTTTTTATTGGATTTTATTCCTGGCTCAAAACCGATGAGAAATTATTCAAAAGAATAACTTGAGCGACGTTTGTTGAATTTTCTCGCATGTGTTTTTTATACAGGTGTCGTTCGTTATCCTTTAGATTGAGATATCGTTATCGCGATACCTTACGCGAAAATACCCGACGATAACATTGGTAAAACTTGTTCATATGCAACTAGTCTCGGATATTATAGGTAATTGCCAAATAAAATCTCAGCTTTTCTATACCAAGTCGACGAGACGATAGGTATTTCCATCCTCTGACTCTCTCTCTCTCTCTCTCTCTCTCTCTCTCTCTCTCTCTCTCTCTCTCTCTCGATCTCTTCCCCTCACGCCATTGAGTTTAACGCGAAATTTTTTATCGTATATTCAGGATCGCTCAGACAACGCGAAATCCTGCATTCTCGGGTGCTTATCGGTCCGGCAAATCCCGATGACCAAAGGAATACTGGTATACACGCATACACGTTGTGCACACGTATGTAGTGGTAGTCGTATACAGAAAAGCCTTTTGCACCATAAGAGAGCTTGGAGACAAAGCTTGGAGACAGAGCTCGGAGAGAGAGAGAGAGAGAGAGAGAGAGAGAGAGAGAGAGAGAGAGAGAGAGAGAGAGAGAGAGAGAGAGAGAGAGAGAGAGAGAGAGAAAGCGACAGGAAGCAGAGTGGAAGGAGTAGCGGGACCATAAATCACGAAAGCACGCTCGCCTTTATTTTGCACAACCTTCAGACTCATTAAGGTACATAGGTATAAGAGAAAAAAAGAGGGGTCCAGGTCCCAGTTCGTCCGGATGTGGTATTCGCTCATCCGGATGATCCATGCCATTTTTATCAAATTTATCCCATCGCCTCTCTCTCTCTCTCTCTCTCTGCTTTTGTACCTGGATCCGCGCGCCTCTTATCCGTTCTATCGCACCCCCCTGCCCCAGGCTCAACTTTTTATCACGATTCCTTCGCACAAAATTCCCGTGTCTCTTTATTCAAAAGTTTTTTTTCTCAATATAGGATGTCATCGTGAAAAAAAGGGTTTTCGCTTTCAATGCAAAAAATTGTGGCATGATAACAACCCTGGTTGTTACGGTGAATCCGCACTACGTGCATCCGCTAAATAAAAAAAAGTAGCTAATAACCTAGGGCTGTGGATATTTAACGGCGGGGTAAAGTTAATTCGGCGAAAAAAAGGCATGTTTTTAAGATTTTTTTTTTTTTGCGTCACGAATAGTGTTCGTTTATTGAAAAATTTACATATAATAAAGTAACATTTGAACAACATTCTCCTAAATTTGCATTGCAAAATATTCAAAATTGAGCGAGTGAAAATTAAACCCCGGAGGCGCCTCGAAAAAAAGTTGGTTTGCGGTGTGCACCATAACTCGCAACAGAATCATTTGAAACAAAAAAATCAAAATGCATTGTTAAAGGAGATGTTTCTCGAGGTAATGACGGGAGGATTTTTTTTTTTTTCGATTTTTCGATTTTTCGTAGCACTTGGGAGCCAAAAACCCGATTTTCGCTAAAAAAATCGGCTAATTTGTTGTTGAAAAATTGGTAATTATTTAAAAAAAAACAAAAAAGCTCTCGACAATACCTGGTGAATTATGTGAAGAAGTACTGTGCAAAATTTCAAAGCGATTGGTCCAGTAGATTTTGAGTTATCGTGCACACGGACTTCAAATATGACAAGTCTCAGAAAAACGGTTTGAAAAACGCAGAAGAGAAGAGAACGGCATGGAGCAATAGACGCTCAAATACTCATAACTTCGTTAATTTTACTCCGATCGACTTGAAATTTTAACACAATATTCTTGATATATTATGCATTCATTTAAAAAAAAAATTTTAATGAAAAAAAAAAATTTTAATACTTTACCCCGCCCTTAAGAAAATGTTTCCACCGCACGCACGACGCGATATCGCGAAAGCTGGAATGGGACAAAACCAGAGGCTGTGGGAGGGAGGGAAGGAGAGACTCGCATACATTAATTATGGGGTGGCTACGCGAATACGGTCGTCAAAGCAACCGTAGATGCATCCGGCGGATCCGGGAAAGGGTTTTCCCCAGATGTTCCGAGTTCGCCGGGAGTTTCTGCCCTCGACAGGTTCCCCAACATGCTCTGTATAAAATACGACCCTCTCGTCTCAAATCTAACGTGACGTTGACTGGCGCTGGATTCGTGCGAGAATTACCAGTGAAAGTCCACTCGCGTATATAGAATCGTATGCAACGAAAATATTTCTACTTTGTCGATGTACGTATTTTGGAAGTCATTAACTGAGGTCGGGCCTTTTTGCGCGAATCTCAACTCGAAATTACACAAGCTGATAACGAAATTTGCAAAAAGTTTTTGGAATATTGTCAAAAAATAGTTGCAACCCAAAGACTCGAAACTCCTACAGGGAAAAACGTTTAGAAAATCACTTTTCGAATGAGGTAATCGCTCATCGAAGGAAAGCCGCGCACCTAGCTACGCTATGGACAATCTCACAATCGAACCATCGCAATTTTGGGAACGAAGTAACTGGGAAAAATCCTAAATACTATCCGACGGAGAGCCTTCGATAATAGTGATAAAATATCGGTTCGTATGGCCGCTATTCATCGGGGCACGACGACACGACGTCAAAATGTTTCAGCGCGTGCCATTTTGCCTCGATATTTTCAAATTTGTCCTGGTATCGCTACTTTACTCCACTTTATTTGCATTTTAATTGCCTATTATCCACTTTTGTCGATTAGTCGTTCAAAGTTTAACGGAGCAGAGAGAAACATCGAACGGTTGGTTCACTCGATTTTTTTTTGCAGTTTAACACCATTACAGAATGGCAGGATTTACAAACCCACGTAATAGAACCAGCCACGCAAACGGACGTTCAATTTCAGAATCGGCGGCATGTATGTACACATGTGTTTTTTTTTCTTGCAGGTTTTGTTATTTGGATTGCGAGCCCCATTATCCGAAAATGGAGCTAGCACGATGGGTCGATTCGAAGCGTGGGGCTTGCTGATCGTGCAGGGGCTTCCGTCGCACGCTTTTTCATTCGAACAGTGTGGAAAAAAAAGAGCAAAAGCAACGGGCACTTGCTGGGGGCTTGACGTTCGCGAATCGCCGAACCGATTAATTAGCCGATTCCATTTTCGTTGTCAATGCAGCGTAAATATGGCCTTCTCGTCACCCATAAACGGATATATAATTGGACAGGTACGCGTTTTAGCTGTATTCGTAATCAACCGAACGACATTAATACTCTAATTATCTACAACCATATAAAATTCACAAAAACCTCTTAGTTTGGGGACGAGAACGGCTACGGTGAACGAAATGCCTGTCATTCCGATAAAGTCTGATAATTGTGGTTCAACTATGGATCCTTAGATTTTTTTCAATATCAGTTGATAGGTCCTTGCCGGCGTTCACGATTCCAACTCTTTTCACTTTAACCGCGCACTTGTCACATGACTATTGGATAAACGGCACCCGACCAAGTGTTGTCACTCTTCCCTAATCCATCAGCACTGTATGACATCAGCACAAGCGTTGATATTTTCACGGAGTTTTGACAGGGCGCAAGCTAGTGCGCGGCTAAGCCAATCACCCAACCAAGTATTGGCCCAGGCCAACGTTGCTTGACGTGAGAGACCGCCGAAGCCGCGCGCCGACAGCTCGTCCACTACTGTTCCGGTCTCCAGTCAATCGTGTGTCTTCCTTCCGAAAACGCAACGACCCGTCCCAAAACGGCAAGTCTTCTTCCACCACAATGGGTGTCACTTGAATTCTCTTTGCGAGAATGGGATAGTTCGGAGAATCTCAAGCCGCCAAGTTCGGAGCACGGTGTCGAGAGAAAAGAGGCGCAGGGGCCACCCGTACAATGATTTCGCACGTATATGACCCGAGAGTGGGAATAGACGACGACGGAGAAGCGCTGGTGAATCGCCCGGGACATCAGAGAGCGAGATTTTCACGTATAGAAGGGACATGAGACCGACAGCCGTGGGCTAGGGGAGTTACGGCACAGAGGAGGAGCAAGACGAAAGGAGCAAGAATGAGAGAGTGGGAGAGAAAGAGACGAAAGAAAATGAATGGCGCGTAGTCCCGTCGTCTCGGGATAACTGAATGGTCCGTGTTACGGCGACTGTGACCCGGGGACCCCCGGCAACAAATTCCAGGTGCCTATTTCCAGAACGTCTGTGTGTCGGGTGATCCGTTCGCTCTCGTTCACTCTGCCAGCCACTTTCCTCTCTTTCGCCGAGCGCATTTCTCTATTTTTGTCTGAAATTGCGCCAATTTCGACGCCTTCCTCGCGCGGCTTTTCTCGCGAAGATGACAACGAAGACGACGACGACGACGACGACGACGACGATACATCGTCCTGAGTACCGTTGCTTCTGTACACACGGGGTAGCCTTTCGTGAAAACGATTCGTGACACTCTCCATCTAATAGAAGCGACGAAGAATCTTTTTGGATCGTCTTCAAGTTTCTCCTTCCCTCCTTTATACTTTGGAAGTGTACCAACAATCCTGATTCCAACATTCGCTAACCACTTTCGTGCGTTGACTCTACGGGTGTATCGAAAAGTCGAATGATCAAATGAGGAATCTGCACATTCTCGGATATCCGACGCATGCATGTGTGACGCGTCGTGCAAACGCGAAAAATCTCCTGGCCTTCCACCAGCCTGACCATCATACCTTAGGGAACCAGTTGTAAACGGCTAGCCCCAGCCCGGATGACGAAGAGACGAGACAAGAAAGCGAACGAATCCCGGGGGAGGAAGGCCACCCTAGTGCCGATATTATCCAGGTGCGGTGACCACGACCAACGAACAAACGAGAATTGCCATCATCCCCATTTGCTCAAGCCCTGCCGTCCCTATCTTTTTTCCATTACCATGCAGGTTACGTGGCACTTGTACGAGGTCCTGCCATGTTCCACGTGCAACTTCTGTTCTCCGATCCCTTCACCTGTGAGGGTGGCATCCATTTCTTGCTAATCCAGCAAACCCTGCCACGAACGGACGTACTGGCTGCGACCTAGATAAGCCGTTGGTAGACTCACACGTATTGCGAAGAGTTTCTACTATCCTGAGCAAGCCACACTGTCAACTGCCCCCCACCAACATCCGGCACACTTGACGAGCGAGCCTGCCCCGTTGAGAAGTACCCACTACGTCACCAGAATGTCTCGTCCCTTGTCAGAACTATTCCGTGTGCTTTCTTCATTTACCGCGCATATAGGGGGGTTCTGTTACTAGGCAGTGAAGGAAACTTCGAGGCAGAGGGCTCTCCTCACATGCTCCCCCGTTCGTTGAGGAACCATCGCCGGCTCGTCGTGCCTTTCTGTTAGACCTATGCCATTTTCAACAAACTCGTTGTGCTTTGCGCGCGACACCTTTTCGCCTTGTTTGGCACAAGACAACGACCGCGTTGATGCAATCAACGCATACGTCGGAGTACTACTCGGATGGGAGGAAATAATGTCTGAACGTTTGAAGCTTTTAAACAGCATGGCGATAGAACGTTCGCAGTATATGCGAGGTCTTCCTTGTTTTGCCATGAGTGCCGCTGTTGCTGTCTCCCTCATACTCATATGGCTTTCACGTTACACCAAAAGATGAGGTGAAAAGGGCCGCATTGCTAACGAAAAGTGGGATCGACAGCTATTTTTTAAATCAGATTTCGAGCTTGAGTCGTTCCACGTAACGTATTCCAACGTAACTTTTAACAAGCACCCTATGGGAATGTGCAACAAACAAAAAATGTTCACCGTTGAATTCCTAGCGGTTTAGCGCAAGAATATACACTGGGAATGCGTCGGGTTTGGCCGCACCCGTCGAGTCGGAGAATAAATTCGATACCATCCTCTATGTATCGTGATAGCGGAGAGGTTGTATCGCGAGTCTTGTTGTCTTTTCTGCGTTATCATGCTACGCAACTGTTTTCTCTGCGCTCGCAGTTTCGTTTCTCGAGGGGAGTATAGGGCCGTTGTTTCCCTTGGATGCTCGCCAATCTCGACTGGGTGGTGTCTCTTCCCGAACGAATAAACGAACGAACGTCGAGTTCCATAGCTACGGGCTGCACACGGATGAGGTGCCGCTTGGCGGGTGGCGAGGGGCGGGGGTGGTGCGGAGGCTGGTGAAAACGTTCCTCGGTATTTTCCGCGTGTATATACATACATGTATACGAGGACGCGCCCTGGTTGTCGTCACGCCAGCACGCGTCGCTCGATACTATCTCCTCGCAGGGTTCTCGCCTCTCTATAGCTGCGGAGTGCCTATCCACCACCGAGACTACCCCTTCGTTCTACGAGGTCCTCCGCGTTTTCCCTCACGGTTTGTACGTACGAAAGGACGAGCGATTTATGATGCCGCGAATAATAGCCTTCGGATGCTCAATTTTCCCAGGTGTCGATTTACCTCCGTCGTCAGAATCCTTCGTGCCTTTCTTCGTTGACAAGATGCCAATTACTGTGTACACCCGGGACGTTGAGACGCTACCAAGGAGTGAATCTCGCGCCTTGCCTAGCCTGGCCCAACCCGATTATTATTTCCTTATCAACTTGTATACGCGAGTTCTCCGTCTGCATTTACTCGCAAAGCGTATCTTGTGTATATTGGAGGCTGAAAGTTCACAGAGAGAATGTACGAAAGGAGACCAGCCGCGATTGAAGTCGACCGAACGGGCGTAAACGCAGTTTCGAAGCGACGCCAGGTACAGAGGCACATTGAAGTCGCGTATCGCTGGGAAAGTGGAGGTTCTTTATATACGTGTGCCACGGGGTGTGAGGGGAAGAATTGGAGAGTGAGATGCGGAGTTCACAGGTGAAGTGGATGGGTTGGGAGGAGAGGATTGGTTGAAAACTCGTTCTCCCGAGCTTTTACCTCTCTGGGTGTGTTAATCGTTGCAGGATATGTGCCGTACCATTCCTCTTCATTTCTCTACCTTACTCTCTCTCTCTCTCTCTCTCTCTCTCTCTCTCTCTCTCTCTCTCTCTCTCTCTCTCTCACGCACACACATCCTCGCTTCGGTCGAGTACAAAGATAGACGCCTGCAAATATGCACATCAAGCGCGGAGCTTCCCTTTGCCGACTGGCCGAAAAGCGCCCTTACGACACACACTTTGCATACGCAGATATAATATACACACGCTATCGCTATACTGGCTCGAAACTTTTTCTATGGAAAGCTTGTCTTTGTCGTAGCTTTATACCGCGGTTTTCACACGACTACTAGCCTACATCACGAAATTGCGTCTGTGTTATTTGGCTTTTTTTATTTGGAGGACCTCTTTGTGGTGAGACTTTTTCAAAGCTTTGAACCATTTTTGTCTCGGCCGGCAATTTGGAGACTCGATGGTTCGATCAACTTTGATTGGTTTGAATGCATCATGATTGGCATTCCCGTGGATCTGTTTGGGTTTCATTGATTTGAAAACATCACCATATGTGTTCAAGGACAGGGACATTTTGTCATTTTCTCATAATACCCATCGAGGCTTCTTGATGACGATGTCCCCCGAGAACATGGCAACCCAGATGACAGGAATTCACCAAATATCCTAGATATGGGCTGCAACGTACCTAAATTTGCAGCTTTATGCCTACAATGCAAAAAAAAATTTTAGTTTAGATCGATTTGAATCAAATAGATTTTTTTCTTGTCTGACGGCCTGCTACGATCTAAAATGTTTCAAATATATATTGTTTAATTTGTTTGTGATATTCTTTTTGAAATATTAAATATATTTAAACGAAATAAAGATTCGATTCGAATTAATCTTCACTCGCTTACAATATACACCGCAAATCCAAGTGTACTATATGCATAGAATATTTCATAAATCGAAAGTAAAATAAAATGCTCAATTTAGAGTTCGACCACATAGATTTTGTATCATAATTCGTCGCTCCCTGGCCTCCTGAAGTGATTTTAATCCAAGATAATATTTCGCCGACTAATGGAATCGAACTTGAAAACCTACCTACCTATAGCTACGCACGCCGCTCCTACCTTATCGAGTGTTTGTACCATCTTAGTTGCAGATATGGCATAAGAGACCAGATGGATTCCTTTAACTATTTGTTGTATCACATTAACTACATCATTCAGTTAATGGTGTTGAAGTTTGCATCGTTGGAACGCAACGAAAGTTTCGTTTGACATTTTATTTTCCATATTTTTATTGTTACAGGCGATCTTTTTTAATAGATTCATAATATAGATCGCTAAATAAATATCTTTAAAAATAATTAAAGACATTTTTTGGTGAAATGTGCCAAATGAAATTAAATTCGTTGCAGTCCAACGATGCAAACTTCAGCATCGTTTCAGTTAAGGAATGAGATGCAGTCAGAGACGTGGAATACGAGCATTGTCAATAATTTCTTTTTTTTATAGTAGTTAAATTTGTTTGATAAAAGTGGTTACACACACTTTTTGTGTTATATTTCAACTTGACTTGTACAAATTTTCAAAGAAAAATATTGATTATTTATAACAATATCGCCATCTTTGGCGGACCCCCTTCGGCATGTAGTGCTTTGCAGTGATTGTCATAAAATTTTACTGGATCATCTGAAATTAAAAAAAAAAAAAAATCAGAAAAATCATTAGTTCAATAATAAATCTAGTCCTTAATCGAAGCTTTTTTTTTTTTTCAAAAAATGAACAAAATGGCGGTTTCCGACAGATAACTTTCAATTTTCGACCAAAAAATCGCTCGTTTATTGTTTAAAAAAAATAGAAATTTTCAACAAAAATAAAAATCTCTCGATTAAGGACTAGTTTTTAATGTTATCAATAAGCACACCAAATTTCATCAAGATTCATCGAGTGGTTTTTGAATTATAGTGGTCACCGACTTGAAAAACATAGTATCGAGAAAAACGCGATAAAAGTTTTTCGATGTGGATACGGTATTATATGTTCGTAAAATTTTGAGCTCGATGGATGAAACTAAAAAAAAAAAACTTTTTTTCATGTATTTTGATCCGCTGAATCCGAATATCACAATTTTTTACCGAAAAGTCGATCCCTCAATTGTTTATAGCCAATTGTTGAAACAATTTTTCAAAAAATTAAAGTTTTCCGGGATGAATTTTTTTTTGGTAATTTTTAAAACGAAAGTACTCTTCATAAAATTTTGCTCAAGTTCATAGTTTTTGAGTGATACATTTTTGAAAATTTCTGACAGAGTTTTCCAATTTTATACTTGATTTATGTATAGAAATACTAATTAAAAAATCACTTACATCGAATCATGAATTCCTGGCCAATACAATAGCGCTTCTGCCGATGTGGAAGCTTCCAAAATATCAATTTGTTGTTGTCTTCGAAGCATTCTGCCTTCCCGGGTATTAATGTTTGCGCGTTTGTCAGCCGCTACCTGCCATGAAGACCCGACGCCACATCACTAATTGTGGGATATCCCGGAAACTATTCATAGGATAGACTTGAAATTTTCAGGGAACATTTTCGAAACATACTTCAGGAAAAAGTTTTTTAAAAATCGATTTTTTGAAAATGCTCACTGCATCTCACCCCTTAATATCATTGTGATAATTAGAGAGTTTGATCGAATATCATGCTATAGATTTTTCAAACATAACCTTCATATACATATATATAATTCGTCTCTCCCCCTCTACCCACCCGCCCCATTCGATGTGTGTGTTGCAATATAGGCAGACCATTAATTCATTCGAATAGAAAAATGTTTGTCTCTGCGAAAAATCGATTTAATTAAAATTAAAAAAAAAAACAAATAGACGCATCTAGTTAATATCAATAGTATTTTTCTGTCAGTGCGATGACGCCGTGCGCACAATTTTAGCCTGTACCTACGAGGTGACCTCGCTGGCAAGTGTACGCGGAGATCGAACGTGGTACCGGGATGCTGCATGGGTTGTTTACGAGCGGAGAGCGAGTCGTGCAACAGGATTCGAGGCGCACGTTAATACGGGTTACGCCCTTACGCTTGCCACAAAAAGATATACGTTGTCGCGGTGCCTGCCCTTCCCGGACTGTACATTCGAGTTGTTGGTCGAACGCTTGGAGTATTAATTCGCACGAGCCAACTTCTGTATCCTGAACCGTTGTAGCCAGCCAGCCAATAAGTTTTCGCGCACACGAGAGCGACGGAGCAGCGGATCCATCCAAGTCTCACTTGGGAGAACTAAATAATTCGTCTCAATTTCCAGCGTGAAAGAGGGAGGAGAGAGAAAGAGCCCAACAGCGACGTATGCGTTGAGTGAAGAACACACGGAGGTCTAGCATACGGGAAACACGTTGTAGTCCGATCGCCGCTACTTCGTGTTTCCCGGAGGACGCAAGATGGCAAACGATGGACTCTCCAACTCCCCCTGATCCAATGTAGTTATCTCTAATCCTGACTGAAGTTAGAAGGAGCAAGAAATATAGAAAGCGAGCGAGCGAGAGAGAGAGAGAGAGAGGGCGAGGGATATTGACCATGAGGTCGTGGCCAAGCGCAGTGAATCATTTTCTCTAGGAGTTCCTGTGTATTAATACTCCCCACGGTAGAACTAATAATCATCATCGGTGGAGTCCCGCTCATTCCGTTTCTCTCAATCTCTCTCACTTTTTATCTTCTCAGCATATACTTATTAAGGATGACTAGGTGCCAGAACGAATATTCAACGAACATATAACACCGGAATGCTTAGTGAAAGGTCAGAAACCCAACGACCAGAATCACGGAAAGATCCTCAATCGTGATAAGCTCCCACCATCTATCTCTCGTTCCTCGTATCATCCAATATTTCGTAATTTTTTTTCCGCATATACCCGGTGCTGAATAGATGAGGATATAATTGATAGTCGAGGGGCCGAAAATATTCGCGAATTCGCAAATCTGTTTGGAGATCGAGACGATAAGCGGATCATGAGGAATCAAGATTATGGGATTGCTGGCGAACAAAGAGGATTCCATGTAACGGAGAAACCAACGAGGAACGTACGAGAAGACGGCGAAGGAAAAATTGGAATAAAGAAAACATCCGTTATGCCGAGAGCCTACTCTCACTGGCTTTGGCCACGTTGTTCTCTACACTTGTTTTCTCGTGCCACTTCATCCTTTTTCCTTCGTCCCTTTCCCCTTACCTCGCGGAATCTCCTTCTCCAACTTCCAATCATCTCAATTATCCTCCCCTTTCGTGTTTCCGCTATCATCTCTCCTTGCGCTCTACCCCGTCGTTGCCTCTTGAGCTTTTCGGAATCATTTGAAAACAAAACGAATTCCCTCTCGAGGCCTTCGAGATGGGAAACCTGGTCTTCGATCAAGACCCGTTTTCATTGGAAACTCGATATTGGCTGGTTGATTCGTTGCAATGTCGATACGAGTTACGCGACCCTTGTATCGTATATTCGATCAATTTTGATTGCTGTTGATTAATCATTAGTGCTTGATAATGTATTATCCGATATGCCAATAATGGGCCGCATTTTTATCATACGTGATTCTTGAGAAACTTGGGGGGGGGGGGCGGGGCGTCCTGTGAGGTTGCTCTTTCGATCAAGTCTGTAACCCGATGGAGTGGTTAATTTTTATTTGACAACGGCTGTATAACACGTTATCTCACGCGAAAAGGACTTCAATAACATTGATGTCATTTGAATGGCTCGAGAGAATCATTTCCTCCGCGCTTACTTATCTATTGTGCAGAATCGCGCGGGTAGTAGAAAGAGAAAATTGTCGCGAGCGACAAAAGGGTAACCTTCTTAGCCCTGTGTCCCTATGGAGGGCACATTGTATCGGAGATTGTATACGTTGGAGATACGTAATAATAATGCTATAGTAGGAGACTCGCACTCACATCGGTGGGGGATGAACGATCGTGAAAGGCTTTCCTTCCAAGGGTCTTGACCTTGTTAATGAAAAAGAAAGAAGAAAAAAAGCAATACACCCCGTTTTCTTTTCACGTGCTCCAAATCCTTGAATGCACGTCATCTATATATACACATACAGGAGCGCAGACATTGTACAAGGACGTAAAAGTAACAGCCCATATTTCTCTCCTTCTCGGCATGGCGAGTGGCTTTGTCTCGGAGAAGGCTAAAACGAGGCCACTCAACTGGTAGCTGGATAGGGACGAAGGTGTACTGGTATTATGGGAAGAAGTTGAGGATTTAAGAGAGAACGGCATGGAAAATAGACAACGGGGGTGTGTTGAAACTGGCCGGAAAGTTTAAATCGTGAAAAAAATGTCTTCTTCCTTCCTCGCTTACGTTAAGCATTGCACTCGACATTTTTACTCCGTGTTTTACGTTTACACATTCCTATTCACAATCGCTCTCACTTTCTGCCTTGGTGTGTTACTGACGTGAATGCTTGGCGCAAGGTGGAAAAGAAGGAGAGAAAGTGAGAGAGGCAAAGAAGACCGCGTCTGGATTGTTGAGAAAGCTTTTCGAGATACAGACGAACACTATATTTGCCAGGCAGTCCTACTTCAAACATACACACAACGAGCGAAGAAGGGAGAGAGAGAGAGAGGGAGAGATAAACGGAGAGTTTCATAACTCGCCTTCAAACGAACGGGGAAACACCTGTCAGCCAATCCCTCGTCATCATGCTGAATACTCCTGCACTTTGTTTTACGAGAGCACAACTACATTCACACCGGTTTCGTACCACGCGAGTCCCTTAAAATAAATGTTTTGGTAGAACTCGTGTTTCGCGGCAAACTTTGACGTTCGAGCAGCCGAGCGAGCGAGCACGCGCGCGCAAGAGAGAGAGAGAGAGGGGGGAGGGGGACGGAGAGAGAGAGAGAGAGAAAGAACGAGAGAGAACGGGTGCGGTTTTGTCGAGAAACAAGGTTCTCGCAAACTACGTACGAACATCTTGTATTTGGGCAATCAAAGCGTCAAAAGACGTCCAGTTCGCTCGTTTGCTTCGTTCCCGCCAAAGGGAACGAGCTGGCGGCTGGAGGCGAGAGCGAAAGAGGAAAACTGCGAAATGTTATCACAAACACACCTGTTACTTGTTCACCTTCAACGGTCACACGAGGCTGCAAGTTTTGGCAAACAGGGTAACAAATAGATGACCCGTAGAGTGCGTCGAACTTTGTCGAACGAATGATAGATGAGGGTTTCCCTATAGCGTAATGGACTTTCACAAAGATTCAACCGCTGTGTGTCGGTATGACCGATTTATGAAGCGGCAAAATACTCGGAGCAAATGATGAAGAATTGGGGGGAGATAACAAAAAGGACGGCGGACAAAACAATGTGGCGCAAGACGAAAAAGAAGCAAATGACGTAACATCAACGCAATTGTGATAAGGGTCCAGATTTATTGGGACAATGAGAGGATTCAATCAAGAGTTTCGATAAAGGGAACATGGACTTTGCACAGAGGGGTCAAATGCGTGTCGAACAGTACATTAAAGTAGGAAAGCGCGAGTGACAATTCCCGGTTGCAAACGAAATGATTAGTCTTGGTTGTGGCCACGGGATTCTAAAAAGAATTCACAGTTTCATACTGTTCGTCATGATGTACACGATGATCCGTTGGTATTGCGAAATTCCATCTTCGGTAAATTCCAGTCTAATTGAATGCATTACCTGAGCGTGTTGCGCCTCGTAATTGCGGAGAAGCCTCTGTGCACTCGAACACCGGTTTTACGAGAGAACAAACGGGTTAACACGCGCGTTATTCAGTCTCTCTCTCTCTCTCTCTCTCTCTCTCTCTCTCAAAATTCCATCCGAAATTATGTTCCCGACCTCCATTACCTCTTCCGTGAGCCTTCTTAATTACTAATCACTGATTACCCCGGCACTCGGGTCTGCGCGATCCCGAATTGGTGTTACAGCGTGCGGACCTGCTTCCAACGAAGGAAACAGAGTGTAGAGCGAAGAGTATTCTCTCTCTCACAGTGGAACGAAGGTGGAAAGGGAGAGTTCCGGACGAAGTAGGCGGGAGCGAGAAAGGTGAGGAGATTGATGACGGAGAAGCGAAAGATCCGTATAGTAGCGTGCGTACGTGTAGGATGAACGCGTGTAGCTCAAAGGGGTTAAAATTGGAGCCGCAAGCTCGAGTGAATCTTTTCTTCGTCTCACTTAAAACTTTCCCTCCTCCATCTTGCTCGCGGTTCACCCGAACTTCCTTATCTCCCACTGCTCTTCTCTAATGAACACTGAGAAAAGTAGTTGCTTCCCGCGAGAGGGTGTTTCAACTTAACATATTAAGAGGGCCGCAAGCCGGGCGCGAATGGAATGTAGCAAAGAGGAAAATGAGAACGAAGAAACGAGAACCCGCTAGCCAAGTCTTTTCGCTGTCCCGGCGACTATGTATATACGCGCGAGCAAAGGGCATCATCGTCTTTGGCCCTTCTCTTCTCTGGGCGCACGGTGTGCGAAGGAGCGTTGAAAGATTGATGGCTCGAAAACTCGCTCGAGGTTGAACGCCACGCGTGGTAGTAGCTCGGAATATTTGGAACACCAATAGTCGAGGCAAATGCGATAAGAGGGAAGCGTAAAATATCCGAGGATGATACACCGTGGTGTGTAGCTAATTTTCCGATGATGCCACATGTCGTCAGCGATTGACGCCGAATAACGATAGCCAAATAAATGTGAAGCTAGCTCTATAGGATGGCACATCGCAATGGCCAATCACGGTAGGTCATCGTGTAGAGGACAGGCTCGTGCGCAGTGGCGTGGGATGGATCGCGTTGGTCAATGAGGGCTTTGTTGTCGGTTTTTCGACCGCACATCAAAGGATAGTGGCGCACAATGACTGTGCGGTGTGGCCATCGTGTGGATGAGTCTCGGGCATCGATGGCCACTGCACGATGGGCTAATGGGCCATCGTCTAGAGCTCGCATGAGAGTTGGTCAATGGTAACTTGGAAATGATGATCGGTGCGATGACAACTGCGGTTGTTTTTTATTCGATAAGAAGGAAACTTGGCGAAAGCGGGAAAAACGGAAAACGGAGAGAGAGAGAGAGAGCTGCTGTTAATCAATAAGACGTCGCGTGGTCGCCTTCTACGCTATTTTCAGAGAAGAATGCATGGATGAATGATTCGGCTCTTATGCCGGACGTGCTTGCGTTGGTTCGCGCGACAGTGCACCGGTGTGTTCCATCTCTCTTTTCTGCGTTCTTCGTTGAGATTCGCCATAGCGCGAACCAAGCGAACCGTAAGCAGGGATGATTTATAGCCGAGGGCCTTCGCTACACGAGCCAGCCATGCCCGGGTTCTTCGAGTTGCTATGGCTCACTCGTTCTCTCTCTCTCTCTCTCTCTCTCTCTCTCTCTCTCTCTCTCTCTCTCTCGCTCGGTCTTCCCTCTTCGTTTCCTATCGAGCGGCTTGCCCTTGCCCCGAGCCACTTCTTTATCCCTTTTTCTCTCTCATCCGATGCAGCCACGACCTGAGTAACACACACGGGGGGCTCCCATGGCTCAGACGCATGCGATCACCCTCCCGTATATTACCAGGCATTCGCGTACACACACACACACACACACTCACGTACGTATACCTGTTCGCTTCTTCACTCTTTCCCCTGACGATCCTGATCCTCTCTCACTCCCGACGGAGCCCTCTCGCATTGTTTCAGGCTACAAGCCCACGCTCGATTCTTTAAGGCCGGCAACCCCGAGCGCCCTTCGCGTTTTGATATACTACGCTCCGGACATGTTCGGAGGTCAAGAGGTGTGCAGTGGCAGGGAGAACGTTCCGGCTAGGTGGATGCTCGTGTCGGCCCGGCTGAGCCGAGATTTTCGGCTCTGCATGTACGCATTGGGTACACGGAGGGCTCTCGAGGATCCTGTGCAAGGGATTTGGGCATAATATAACAAGCGAGAACGGTTTAGTAGTTCGTTGCTGGTCGGAAGGGAGTATGTCACAAGCGACGTGCCAGCTTCGTGGAGCTTCCGTATCATGAATACCCGGCGGGATGATATGGCTTTATTCTTTTCATGTCAACTCAAACAATCACGGGCACGTGGTAATCCGAACACTATTAATGCGCGTTGCACGAGAGAGCAGAGGTGCGTTGAGGAAACGAGTTGTTTCCATACCAAAGACAGGGGAACTCTTCAATTTGCCTGGAATATCTTATGTTAATGCATAACTGCAATATGTCATCTTGGGTTCAAACAAGTCACTTTTAGCTGCGCACGGTTCGATCGACTGAAATAAGTTCGTACGAGTTAGTTATTCAAATTAATTCAAGTGGTTGGTGTAAGCCGCGAAGATTGCTAATATCACTGCCAGTCGAGCCAGGCCGATATAATGAGCTAGCTCAGTGAATTATGGTTCCGCATCTGAGTGTCGCTAGGGAACAAGCATCATCTATCCGATAATTGCTTAATATCGGATAGTCGTTGGGACTATCTCGAGTTTTCCTATAGCGACATCTGTTTTGTATTTTATACACTAATAACTAGTCGTAAGATGTTGCCACTGCATAACCTTTGATTGCCCAGCAACAAAAGTGTCACAACAGTGACATTTTCGTCGGCGCGAAAACATATGCTTTATGTTCACAAGTGTGGTTTTCAATGAGGTAATTTTAAATGATTGATTTTTTTTTGTTATTTTTTATCAACTGTAGCATTTATTTTACTCAATAAATATATTATGTTCGCTAAAATAGCAACATGTACAAAATATTACTGTTCATATTCGGCCATGTCAAATCTTAATATCGGATACTTAATCGAGCCCAATTTGGATGTACGTTCGTGCCAAAATATTCCTACCTAGCAAAGATCAACTCGTAAAGACTCATTGTTTGATAATAATGGCAAAGTTAAATCAATAAACGGATCGTTCTATTTTATATAAAAATAGTCCCCTAATATCAGATATAAGAAAAATAGAGAGTTTGGGCCCTTATATAGGATATCCGATTATAGGCAATTTTTTTGAAAACCGTGATTTCTGTCTTTTTTTAAATAATATAACCCAAGATATCCAAATCTCATGTGTAAAACAGTTATTAGCATCTTGTTGCCTATGGCATGTAGATCATGAAATTGTTAAATTTAATGGTCTTAGCAATTGTTTGGTACTTTTTTTCAATTTCAAACAAAAGTATCCAATATAGTATGGTGCCTCTCCCCGAGTGTCCTCAATAGTAAGCAACGTAAGCTCCAACCCACTAAGTAACGTATTTAAAAAAAATACCTGATCTACCAGTAAGTACTCGTGACCATTTAGTGGTCTTGGTAGAGCCGATTGGCGCATGGCGGTCCCTTCCACCATTAATGTGAGCGTAGTTACCTGTGTTATTGCGAATCGCCTAATGCCCTCTCTATCGCTCTTTGCGTATTAATTTGTTAGCCATTGCAAGTCTTTTCGCACCTTTGCCATGTACATAGGTCACACGGGCTTTCCCGGGAGCGAGAAGCGAAAAAAGAAAGTTGCCGTAAGTTATTACAGCTTGAACCTCGCGGCCTACAGTGTGGTGTGCATCGTCGCAGTGAGAAAACCGAGACGAAGAGTCTTTCTACCTCGTGAAATCTTCGTGACGGACCATACACTGCCAGTTAATTATTGCTGGATGCGAGATGCTCAGGCTCTCTGGCTCTCGTTGGTCTGCCACAAGAGTAACTGTATACGTGGGAATCGATGAAGAGGGCATGCCGTTGAGGAGATCGTTATATTTAGCCTCCTCGTTGACCGAGCAAACTTTGTTCTCGCGAGCAGCTAATTTGGAAAGTTCAGCTTTTCTGGAGACTGCCTCGGCTGAGGGACAAACTATTATGATGCCAACCAGGGACGAACCACACAGCTTCAGCATTCCCCGCGAGCTATCGGTACTCTGCAGATCCGGCGGTTGCCGAAGCAACATTCTCCGAGGTAGTAATGCCGCGAACGTTTATACACGGTTGCGTGTAGATAGGGAAGTTATAATACCAGAAGCAGATGGAGACAGGGCAAGAGGCAGAGAGAGAGAGGGAGAGAGAGAAAGAGACCCGCGCTTAAGCGGCATCGTTAGCTTCATCATCATCATCTGGGTCTCGCTCGAACCATCGTGGCAGCACCGATGAGCATTCTAATTGCACAACACACCGTATAACGATCTCAAGGGAATCACGGGACGATGGAAAGCGAGGCAGACACTGTTGCTATTTCCAATGCCGTTGTTTCTACGTTTAACTTATGTGCCAGTATTCGTGTTTACGTTGGGGAGCATTAAAATCCACCTTACTACCAATACTGTATGTAAAAAACGATCGTATACTGCTTCAAATGTTTCTTTTTTTTTCTACATACCTCACGAATGCATTTGGATCTGTTGGCAAACGCTACGTGAGATGACTCTTATCTTTCGAGTATTATCGAGCACTGTCTCCGTCTGTCCATTTGTCCACCTGATTTTTGTTTCTAGCTGACATGCACGCGCACGCGCAGTCTTCGGAATTTGTGTTCTACCTGCGGTTTCTGTTTGTCCAAGATGTAGAGCTGGGGTTCGCTCACGAAATTCTCGACATTTATTTGCCCGCAGGATTTCCCCGTGCAACCCCATTGTTGGCTGGTCGTATTTGCTGCTCAAAAACGTGCACGATCGGAGTAACAGAAGAAAAGGTGGACGGTAGAAAGGTGGACAAAGAGCTTTGAGGAACAACACGGTTGTATGTATAGCCTTCGTCAAAGGAATACGACGATATCGTAGCATCTACCTCTAATAATGAAAATAAATATTCCCTTTGCGAACTTCTTCCTGCGGTATCGCTCAATCCTTTATCAAGAGAGAAACCAAAAAAAATATTTCGAATCATGGGTCGATCGCGAGTATTCAGCTTTTCTGATTGTTGAACTTTTTTCCACACAAATCGCCCGTTAATATTCCGGATTATGCAAATTCTTCGGTCTAGTCTCTCGGAGAAAAGTCCCAACTCTGGAAAACTTAAATATATAGCCAGCGCGGTGGCACAACCAAAGAAAGATAAAGAGCGACAGTAAGAGTGAAAGAGAGAGAGAGAGAGCCAATGGAAGAAATAGCCTAGCACATTTGCGTTTCTAACTGCAATTGCGAGCTGTATATGTATATATGTATATACACATAGCAGCGAGCAAGTTTGAAAAGCGATTACAAACTTCGAATCTCTCTTTCTCTCTGCATGACCTCAAAACGAAATTCTCCGTGAAGATATCGGTTTCAAGCGAGGGCACAATTTTCCCTGTGTCTGCCGCGCGACGTTAAAGGCGGCGCGTGACGCAATGATAATCTCTCTTGGATTCCGGCAGCGTACATTCGTGTCTCTATACGAAACGACACGAAAAAAAACCGTCCCCCATTTGTCACTGTACGTGACGTAACGTATGATTTGAGCGAAAGAACAAAAACTCTATTTTTCCCCATTTCGCCTTGTATAATGCTGTCTTAAAACGTGCCCGTGCTTGCTTGTATTGCGTAGCCACACATATCCTCCTAACGTAGGCAGTTTTGGCATTTGCTCACGTTTTCCAATGGCGATTGGCTTCCGTTGGGGACAAAGGAAAAGTGAAAAGACAATTACCGGAGAGATAGAGGGATAAAGAGAGAGAGAGCGAGAAAGAGAGAGAGAGAATGTTATTTTTCGTCCTTTAAAGCAATTGCTCCCTAAGAGTACATACCGTCCACACCAGGATACAAAGTGCATAGTTGCATACGCATTGGATTGTTGAACATAAATGTAATAATATTAAATCTTATTGCAAGTCATAATTTACTACCTGAACTATATAATAATAAAAGTATTAATACTAATAACAATAATACTAGTAACGATAATAACATAATTATTAGAAGAATACCAATAATATTGCTAAATGCCGAGACTTCTATAGTGTTTATAATAATAATAATAACAATAATAATAACTCTAGAAGTATAACGATAAATTGAACCCAACAAAACTAACTGAACCTAATTAAGAGAGAGATAGAGAGTCCAAAGTAAACTTCATCACCGAAGATATCTGCTTTTTATATTCATCCGATATTTTATGTACATGAATCGATAACCACACATATGTTTATATATATATATATATATATATATATATATATATATATATAAATGTGTGTGTGGGTGTGAAGGTAATGTATACACATAAAAGCAACCCCGAAGAATTATCGGCGTCTTTGCGGGTAGAGCATCCCTCTTTATCTCTCTCTCTCTCTTTCTTTGTTTCCCAACCACAGAGAATTCATTGCGACCGCGAGTGTTCCATTTCTTATCTCTTCTGCACCGCCTTGCTCGGGCAAAGAAGTCTCAGTATGAGAGCTCGGCACCGGCGCTTCGTTCATAAAATGCTAATTTCTCGCCTGCGAGGCAGTTTCATTGAAAACTCTTGACACAAAGGGAGAAACGACGCGATGGTGGAGTCAGTACACACGGGTATAGGGCAGACGAAACACTCGACCTGGGTAGCGATCTTCTCTGTATTGCCATATACATATTCACGTACGTGTATCAACTAGCTGCAGTCCTCGTATCGTTTTCGTGAGGAAGCAGGGGAGCGAGGGAAAAGCAAGAGCGCGAATAAAATGTGTTGAAGATTTAATAATTTAACATGCCGAAAGCATAATAAACGCTCCAACGTGCCTGCCTGTTTAATTTTAATACAAAGAACCTAAAAATCGACGCTGGTGGCTGCGCCGTCGAGCTTGAGCTCTGGCGGTTTTTCGAGGTGAACAGCATTATGCACGGCCGATACTCGGAAGGATGATCGCTTGGCCGTGCGCCGCCTTGCGCATCAACCAGTCAGCCCAACGCCAATACTTCTGAGACCTTGCTGTAGATACTTGAGTAAAGACGTATGTGCACCAGAGAATCAGAAGAATACAGTGTCGCTTATACGGTTTCTCACAGTTGCCCTGTACCATCGGCAAACGCGGTATTGTGTTGCTTAAACGGATGCAACTGCAACCGAACGTTAGGTTAGATTAGCAAAGTGCGGATAGAGAGTGATAGAAAAGGGTAATACGTAGAAACCAGCAAGGGTATACGTTGGAACTCGAGAAATAAAAAATCATAAGAAGACCGTCTTCGCGGAATACATCTTTAGCTGCAAGTAGAAAGCGGGTTAAAATCGATCGACGAGTTCTGGATCTTATCCCCATCGTGGTAAGTCACACACAAAAATCTCATTTTATCAATTGTAGATTTGTGTGTGTGTATATATATATATATATATATATATATATATATATATTTGTGTGTTTATGTGTATGCAAAAAATATTGTACGAATGAAAAACAAAGTACAAATGCGGCTCGTAAAATAATTTGCAAATTGTGTCGTCGAGACAGAAATAAAATACGAATTGGAAGCGTTTCGACGTCTTTCGCATTTCTTGCTAATTAATCCGAGCATCCTCGACCATGAATATTCGTTGAAATAAATATACAATTATAGAGAAAGTTTCGGGGAGATTCGTATTCGCTTCGATGACTCAATGGGTTCCTTCGCGATTATTAGGATCCACTTTTTCCGCCTCTCGGTGCTTCCCTCTTGTAGTGAGCTTGCCACGACTTTTTCTTTTTTATTCCGTCGCGGGCTCATCCCCTTTCGCGTCGATTAACGTCGATTCGCGCCGAGTCTCTTACTTTTCCCCGGATGCATCGTTATACGACAAATTGGGGAATGTTTCGAGAGGATTGGCAGAAGGAAAAGAAGGTTTGCCCGACCCTGTTTCTCTCTTTTCTTCCACTCGAGGACTTCTGACGTTGCGACGTTGCTGGTCGCGAATTTGTGGGAGAAAAGCCGAGACGTTCGAGTATCAAGTTGGTCTGAGAGATAGGGAGTGATGTGTATATATTTAAGGGGATTGTCGCGTAAAAAATAAAATGTACAATATAAAGGGAATTTAAAAATTATGCAGAACGGGATGGAATAATAATGCACGATAAACTTAAGCGACAAATGAATACTAATGAAAATAATAATCCTGATAGTGATTATAATTATAATATTAATATCAGTAATATTATACACCATAAACTTCTTAACAAATAAATCATCATGAAAATATTACGATAGG
This sequence comes from Ophion obscuratus, assembly GCA_964007375.1. Lineage (NCBI taxonomy): Eukaryota > Metazoa > Arthropoda > Insecta > Hymenoptera > Ichneumonidae > Ophion > Ophion obscuratus. The sequence continues at coordinate 59,698,379 of OZ023316.1, read as the reverse complement.
GTGTCTGAAATGACCTGACATTTTTATTTATTAATATAACATATTATTTTATTACATACATAACATACATTTTGGGATAATTGCGCACTTGGTCCATTAATGGTGCGTCCAATTGCTTCCTTGAGCTCCGGGATGGTCTGTGGATCATTGGCATACACTTTTCCTTTCAGAAAACCCCCACGAGCCAAGTCCAGTGGCGTCAAATCGCACGATCTTGGTAACCAATGCATACCGCCGTGGTGCGCGATAACAGGACCGTGAAATGGGCGATAAAAAATCACAATTTTTGTAGGGATTTTTCACAATTTCTATGCGTTGCTCGATCGTGTAGGTCTCCTTGACTAAACCTCAATACTTCTCGATACCACTTGTCAACGATTAGTACTCTATGTTCGCCAGAAAAAAAATGCCGCGCAATTAAAAATGTCAGATAATTTTGAGACACCTATTATAATGCTGACAATAATAATAAAAATAATAAATAAATAATTTTTTTTTCGCCCGCAATAAATGCGGATAATAATAAATATGACGATAAAGATAAAAATGATAACACTAATGATCATAACGATAATAGTAACACTTAATCTCGTACAAATGAATGCAGGGGAAAGGCCTGCTTGTAATACAAAATGGAGAGGGAAGGGGAGTAGAGCGAAACTCCGAAGAATCAATCGAGGACGAACACAAAGGAAGCCCTGTATTATAAGCCTCCATGAGAAACGAGCGAGGAATTAGTGTTTTCTTGATCTCGAGACTTTTACGAGGCAACCTCGACGTTACTTGAGAACTACCATCACCGCCGTCCCCCTCCCGCCCCGCTTCTCACACCCTCTGGATCTCACTGAAAACACGATTCTAGAAGATCGATAATAATACAGAAATCGTATAGTATATAATGAGGTATATGTGTATACGCCAGAACCGCCACGACGTAGAAACAACGATCCCATTGTTCAATTAATACGAAGAATGCTCCGCAGTTTAAGTATACATCCATACCTCTCTCCTCTCTCTCCTTCTCTTGTCCAGTTCCACGCCATGGAATTTACGGCGGGTATATAATACGCATAACACTCGTCTTACCAAATGCCACTTTTCTTGGCTAGCTTGTATACCCCAACGAGTGTGTTTCAGCAGTTCGGTGGAAGGAAAGAAAACAAAAATATAAAATTGAAGGATATACGGAAGGAAAACATGTTGCTTGAAGGAAGAGAGGAGACCCGGGCTAAACTGGTAAAACGTTAAACTCGACAATGTTGAAAAGAAAAACAATTTGAATCGTGTTTTTTTTTTTTCGTTGATACGGAGGTACATTCGGTAATCTCATGTGTCGGGGCAGTATTCGGAGATGAGTTAATTTTGACAGTGACAAATTGCTGGCATTTGCTCGCTAACGGCGGGCAGATTTATCGATGTTGCATATCAGTGAAATTGGAGAAATTGTCATATCGTTCCAGTGGAGCGCTTCTGCAACTCGTTATAACTCGATAGCGACAGTATTCGTTATCGTTAGCTAGTGACAGCCAATAAGAGGCACCTCTTCTTCTTTGATCGTTCATGCGATTGGCTGTCGCTAGCCAACGATAACGAAAACTATCGCTACCGTGTTATACCGAGTTCCAGAATGGCGCTACAGGGGTTACGAAATTCATTGGGATCATTTCTGTTGCACTTTTTATCGTTGCAATCGTGTAAAGTACTCGAAACTCACGCTTTAGACAATTATCTCTCGCTGTGTAACAAACTCAAACAATCTTGAATATTTAACTAATCTCGAAGATTTGACCAAAATACTATTCAACGTGTCCTTAATTTTTGTTTGAGTTTGTTTGGCTTTGTCTCATTGTCCCTCGCGATGTAACAAACCCAAACAATTTTGAATATTTAACTAATCTCCAATATTCAACAAAAGTAATATTCAACTGGTCTCCAATATTTGTTCGGCTTTGTTTTGAGCTTGGATTTGGTCTGTTCTCGTATTCCTCAACATAAACCAACTTAAATAATAATAAATAAAAAATAATAAGTAAAAAATATATAAATAACTGATATTTAAATGAATATTCAGTCAAAAAATAATAATAGACGTGCAAAATGTGAAGATAAATGTAAAAAAGTAATCCTTAATATTAGTTCAAAAAATATTCAACCAGTCTTGTGGTAGATAATCCGACGGTATGTGTAGGTGAATCGCAGTGCAGGGGAAATCTTTGAAGCGAAAATAAAACGCGCATTGAAGGTGTAAGAAGTGTGCCAGTATGTGAGAATTGCTGAGCGAGTGAAGCAAAAATGTGAGCAAGAAAAAGAATTATATTGCGTTGTATTATAACCTTATGGGGGAAACATATGTATGGGGAGGTTGGGGGCGGGGGGTACTATGTAAAAATCCGAAAGGGTATAATACCTGCGAAATAAACCTACTACTACTATTCAACCAGACTTGAATAAAGTGAGTATTTCATATTTAAATAACTGATATTTTAATAAATATCCTTTTAAAAAATCTAATAACCGTGTGAAATATTAAAATAAATTCTGAAAATTAAGTTGTTATATTAAACGCAAACATTCCCAACCGGTCTTCAATATTTTATCAAATTAATATTTAATATCCAAAGAACATTGAAATTACTGATATGTGAAAAGTAATATTCAACATTGAGGTAAAAAAAAATATTCACCCAGTCTCCAATATTTAGTAAAATAAATATTAAATCAGCCTTAAATATTTAACTAATGACCACTGGCGCAGCGTTTCGCGTTAAGAATAAGGGCCCGCCGCAACGTTGTGCTCTTCATTGTTTCACTATTTTTTTATTACGCAAGTGTCTCCTCGCCGGACCGTGGTAAATATTCGAGACGTACATATATACACGTATTTATTTATGTACACAGAGCGGTGCAAAGTTGCCACGGCGAATGAAGGGCGTCGAAAAAGAATGAGTGGGGGAAAGGAGAGAGCCCCCTCCCCGAAATTGAGGCTCGCTAAGCGTGCACCAACGAGCGGCCTGAAGAGAAATGAATCGATGACGAAGACAAAGAATCCCCTTAGGACCTGCCTGGACTTCTCTTTTATGCAACTTTACGAGCCCGGCGCGCACGTTGTGCACTGTATACACTCTCGCGCGTTTCGCGCACAGAGACCGACTATTCTTCGCTGCCTCCTCCCCCTGCTCCTGCGCCACGCTAGTGGAGTCATAAAGAGCGTGCACAATTAACAACGACGTTCCGCCACGCCGGAGTACAACGACGTGCAAGGGCTGGGGCGATTGGGAACGGTGGGGGGGGGGGGGGGGGCTGCAGGGCCAAGGAAATTGCAGGGACTGCACAACACCACTATGCTATTCTCTGCGTGAAACGAGATGTGCACCCTGAATAAGGCTTCGATGAAAACGGCAAAATTTGGAAAAGTTCTGACTGGTATTGTTACAGCCTAGAGTTTTAACTTTAATTTGCAACAAAGATTTAGCAACGATTTGAAAAATTAGCAAAGTTATGACCCTTTTTACAAGCTTTTATCCAACTCTATTTTCTGTGATATGCAAAACGGAAAATCGACATTTTACCCGCTTCCCAATTACTTAGAGCTCTGACATGTTGCAAACATGCATTTTAACGGCGACAATGCATGATTCAACTTAAAAAAAGAAAAATCCATAAAACTTTCAACTTCTTATGTGGAATTAGCGATATATAATCTTCCATATAAAATCTCACTGACACAAACAAACAAATCCGTAGCCGACTGTATTTATATGTGTGTTCAGATATAAATACAGTATTGCTGTATATGCAGCAATTAGTCGTAAGTTCAATCCCAATTACAGTCTTTGTTATTGTTTACAAACATTCCATTCTCCGAACAAACAAACTCATAAACTAGGAAACTACTAGTAATAACCAACTAGTAAAATCTATTTAAGACTAAAAAGTAAATATTATTTATGTGTAAAAAAAAATATTTTCAAAAACCAAGCTTTTATTTATGTACTAAAAAGTCGAAAAGAATTTTTGTTCCAAGTCACCTATGTGCGACTATAAATAAACGCTGCGGCTAGCCGTCCGGTTATCGGACGAATAAGCGTATTATTCGTCCGGATTAGTGGCTCAGTTCACGCCATATTTCCACGTACATATTATTGTGATTCATGTCAGCTAGTATCCAGACGAATAACATATATATAATCATCCGGATAGAATGTGTTAAATTGTTAAACAATCTATCTGGACGAATAATTTACACGTATTCGTCCAAACAAAATGTTTACAATTTGTTTGGGTTTGTTTGGGTTTGTTTGGCAATCCCAAACAACCCCAAACAAACCCAAACAAAATTATAAACATTTTATTCGGACGAATACGTGTAAATTATTCGTCCAGATAGATTGTCTAACAATTTAACATATTCTATCCGGACGATTATATATACACACACACACACACACACACACACACACGCACGCACGCACGCACGCACACACACAGATATATATATATATATATATATATATATATATATATATATATATATATATATATATATATATATATATATATATATATATATATATATATATATGTTTTTCGTCCGGATGCTAACTGACATGAATCACAATAATATGTACGTGGAAATACGGCGTGAACTGAGCCGCTATACGGACGAATAACATACGCTTATTCGTCCGATATCCGGACGAGGAGACACTCCGATAAACAAAAGCTTGGGGTGCTCAAAATTCAGATGTATAATCCTAATTTACATTAATCCGTTAACATATCAACTGTATTTAATTTACTGTAAAACAACCTTAGATTTCTTAAATAAAAATCCTGAACCTGTGTATTAACGTATGATAATTTCTCTAATTACCATTGTGCCGAAATCGATCAATTCAGCTTCATTAACCGTATTCATGTGAATACGGTTAGTGAAGCTGAATTGATCAAATTTATTGAACATTGAAAAAGTTGAGCGCCCTAAACTTTTATTACAGTCACATATAGGTGACTTGATAAAAAAATTATTCTCTACTTTTTAGTACATTAAATAAAAGCTTGTTTTTTTTATTCCTTACATATAAATTTCTTTTGCGTTTTTCTCGAACACTATGTTTTATGAAACGGTGTGAGTCGTATCTCAAAAGCTAGTCGTCCGATTCACTTCAAACTCGGAGGGAGCATAGTTTATAACATTTTCTATCGTATAGCAGGATGATTTTCGCTTATCCATTTGTTAATTTAAAAAACTATTAAATTTTCTGTTTTCGGTCGAAAATCAAACTTTTGTTTCCCTACATCTCGCCATTTTCGTAATTTGTAAAATGTCACAAAACTATCTGGTCGTACGAAAGTTCTATAATTATATTAAAGGTTCATATGTTTATTTTTTATTTCCTATGAGCCCAGCTGTCAGAAGCACCGAAACGAATTAGCCATGCAGCAACGACGGCACTTTGTTTAAATCATAATAACTTCATTGTTTGTCGATATTTTCCAATTTGAAAAAAAAAATCAAACTTGACACGATTATATATAAATTATTTGTAAGAAACCCGACCTCGTCATCCAATTCCTCTCATTAGAAAAAAAATTGTAAATCGACCGGTTTTTTGCCACGTCGAAAAGACGTTTCGTGTCTCTGCTATATATACACGTCTGCTACGCGACATGTGGAACACGCGTGTCAAAGTGCGCAGAATAAAAAAAGGCGAGCTTGCCTTTCCCGGTCTTTTATCCAAGTGAAACACGAGACCCATCAAAATGACTTTTCGTCTCAATCGATCGTTTCTCCAACTGTAGCTGCTTTCTCGCAAGATATCGTGACCTGACTAAGGTACGCGGGTCGCGGAGGGCGTTCGATTTCTCTGTGAAATAGCGTGCGAGACTCGCACGCGGCTTTCTCGCTTTTTCACCCCTCGTGCTCACGACTCTTCGCAATCACTTACCCCCGAACCCCCTTCTCGCTTCTCTCTCTCTCTCTCTCTCTCTCTCTCTTTCCCTCTTGAATTTGATTTTATTAACGGCCCCCACATTTCTACAGTCCTCACCAACAATTCTCGAATAATTTGACGATGTACGAGCACAGCACTGCTATAAAATGGACGTTTTTTTCTTCACATCTTTTCGAGTAGGGTGCAAAATTTGTCGGCGAGGTCTCTTGGGCACGTAGGGGAGTGAAGACTGCTGTAGAAGGGCAAGGGGCACCCTCCTCAACGAGGAGCAACGGGCGATATCTTTTTTGATCAAATAATTACGAAGAGTCCTACGAAAAAAGAAGGTACAGTAACGCCGGCTTATGGCAACTTAAGGCCACGAGACTGCTATGTAAAATGCGTCTTCCGATTTTTCATTGTCTTGGATTTTCGTCCTGGTCTACTTGAAATTTAAATATAATACAAGAACAATACAGATACACACATGTATATATATATATATATATATATATATATATATATATATATATATATATATATTTATGGGTGTGTGGGGGAGGGGGCGTTTTAAAGTATTGATTTAATAATCAAAATATTATATAAATAATAAGCATATGCCTGCAATGACAAATTAAACTTTAATATTATTATATTATGCTACATTCCTTGGAATTGTTATATATATTTTTTATCGTAGATTCCATTGTATGGGACCTACCCCCATATTACATTCCCCACCATATTCCACTTCTCATCCCCACCTGGCGACCGCAGCCGACTTCCCCCTCTGTATCGCATTCGCCATGACATTTCTGCCATGGGTATAGGGAATCTGCGGAAAACCTATACCAATACAGCCGGCCCCAGGTTCGCTTTCGAGCGAACCTGGGGCTTAGTCGCTGGAGCTAGTCGCGTTTCGTCGAGAAATTATAATTATTATATTATTTTATAGAATATAATATAATAATCATGTATAACATTAATATTACTTATATAATGTTATTATCAGTTAATTATGAATTAATAATTGTACATTAAATTCACTAACGTTGAAAATAAAAACACGGGACTGGAGATAGGGAAAAATGCTCGCACTCGGCCGAATAAGAGTAATAACTGCACAGATGTCGGTTTGGCCTTTTTTCTCTCTTCTTTTTATTGCTTTTCTCCCTCAGAAAAACGTAAAAAAAGATCGGGTTTTCAGAAAGAAAAGGCAATAGAAAGGAGGTACGCGACAGTCGATTGGCGATACGGGATTAATAGAGAGAGAGAGAGAGAGAGAGAGAGAGTCATTTATTTCGTACTCTGGAGCTGTATTGGGCAGCACTAATTACCTACAGTAATTAATTACATTGAAATTACTAATTACACCTATAATTTGTAATTAAAAAGTTGAAACATTACTAATTACATTTGTTATTTGTAATTAAAAAAAATATATTACTAATTGCATTGTAACTTGAAATCATACAAATTTTAATTACAAATTACAAATGTAATTAGAATATTTTTTTTTCTTCTAATTACAAATTTCAAATGTAATTCGAATTTTTTTTTCTAATTACAAATTACAAATGTAATTAGAATATGTTTTTTTTCTAATTACAAGTTATAAATGTAATTAGAATCGATTTTCTTTTCAATTACAAATTACAAATGTAATTAGAATTGATTTTTTTCTAATTACAAATTATAAATGTAATTAGAATCGATTTTCTTTTCAATTACAAATTACAAATGTAATTAGAATTGATGTTTTTCTAATTACAAATTCCAAGTGTAATTCGAATCGATTTTTCTGCTAACTACAATTTACAAATGTTAATAATATAGATTTTTGTTATGATTACAAATTACGAATGTCATTAAAATAAGACTTTGATCTGGCTTAAACAAAAATTTGAGACAAAACCAAGTCAAGACTGATTGTGAGTCTCGAAAAAAATTCGAGCCCAATCTATGGTCTCGGTCGCCTCCCGGTCTCGAATAGTCTTATCAGTTTTGTTGGTGTTGGCTGAATTCAAAATAGTGGGGCAAATATAGAGGATCGAAAATGAAAGTTCATTTAATTTTATTAAAAAACGGCTCTCGGGGGTTATCAAAGTCATTTCTTACGAATCTGTCTTTCAAATTCAGAATAAAAAACGGTGGATCTAATGTGGCAGATCTAAATACAACAATTTATACGATTCGCAAAATAATTGGTATTAAGGGGTTTGCAAGGTCACTTATTACGAATCTGCCCTACAAATTAAGAAATTCAAAATGATGGATCCAATATGGCGTAACTAAATGCAAAAATTGACTACAATCGGATAAAACTCGGTACTAGGGGGTGTTTGGGACCGTTGATTACTAGTTCAAACTCACGATACATACATTCAAAATAGTGTCTCCAATATCGCAGGCCATGATATAATAATGTATTCGATTCCCATGGGAATTTGTATTACAGGGTTTTGGAGGTCACTGAATACTAATCTGCCTTCAAAATACATAAATAAAATAGTGGGTCCAGCATTGCGCATGAATTACCAGAATTTACTTGGTTCGAATGATAATTAGTAGTAAGGGATTTTTGAGGTCGATAATTATGAATCTGCCTGTAAAATTTGAGAATTCAAAATGCCGGATCCAGAGTACCAAGTTTCCACGGATTCCAGTAAATGTTTGAGTTTTGATATGCGATGGTAGATCTGATGTTTTTTAATTCTGTATTTCGAGAGCAGATTCATAACCAGTGACCTCGAAAACCCCTTGATACTAACTATCGTGAGGATAGAGTAAATTATTGTATTGTAGTTCACCATGATCGACCCACAATTTTCAATTTACGCATTTTGAGGACAGGCTTGTAATCAGCAATCTCGAAAATTTCCGAGTGCTAATTTTCCGTCAAAATGAATCAATTTTCAGTGTTAAACCGCCATTTTGGATCCTCTATTTTTAATTTTAACCTTTAATTCATAATCAGCAGACTGCGGAAACCTTTGAGTACCAAATTTTCCGAAAGTCAAGTCTAACCAATCACGAAATACTCTATGTAGGCCATATGGCATCAATAAGCTGCATACGGGGTCCGTCGACCTGCCATTTTGGATTTATGAATTTGAGGATGGATTCATAATCAGCGACCTCGTACACCCCCTAATACCAATTATCGCGCGAATCGCGTAAATTTTTGTATTTCGATCCGCCATTTTGAATTTCTGAATTTTGAGGAATGTGAATTTTGTTAATTATGAAAAACAATTAATACCAATCACATTTGTCATTTGTAATAAGAACAAAAATCGATGCTGATTAGATTTGTAATTAGAAGAAAAATGAATTATAATTACGCTTGTCATTTGTAATTAGGAAAAAAATCGACTCTAATTACACTTGTGATTTGTAATTAGAAAAAAATATATTCTAAATACATTTTTTATTTGTAATTAGAAAAAAACAGTTCCCAATTACATTTGTAATTTGTAATTAGAAAAAAAACCGTTCCCAATTACATTTGTAATTTGTAATTAGAAAAAAACCGTTCCCAATTACATTTGTAATTTGTAATTAGAAATAAAACCGTTCCCAATTACATTTGTAATTTGTAATTCGAAAAAAAAACCGTTCCCAATTACCTTTGTAATTTGTAATTAGATAAAAACCGTTCCCAATTACATTTGTAATTTGTAATTAGAAAAAAAAACGGTTCCCAATTACATTTGTAATTTGTATTTACAGTTTTTATAATTATGAATTATAATAGTAATTTGTAACTAAATTTTTTCTAATTACAAATGACAATTGTTATTACTAATTGTTTTCCTTCTAATTACAAAATGCCATTGTAATAAGCATTTTTTTTTACTTATTACAAATTACATTTGTAATTTGTAATTAGAGTATCATCAATTTAAAAAACGCCCAACACTGCTCTGGAGCATATGCTCCCTAAGAGTACCGTGCAAGTTTTTGTGCAGATTGCATGAAGCATTTTCTTAGCACTATATTAGCTTATATAGAATGCATAATAATTAAAAATAGTTAACAAAAATAAAATAAAAATACTATATATATATATATATATATATATATATATATATATATATAGAGAGAGAGAGAGAGAGAGAGAGAGAGAGAGAGAGAGAGAGAGAGAGAGAGAGAGAGAGAGAGAGAGAGAGAGAGAGAGAGAGAGATTGAATCGTTCCAACTGTAATTTCCGCTCAAATTATTGATGTCAAAATGATGACGTCATCCCTATCATCGTTTCGACGACGAAAACCGAAAGTCCTTTAGGCAGTAACGATATTAAAGGGAATACATTCCCTTTCATCAAAACCCTCCGATCTCGAACTGCCGTTCGACGAGCGCGAGTTTCAATATCCGGGCCATTATATCCGCGCGTGCACGCGATTATATGTATAAACTATCCTCCCCGATGGCGCAACAGCCCGATTATTGATTAATCCAAATTGCCGGGTGCATTTGCAAAAGCAGCGAGGGCGGCGAGTGCAATAGATAGAAACGGAATCCGCTTTCATAAATTCCATCCCGTTATGACAGTAATGGAGCCTCAAAAAAAAATCTACAAAAAGTGTAACATTTTTTTTCTCGATATTTACCGACACGGAATTCGATCGAACGTATGAAGTGCCCTATCGACCAAAATGCTCTTCCATATTCGTTGGGAAATCGACTCTGTGTTTGTATATAAAAGAAAAGTTTTCGAGACGAGAGCAATGCATTTTTTTCCAAAGTATGCCATTAATAAATCATCGAATTCATTAAATTTACGAAGACAATAACGATTTCAATTGATTTTAATGATAACGATGACTAGAGTTATTTATGTTAAAGTGTTAGAGGGACTGTGCGGATTCCTTTGGATCGTTTCGAGTTTCTATGAATGTCTTTGTGTTTGTTTGGATTTGTATAACGCAGTATAAATAATCCTAGAACCACGACGTAGTTTTCAGCACCCGTAAACCTCAACCCAGGGTCGTTCGCGCTGGTCATTTTTTTTTAGTATGTCATAGTGTACGAAAACATCTGAAACAAGCATGGGTCTAACTAAATAATGGGTAAGTAAATAATGAACGTTTGCTATGCCGAAAAAAATATCGATTTTCTTGCGAAATTGCGATACATGTAGGCATTTTACACTAGACGGTTGGAAAAATCATGTGTCATTGTTCTTGGCTTAGAAAAAAAAAAACTATTTTTTAGGTCAAATGACATATTTTTCATAAAAAAATAGGCGAAATTTCGAAGTTGAAACTGAGATACTTATTTCGGCATTTGAAAAATGCTAACTTCCAATAAATGCTCTATGAAAGACGGGAAAATTTGGAAAAATATATATGCCAACAAAATTGACATTAAAAAAATTATTTATTGTTTTATTCTTTCATGAGAAAAGTGGTATATTACAACATCAGTAGCTAAAGAAGGACAAATGAGGAGAGATTTAAAAATCCGAAACATCCGCCGCAAGTATGGATGCTTCGACGCTATCTTCCTTTACAGAATCATTACCACCAAAATATCGAATTTGTTCTGAAGGGCAAAGCGAATACGCCAACGCGTCACCGGAACGGACCGCCAGTTTGGTTCCACCTACTGAATACACTGAAAAAAAAATTCAGTTGGTTTAACAAAATGTATCTTTAAATACGTTCAACTTGATTTTTGATTGGCATAACAAACATTTTGTTAATCTAACGATAGTTTTAGTGGTGTGAACTGTAGCTAAATAAAAATCAACTTGAACGTATTTAAAGATACATTTTGTTAAACCAACTGAATTTTTTTTTCAGTGTATGCTTTTTTCATGAGAAAAAAGATTTAAAAGTGAGTTTTTAGCTACCTAAACGCCAACGACGGGTCGTTCGTGCCCGCTCTTGATTGGATCGCTCTGCTATTATAGTAAACAAACTGCGAGAAACTAGCGGTGCATGGGGCTTATGTTACCCCTTCCCTAATCTTTTTTTTCGGCAGTGTCACAGGCTCGTACTTACAAGGGTGTAATAGTACTTACTGTCGAAATATTTGGCATGTGCACAAATGGCCTGACGTTCGGCGGCAAGGAATAATAAGCACAGCATGCAATAAAAATAATGAGAAACCCGATATAAATGAATAAAAAATATTTTATTAATAAATAATTGAAATCGAAAGATAACGATTTTTCATGATTTTAATGATAACGATGACTAGTATTGTTTCGTGTTTTTTTTTTTCGTTCGCTTGAATCCCTTCGAGTTTCAATTTATCTGTTTGGGTTTGTTTGCCTTTAAACGATGCAATATAACAGCAGGCAATATGGATAATAATAAATACGATATAAATAAAATAAATAAAAAATGGGTTGAAAGAGGCAATTAGTAATGGAATCCGCATTTAAAAAAGAAATGTCTGCGTACTTAAAATACAAAAACTGACTCGATTGTAACGTAGTCGTGAAAATTCGCGGCGTATCTTCTCGCCGAAGCACGCTCCACAAATCACAAGAAGATAAAAATTTCGAAAAATCCCAGAACCCCCGAGTTGCTCGAGAAACAATTGCAGTGATTTACGGGCAATATCTGTAAAGCGAGTTGAAAAGTGATATCTATGCGCGCATAGTAGCCTACATACGCGATATGATCCATTTCGCATAATCACGTTATCATTGAATTTTATTTGGGCGATGAAAGTTTCGGGCTCTTCCCCACTTTACGCTTATCGTGATTTATGCTGTTTCTTCTCGCGACGCGGGTCTCGTTCAGCCTCCCACTCCCTCCGGTCACCCCCTGCCAGCGACCCTTTGATAGATATTACCGCGTTATATCGAAAAATCTTGAGGAAAGCGTGTGTTCGAAACTCCATCGTACTTTATCCCCGAGCTCGTATCCCTCGATCGATTACCGAGCAGTTTTCATCATAAAATCTGCTACTAGTCTTCACCCTAGTGGCCATAATTCCGTGATGCGCGCGCGCGCGTGCCCCAGCAACGGGGAATCTCAATCGTCCTTTCTTTTTTCTCTCTCTTTCTCTATATTACTCACAGGGATCGCGCACCCTCCGCGAGCCCGCCGATAAAGCGACCCCCGTCGCGCCCTCGCCCCTGAAACGCCCGCACGTCGTCCTCTATTGCCTCGCAAATTCTCATCCCCCTCGTGTCATCCTCTCTCTCTCTCTCTCTCTCTCTCTCTCTCTCTCTCTCTCTCTCGCTCCCCTTTCTACACGCGTTCACTACCGGCCATACTTTCATGCCACCCTGCAAAAAACCTGATGCCCTGATACACGCATATGTATCTGTACGTAGATACGTATATATGTGTATACGTATTGTTGATAAAGCAATAAATAAAAATAAATATATAACGCGTACGTAACTCCGTCTATGGCGTGCATCGACACGTGAACGACGCAACGTCGAAGAATCTTCGAGGGAAAGATAGCGACAGCACGACTTTTGCGATAAGTCCACTATCCACCCCTAAACGTCATTAACGTGCGTACGGTCCATACATCTCGATCTATTTTGTCCGTTCCCAGCGGAAGTTGAGTACGCCGATAGCTGATTTATTTTGAGGGCTTTCGTTGGGACTTTTCGCAATATATCTTGCACCGTCTCTCTTTCTCGACTGGAGGCAAGGACACTCGCAGGAAAGAGTCCTGAATACGTTTCCTTACAGCATCAATGACGCGGAAAGATCGCGAGGACCTTCATCGTTAGGATTTTTTACGAGGGAAGCTGGGGATCAAGTCCTCGTGTTCTCTCCCAATCAACTTCCGACCATTTGCCATTGCACAGTTTTCCGTGCTATCGATGCCTCCAGGCCGCAAGTAGTCTAACGGGCAAGATTTCTTTGCAGCTTTGGTCAGACCCAAAGAATGAGTCTCACCAATCGCGTTTCTCAACTACCCGCGGTACCGCCAGGCTCAAATCCGCGAGGGTTTCTGCGACCCGATATCCGTGGACACACGCACTCATGAATGCGGCTTTCCCGAGGCTTTCTAGGGACAGAAAACATACGCGAGGCAACACAAGCAACGAGGAGGGTCGTGATCCATTCGGGGGCTGCGAGGGGTGGCAGACTTTGCGTCTCTCTCTCTCTCTCTCTCTCTCTCTCTCTCTCTCTCTCTCTCTAACTGTACTTCAATTCCCACTGGGACTTGGACAGCCTCGACCACTTCAGCATCCCCTTTGAGCATCTATATGGATACGAACACACACATATACCTTAATGTATAGAGATATTACGAATATATGAAGCTACATGTGCGCTTCAGTAAGAACGGGGACGCAATCGATGATTCCCTCTCTCTTTGTGGAGTTCATCGTCGCTTTGCTCGGAACTCAAATCTAGATAAAGTATGATTGAGGATCAACCGTTGGTCGTTCCGGGCGTTGCCAATATTGCGCGTATATGGAGAGTCCGTATGTTTATATATATATATATATATATATATATATATATGGGGGAAGGATATTTTGAACTCGTTATATTTATGTAATATTGATATCAGCACAGCTAGCTGTTTTGATGGTCCTCGAAGTCAAAGATCTTTGAAATCACCTTTTCCATGTGTATAGAGGGTGGCCCGAAAAAACGTACGAAGAAAAAATCCAGATGCCTCGTACCTATCCGAATCAGCCCCATCTATGTTCTACTATCTTTTTGACTTTTCGAGAAAATAAGGATTGTTTATTTTTCTCTTTTGAGTGTGTAGTCCCCTCGCGATTTTTTAAATTCTGCTATTGTTATTAGGTGCACCGTTTGGCAATAAATAAATGACCAACTAAACACTAACCTTGATTCCTTATATTAAGATCAGAAGTTTAAAAAATAGTTTTAGAAGGATTTGTCACTAAAGTTACGACGATTAAAAAATACTTATACTGGGCTAAACGACTGCCAATTGAATTGAAACATTTCCAAGAGCAAAGTGCATACACAAAAGAAAAAAAGAAAAACCCCTGCTAGAATAGCGAAAGAAAAATGTAATAAAGGCAATATGTATAAAGGAAAATAAGGCTTTTCTTTTGGAAAGTGAAAAATATCGTTGAACTTGGATTGGGGCAATTCGGAGAGATTGATACGAAGCATCTAGATTTTCCTTTCGGACGTCACTTTTCGAGCCACCCTGTATATGAATCCATGTTGGTACATTGTATATAGCTACATACATATTAATACGTAGGTGGTATGTGCATGGGGCGAGCGTGGATCAAGAAGTGTGACAAAAGCGGTCAAAGCGACGCGAGATTACGGGCTAAATTATTACGACTTATTCAAGCCCGAAAAACGACGTTCATAAATCATAATGGGGATTTAACTTCGAAATTATATACTCGAAAGTTCGACGCGGGCTTCTGTATACGAGATCGCGTCGCACCCTCCTATCCAGAGTGTGGCTTCAAATTTTTATTCACCATCTCACAATCAATAGCGGTGTGAACAATTCATTTGGTTTTTATTTCGGGAGGGGTCGCTTAGATCAAGTTCACGAGGATACTAAACGCCTCTCGCGTATCGTAGCTTGATAAAGGAAGTGAAAAGTTCGATAGGACGCTTGTGAACGCGTGGTTGGGAAAAAAAAATGTATTTTGTCGCGTATCGAATCGAGCTCTGGGATCCATCCGTTGTCAAATGAAGA
Organism: Ophion obscuratus; assembly: GCA_964007375.1. Taxonomy (NCBI): domain Eukaryota; kingdom Metazoa; phylum Arthropoda; class Insecta; order Hymenoptera; family Ichneumonidae; genus Ophion; species Ophion obscuratus. The sequence goes on along the minus strand of OZ023316.1, from coordinate 59,682,810 downwards.
TGTCGCTTAGTTCGCCCAACGAATCGGAAGATGCGAGAGTGCGAAAGATCGATAAGGAGAGAGTTTGATTGATTGATGTTTGTTATTTCCCAGTGAACTCTCGGGCAAACATTAAGGTACAAATAAAACAAGGAAAAATATTAGCGGAAAGGAAAGAAATGACGATTCGATGTAAAACGAAAATGAGCACAAATCAGAAAAATTAAGATTCGATATGAAACAAAAATAAACTCGATATAAGTAAAAATGAAATGATGAACCTAAGATGAACTTATTCAATTTAACAAAATAAGAGAAGTAAATAGTATCAATAAAAATTCATGCATATCGAATCAAAGATGTGTTATGACATGAGAATGGGAAATGAGCAAGGACATCCAACTACCGTCAATAAACATGTGTCAACGCAAGAATAGAAAAAAAAAGCAGAGACAAGGGAAACCAAGCAAACGGGGCAACAGCGATGGTGTTTATCGAGAACAGAGTTTGCTCGTCAAGAAAAAAGAAAGAAAGAGAGAGAGAGTGTTTAGTTTGTAGTCTGGAGGTTCAGCTCCCCAAGAGCACCGTGCCCAGAAAACCGCTACAAAAAGCTTAGGAACAGTATGTTTACATACGATGTACTACGAACATTATCTCAAACTTATGACTAGCTATAATAATAATGATACAGTAGTAAAAAAATAAGAATAAAACTATATAGTAAATAAGAAAAAAGAAAAAGCTTCTACTTATAAATTTTCATACTTTTCATTGACACATGTTCCGCAGTAACCTTTAGCACACACTGAAGCCTAACATTAAGATTCTCCCCGATGTCGGTGAGTTGAAGGCAGCAGGAATCAGAGAGAAAGAGAGGGGGGGGGGGAGAAGAGAGACGAGTGACTACCATGGAGAAACGGTGACTAAATCGTTCTATTATGTAGTAAAATGGGATGTAAACCAGAGTTTCATGTACGCGAGCAAATGGTTTGTCATTTCCCTGAGTCAATTTGGGTTCGCCGTCTCTCCTCCTCTTTCTCTGCAGCGAACTATACCAAGTCCCGAAAGACGACGAGAGGCCTTAACGTGCAATCCAAAATCGTCGATGCGTGATCGCTCCTGTGGTACATTCTCTCACCCGAGCTTCGAGGGATTAGTGGTCTGAGGCGAGAATCCAGGCAGTAAGATCCAAAGCTAGCCGAGCAATTGCAACCAAAGACGACGCCCTCAGCCTCGGCATAACCTCGGATCTGCTCGAGACTCCGAATGAAGTACGTACGGGGTGCGAGCTCTGGAGCCAACTTACAGCAATGAGTACACGCGGGTGCACAGTACAGCGAGTAAAGCTATCCGGAATTGCTACTCCAGAGGTAATCGTTATGCGTACGCATTTCTACGTCTACCAGACCTGGTGGGGTCATATTTTGGTTTTGCGATTAGAGACATCTTTGGTTACCTTGTTACTGTTGCCCTATTGAGTTTTGATACATCAGTAAGGGAAAGGGGTGAGAAGACGTCGCGACGGGCATGCAAAGGAATATCGGAAGTGAAAGAGAAATATGTAGAGATGTGTGTATGTACATAAGGGGGTGGGTCGATGAGTAACTTGTTTCGATATGAAAGACAACGAGCTGAGTTTTGTATCTTAGTTTTCGACGTAATTCTCTCCAAGTTAAAATGACTTGTAACCATAGAGTTTTCGTCCATAAAAAGAAAGCGTCAAAACCATATATACAAATGTCGCTGTCGGCCTCTCTTAGTATGCGTAGCAAGTTACTTATCGAACCAGCCTCGTGTGTATGTAGCCGGGGAACGTAACGACTTATGAGATTCCGCTTTGCTCGTCCAATCGAGTGGATTGAGTCCCTCTGTTTGCCGGCGGTCGACATGTGGAAGCGAAGGGCACTCACTCGCGACGGATGGGGAAACGTGAACCGTCAGAATTTCCTTCCATAGGTCGGGGCGGGGCGTTCATACGGAAATATACGAATTCGATTATTTCGCTATGCCGGAGTAACCCCATTACGATTCCAAAATGACGATAAATTTCTTCGGGCAGTAATTCCGTTCTCCCTATGCTCCACGATTGTCGGCGGAATCCCGTAGATCTTCGGGCTTGGCGGAGTATCCAAAAGTACGATATCCCCTCGGCGACTTTCGACCCTTGGCCGCTCGCTTCGCTCGCTCCCCTGCAAGTCGTTGCGCCTAATGCACCACTGACCGATGCTCTCCGAGCACAAATAATTTGCTCCCGTCTGCGTGCTCGCTGAACATTCGGGAGTATCGTTGGGCCAACTGCGCCGAGGACTTTTGAAAAGTTACTCCGGGCGCGTTCACCCAACCGTTCATTGGGTTACCTGCACCTAATGTGGGTCTGTATATGTGTCTCTCGCCGTTGTGTACTCTGCGAAAGCGCCACTCGCAAAGATTTACGATCGTCCTTAGGAGCGGCACAATTGTCGACTTTACGATCCGGTCGATGATGAAACAAGGCTGTTTGTTCACAATATTTTCACAAAGCAATCATCCTCCCCCGCGGAGACGAGTTTCCAGCGTGTCTCGATTATTCAACCCCGGGTATGAGCTCTTCCATGCGCAGGGCCGGAAGCCACGAATCATTCCGAGTGAAGATGAGTCGTAAAATTTTGGGATTTGATCCGTCAATCCAATCTTATCGTTGGCAAGTCGAAATTTCACTCATTTCGATGCTACTTTAAGTTTTTTCAAATTAATTTCTACTTGGCGCAATGTGAAGTTGTTGAATCATTTAACGGGTATATCCCACTGGATTTTCTTCTTTTCGAATCCTAAAATATTTCCAATTTGAAAAAGACCGAAAAATTGACTAATTATCGGGGGCTCTCTCCTCCTCCTTCTCTAGTTCATTCATTCTGAAACTCTGGAAGTAATACCACTGCCCAATGCGACTCGTCCTTAGTCTGTCGAACTTGAGGGGTCTCAGTGAAGCTGCGGACTAATCGCTGTCAAATTGCGCGAGTAGACAGGTACGTGGACTCTTGATCCGGTGCAAATATAGCTACATCCGTCGGGGAGTAGAATATCTTGATGATTGAACGACCTCCTCCTAAATATACATTGTCCCGGAGACGAAGAAAGCCTGCCCGGAGAGTTTTCCACGTCGAGCTTTTCTCAGCTCGACTCTGTGTAAATTGTGAGAAACGGGGGACTTTGCGGTATGCACACATATTTCTGGTTTCTCGGTGAGAAGACAAAAATAAAAAATGGAAACGAAGAAGGATCGCGACACGACGACCGGAAGTAAGGAGACGAAAGGTGGGTAAGAGGGTTCGAAGAGAACGCGCGTCGAGAGAGAGAGAGAGAGAGAGAGCTAGGTCGATTGATTGATTGATGTATATTTATGTTTAGAAACCTTTCCTTGGGCGAACGGGGGAAGAGAGAGTATGAATAAATACACGAATTAATGAATTAATAAATGAATAGATGCGTTAATGAATAAATACATAGGGAAACAAATAAAGGCATAAACAAATACCCAAATAAGTAAATAAATAAACAAAGAAATTAACGAATAGATCGACTGCTGAAAGAATAGAGTCAAATGATAAGAGGAAGCGAAAGAGCGTGAGAGGCACCGGCGATTTTCAAATTCTTTAACGAAGACAAATAGCCAAAGATATACTTTTAAGATATACGACGCATTCTCGGAGAAGTTGTCGAGGACGAGGATGGAGGGCGAGACGAACGAGCAGTGTGCGGATACGAGAAATCTTCTTCAAACATCCACTTCACTGCTACAATTCACGTACGAGCTTGCTGTCGCGCTCTTGCCGGCTCGGGAATTTGAATAAAGATCTTGGCGAAGCGAATTGCGGATCTTGAGATATGTTACGAGCTACCCGTGCATGCGTGTTTGTGTCCTCTACTGCATTAAAGCGTATATGAGATTCAGTTCTTCGGTTAGGGGATGGGGGGGGGTGCAAAAATGTCGTGGCAAAGCATGAAAAATCTACTCGTAAATATTCGCACTACGGCGGAATTCCGCGTAAATAAATTCTTATCGAGTGCACGTGCGGAGCTATTCCGCATACGACCGATTAGAAAGAAAAAAAAGTATAACAATGGTCAATCGAAACTGCCGTGATCCGATCGGTTTTTATCGTGTGTAGAATATTCACAAACATTTGTCGATATTGTCGAGAATAGCGGTATTCGTGGGTTTGTTTGGGTTTATCGAGTCGCTATCTGTCAGGTAGAATGCATTTGAAAAATCTGTTCTCGTTTACACAGACAATCGGATGATAACAATAGTATATGTCAAAAAAATGACGCCAATGTACGAGGGCCATCGTTTCAAATGCGTCGCGCATTTAAGAGTGCGTTTCGCAAAAATAAAGCACGCCGAAAAAATTGTCCTCTGCAGGATGGAGTGTCGCGGGCATCGTGCGTACACCGTTTAAAAAAGTAATTTACCGCGAGTCTATGAGCGAATGGGAGAGTTGTTTTTTTCCCTTTTATGCGGGAATATTTTGGAGCGGACATCGCCAAGGATTGAGGGAAAACACATGTCCCTTTGAAGCGTGATTGTGGGCCCTTGAGTTTCTAGAGAGAGAGAGAGAGAGAGAGAGAGAGAGAGAGGCGTAAAGAGCGGGGGAAAAGCATCATTGTTTTTCGGGAAGCGTGCAACGGCGAGAGCGTGAAATTTAATCGCTCTCTCCCTCTCCGCGTGCTATTTTTTTATTCAATTTTTTTGCCGGTGTCCTCGAGAGTCCTTCGTCGGACGCGTGTACGCGCAAACTACGAATGAAAATTGCTGCTGCCGTTGGCGTGCTGAAATTGCGAGGAGGAAGTTTTTCGTTACAGCGCGGGCACATGATGAACTTCGTCCTCTGTATGTGTGTCCGTGTGTGTGATGTAACAGCGGAGCGAATTAGCACGCGTAAAACGGGCCGAAAGCATAATACTATATGCGTCGAACTGAGCGCACGTTGGTTTGATTGTAGTTGGGAAATAACATGCGAACTCCGTGTTTCAGATTTTACGACCAGCCCGGGAAAAGCGAAATGGCGGAAGGGTAGGAGAGCGCGACAGAGAGTGGGAGGAATTTTCAATAAGGAAAAAACAATTTGATATTGACGATTTACATACGGTTTAATTTTCACATACCATATAAAAACTCTCAATGAATATTGCTTTTCGCAAGAATCACGATTGCCACGCAAAGTCCGGGGTAAAAATGCAATAATGAAAAAATATTATGTATCCAGATAATTGTAATACTCAGTTGAAACGCGTTTATGAAAAGTTCGAATATACATGTGTATCTGACATAAGAGACTGTCAATTTACTATGAGATAGTCCAAATGATTGATTATTTGTCAAGTGGTCGCATATGTAACCGCTTATTATTGGGTGAAATAAAAGATAGTGGTTTGGTGGCAAATCGATGCACTGGTTTAGCCAAAATATTGCCCATCAAAACAGACAAACTTGGGCCGACTTTCAACTAACAATCGGATTCCACGCAGGAAAAATTCGCTTTGTTTAGGGGCTATCCAAGCATCCAGCCATTTTTGAACTCCTTCGTACAAGGTGTAGTGTCGAGCCGTAGAGCTGACTGCATCAACCAGAACAAATGGTAATCGGATGGAGCGATGTCTGGGGAATATGAGGGTGCAGGATTTCTCAGTTCACTCCTTCTAAGTAAGTTTTAACCGGTTGAACAATATGCAGCGTGGCGTTGTCATGCTGCAAAATCAACTTGTCATGGCGATTCTCCCATTTCGGCTTCTTCTCGTGCAAAGCTCATTTCAAACGCATCAGTTCAGCAGCTCGTAATACACGAAAGCCCTCTTTTGGCTGGTGTTTTCCGCGCTCCTTGTTGTCTATAGAGAAATCGCGACTTTGTTAGCGACGAAAGCAGTCTTTGCACGATGTACTTGATAGAGCATCTTCGGCATATACTTCCTCTAGCAAACGATGCGTTTCCGCGACCCATTTCTTTGTTCAGAATTAAAGGAGCGTAACTTGCCGCAAATGTGACTTACATTTGTTGGTTTAAAAGTTGCCAATTGTAGAGACAATTGAAATAGATGATGTTAACGCATCGCACAAATATCATCTATGGCGTTTTAGCAGGACTACAGGGATCTATCATCATGTGCATTGCCAACTTTTGATCCTTGATTAAAATATATATATATATATATATAGTGCGTGATGAAAATATTCGGACGCTACAATTTATTCGCATAAATCGATATGTATCGTAATTATTTATAAAAGAAATAATTTTTTCAATTAATGAATTACTGATAGAAGTTAAAAATAATATGACATACCATTCAATTTGTTTACAACCGTTGAATCTTTTTTTAAACTCCGTCGATTACCTATATCAATATCATAGTCAAGTATGGCAATATTGTCATGGGTTAAGCAATGCTTAAAAAACATTTAAATTCTATCAAGATAATGACCTGAAGTACAAAGCTCGCATTGTACAAGAATACTTGTTACATACTGGTCCAAAAGTACTGCATCCTCTACCTCAATCTCCAGACTTGAACCCTATTGAAAATCTATGAGAAGTATTGAACCAGAGAATTCGATTAAGACCCACTCGTGCGCGAGACGGATTGAAGATGAAGCTACAGGGAGAATGACAGCAAATAAGTTCAGAATATTTGAAAAAAATGATTCCCAATTTGCCGAAACGTCTGAAACACGTCGAAAATCAAAAAGGATATGCCACTAAATATTAAAAGTTCGTTAACCATTCCAAAACCTGTAGTTTTTTTAAAGGTGTCTGAATATTCTTGTAACGTGAGAATCAAACGTTATTTCACTCAATGTTTAAAAAAGATATAAAGATTTTTTATAAATGGAATATTGTGGCACATTATTGTTAACTACAATCAGTAATTCATCAAAGGGCAAACAAATATTTCTTTCATGAACAATTACGATTCACAGCGGTGTATTCAAATATACCGTGATATCCGAATATTTTCGTTACTCTCTGTATATATATATTATTTTTTTACTCGTTCACCATTTTTCTTTTCTCCTTCTACATTTGCAAATATGTTTATACATGTGTATATACATCTATTTAATTGAAATTCATTAATTTTTCACATGTACGCGGCTCACTGTCGATAAGTGTTAATATTGGTATGCCCCAGGCTAGAGCCTGGGGCATACCAAATTTAGTAGGCGACGAGACAGGATAACCGTTATTCCGTGTCCTCAACTGCCTCGCCAACCTTTATCAGGGGGCTTTTCTCTCAACGTAGGAAATTGAGCGGGAGAATAGGGCGGGCGGCCTCTGACACAACTCATTGAATAAATTTCCAGCCCTTCCCCATCAGGAGTAGATGAACGCCGCGCCGGCGAGATGATAATACTGCATACCAATCCTGCTTTCCTCATGCCGACCTCTCGCCCACCCTCGCGATCGAACAAGACCATAAACGCAACAATAACAGTAATGAGAAATAATAGCGATAATAATGGCGATATTAATTGCGATGTAATGCGATATCGAATATTTCGGGAGGATATTAGGTCTCTCGTGATATACAATGATAGCGGATTGTCGATGAAGTACACGGGCGGATGGATAACAAAGAGAGAAAGTGAGAAAAGGAGAGGAGAGGAAGTGAGAAAAAGAGAAGAGAGAGAAAAAAGAGAAAAAGAGAAGAGAAAGTGACCATAAATAGAGTCCACGGAAATTCGAGTGGAGGAAAACCAAAAGAAAATGCGATGTAGGAGAGACGGAGTATTTAAGGTTTGTAGGTCAATACAACTCATCTTTGTCATGTCACATAATCGTATTTATTTCTGAGTCAACCTACAATAATCAGTGTCACAAGATTTGGTTAAATTAGGAAAATTCGAGTGATAATTATAGTAAATAAAAATTAAAAACACTTCTGCCCATCTTGCCCGCAGTATGGGGCAAGATCGGATACCCCCCGAGGGAATGATGAAGTACAATATTATACAATCTCACTACACCCAAACTTTTATGGGGGCATAAGTAGGGCCTTCTGAATCGTCGGTAAGTTACGATTGCGCTTAATAAAAAAATAAGTTACAATGGATTATTATACACAACGATTAAGTAGAATAAAAAATTTCGCGCAAATTTAGTAGATTTAGACATTTTTACATTTATTTGAAACGTCACGGCTACAAAAATTCTTCCGCTAGTCACATTTTTCCAAGTTTTAACATTAATATTTTCTTTAAACGTTCGGTGACCCTCTGTTTTTATTGTCGTTACGGAATCTTTAGACTTTTTCACACCTGTGAGCAGTTTATATTAGGCATCTAGAGTTGTTTAGTGTATAAATTATTAGATAGAAATGTAGCCAGCGCGACATGTCCATAAAGCGCTGTATAAATGAGACGATTTTTAGGGCCGTAATTTTTCGTTAAAGGTTCGGTAACTTGGCTTGAAATTTTACCAGTATACTGGGATGTATTTTCACTTCATTATAGACGAAAAATCAGTTTTTTCTTGATCACTCGATACGCGTGCACACTGGAGCGACGACACGCGTGCGACTGCTGGGTATCATGGACGCGTATCGTATGTCGCCGTAATGAACGTGATTGGTTCATTAAAATCGCGTATTTGGCCGAGTACCCCGTTTTGCCCCCCTCGGCCCTATATTTCATTCGCCAGAGATACGTTCCAAGGAATGATAGCAAAAAAGCAAAGCGAGAATAAAAACGTTTCGCAGAGCCGCGCGCGATCATTGCTCGCGAAAATCGTCTCTCGCGTTGCATCCTCGTGGCGAAATTTATTTTTATTCAAACCCAACTGAGGTGTGTCCCCGTTTGTTTCATAAGCTTTTCCTTGCCCGTTTCACTCCCTTGTATTCCCTCTGAGCCACCGTCATCTTCGCACCCCCTTACCATTTTTATTTATATTTCGAGTGTTCATTTTCCTGTTTCTCTTAATATGTATTTTTTTTTGATACAACTCATTCGGTTTCTTGCGCACTGTTTTTTTTCTTCGGATTTGCGGTGCGGGACACTTGTACCATTGCTTCTTTCTTTTTTAACACCGTTTTCAGAGAGAATGCACTCGAAATAGGGAACGATATGTGGACACAATGGGGGAGAAGGGAGGTCCAGGAAATAAAAGCGCAAAGGAACATATATATAGAGAGGGACGCGCGAGGGGGGGGGGGGGGAGATAGTTGGACTCTTTCTCCGGCAGTTTTGTCCTCCCGTTCGTGCATCATGTCGCAGCATAAAGAGAAAAGAAGAAATCAGAATAAAACAATGATAAAAACGGCGAGAAAAGAGAGAATACATACAGTGTGTCCCTCTTACCTCTGCCACCCGAAATAACTCGGCCATCAAATGCGATCAATTTTATTTTATTTTCGTGGAGGCACTGACGCACAGTGAAAGGTCACCCCCCACCTTTTTTAATGCAATGGTACATTTTTTTCAACCATCTTGTGGAGCACCTCCAGCCGCATAAAAACATTAGGGGGTCAAAGTCGTTCAAGGTCATTCGAGGTCAGTATCGATGATACAGATCTAAATATCTCGGATAACTACCAAATATTTGGTAGTGATCCGAGATATTCAGATTTGTATTTCATTTTAATAGGTATTCGAAATGACCTTGTACGACTTTAATGCCCTCATGTTTGTTTATGAGGCTATGAGGAAAAAATGTACCATTCATTTTTTAAAAGTGGAGGTGAATTTCACTGTCGTCAGCGCCTCCACCGAGATAAAAAAAAAAATTGGTCGCATTTGATGGACCCCTTCACACCGTACAACTTTTGTCTGGAACATATTTTTGTGATGTCGATATTTACCGAGTTATTTCGGGTGGCAGAGATAAGCGGGACACCCTGTATATGTATCCTAGCAAGAAGTAGTCTGGGCTATATCATGACAAAAAAAGGAAAAAAAAATCCACAAACTGGGATGATGATACCCACTCTCTCTTCTCTCTCTCTCTCGGTCTCTCCCACATTTCTTCCACTCTCTGTCTCTGTCTTTGTCTTTTTGTCGGTTTTCCGTTCGAAAGGGTTGTAGGGAGCACGGGGCGAGAACGGGAAAACGGGTCTATTGTGACGAGTGGAGCAAGGTGGTACATTTAGCCTCGCGAATGTACACCGTTCTTCCTTTTTCTTCTTCATTTTTTTTTTATTGTTAACGCTCGTTTATTCTTCGAGCAAGACTTTTTCTCCACTTTTCTTCGCTCACACACGGTTGGTTCGGCATTCCCCGCGTACTCACGGGTGCATCTCGCTCAATCGTGTCGCGAGCCTTCGGTTCGTCGATTTCGGAATCCATTTTTTTCGCATGTTGCCTCGGTTTTATTTTATTATATTTTTTTTTCGCACGGGGCAGAGTTAGGGTGTGGTTTATCGTTATTCGGGATGCAACTTTTTTTGGGCAGTGTCGAATGGAGGGAGAAAAATGGAGAAAAAGAGTTTTTGGCTTTTATTTCCGGGTAGAGTTTCTTTCATCTGCCATGTTACTTTGTGGATTCAGTTGCGAGCTTTTGCGATTTTATTTCTTCCATTTTTGGACCATCCGGTAGTCGGCGCGCAAGCCCATTGCGCGGCTAAGCGGTCACCCATCCGAGTATTGGCCTAGGCTGCCGTGGCTGAGAAACGAAAGTAATACAATTTAACAAAAATCCTACTCAACCGCAGAAATGGTCAAATGATCGAAATAGTTTTTCTTTCCATTTTAACTGTGTCCCTCGCCGGAACAATCGACTTCCTCGATGATTCGTGTTTCTTTCGTTCACACAATTTTCTTCAATCACTTCTCTTCGTTCTTTCGCCCGTATACCTATGAAAAAATCTTTTCAACGCTCCTCTTGTCGAGGGCGATTTCCTTTTTATTGCCCTCCGCTGCGAAGAGGTAATGAGTTTGCAATGAAAGAGGTCTCATTATAGTAGGAGGAAAAAAAAGGACTAAACAAAGAAAAGCTTGAATGAACGAGGAATTTAAGCGCCGAGAATACGATACGCGAAGCGTTCAAGGCGTGATAATGAAAAATTTCACGTACCATTGTACCAAAGCTTAATTACGGCTATCACGTGATCTGCTTCGCGATGTTGCGCGTAAATCCAGGTGTCACGTTGCTTTGATCACCGCGGGTACCCCTCAAAAGTGGAAGAAAAAAAAAACAGAAAATTCTGTCGAGCCGATCGTTCAGCGTCGATAAATTATCGCGACGAAAATCCCTCGCGCGTAGTAAAGTAATAACAATAGCTTGGAGCGCGCGGGAGGTGACGAGACGGTGGGGCAATGAGGGGCGATAAAGATTGGCGCTCGACGCGAGAAGTTAATTACCCTTTATCGCGAGATCGTGATCGCTGCAGGGTTCGAGGTGTCATCCCAATCAAGCGTGTGTGTGCATGATAAGCCGTCTTTTTTTTTGCCCGCTTCGGCAAAGGACTCTGGCAGCCAATCCGTGCTTTATCGATACAAATACCGAGATAACAGGAGACAGCGGCATGGCGTGCAGTCTACATAATGACTGCTATGAATATACGCGGCTGGTGATCGGAACACGGGGGCGTGATGACTTTGAGAAAGCTGCCGAGACGCGACGACTCTCGGCGCCATTTATGACTGATCATTGCCATCATCATCGTCATCATCACCATTATCGATATAGCCGAGATACGAGGTATGACTAATCGTTGATACGATTCCTTAACGAGATCTCCGCAGTACGTGTCTCGAGTGGGTACTGATAAAAAATTTATCGAGATCCACTGAACGCCTTTCCGCTTTTTTATTTTTTTATTTGGATTAACTGAAATTTTCGCACAACGAAGGTCTTTTTTATTTCATTCTGCTATTCTAGAGATTTATTTGGAATATTAGGTGTACAAATAAGTTTTAGGACAGTTTCCAAAAAAAATCAAGATTTATTAAAAAAGAAGTAAAACACAATTATTCATCGAAGTAATCTCCATCGCACTGAATGACCTTCAGCCATCTCTCAGGTAACTCGCGGATGCCTTTCGCAAAGAAACTTTCGTCTTGCGAGGTGAGAAATTTAGCGACCCATTTTTCCACTTCTTCAAATGTTTTGAATCGCACGTCAGACAAATCGTTCTGCATTTTCCGGAATAAATGATAATCGGATGGGGCTAAGTCTGGTGAATACGCCGGGTGTGGTACAGCTTCCCATCCAAGTGCTAGTAACGTATCCTTGACCGGTTTACCCACATGAGGCCGCGCGTTGTCATGGAGCAGTTTTACTGGACGTTTTCCTTTACCAGAAAATGGACGTTTCTTCTCAATTTCTTGATTCACTTGCATCAATTGATGACAATAGCGATCGGTAGTAACTGTTTGACCAGGTTTGAGAAGTTCATAATACAGTACGCTTTTCATATCCCACCATATGCACAGCATGACTTTGTTACAATGAACATTGCGCTTTGGCGTGGATGTTGTCGGCTCGCCGGGGTCAACCCAATGATATTTGCGTTTCGGATTATCAAAATAAATCCACTTTTCATCGCCGGTCACAATTTTCCACAAGAAAGACTTTCTATGTTGCTTGTTGTAAAGACTCACACAAATGTTAAGACCGCTGTTTTTATTTTCTTGAGTCAGAAAGTGTGGTACCCACTTTGTTCCTTTTCGAATCTTACCCATTGCTTTTAAACGATAAGAAACAGTTTGTTGAGTTACTCCAAGCTGTTCCGAAAGTTGTTTCTCCGTCTGACAAGAGTTTTCATCCAGCAACGCTTGCAGTTCCTGATCGTCCACCTTTACAGGAGGCCCCGTGCGTTCACGGTCACTAACGTCGAAATCACCTTCTTTGAATCGCTTATACCAATACTCACATGTACTTTTAGATACAATGTTGTCTCCAAGAATAGAACATATCGATTCACACGCTTTCGTAACACTTTTTCCTTGATGGAATTCATAGCGAATGCAGTGTCTAATAAATAGCTTATCGGTCTGCATGTTTAATTTACAGAATTTATAGGTTATGTTTATGACTCCTTTACGTTTCGATACTACATATCAAGCACCATCTATGATAAGTGAGCGGGACCTTTGAATTAATTTAGAATAGCTGTTATGATACAAAATCGAAGTGTCCTAAAACTTATTTGTACACCTAATATATATTTTTTAATTCAAATCCAGATATATTTAATATCGTTGGAAAAGAAAAATGTATATGCTTGTAATTAACTTCGACGCCACGCGAAAATGCATCGACGTATCGAAAATCTGATGCCTCGACGAATCGCAAATCTGATTCAAATACAATTTTTTAAATTTTAACCGGTGGGCTGGTCTAGTAATTAGCATGCTTGCCTCTGAACCAGCAAATCGGGAGGTCGCGGGTTCGAATCCCAGTCTCGTAGTCGCGGAGAAAGATAAATACGAGCGGGACGTAGCTCGAATTGTACACGGATGTCACGCACACGGTCCGGTACGGCGGGCTGGTGTCGTGTGTGTCTGACTGTAGCCCGTGATTTATTTCTGGATGAAACGCGATAAGCTCCGAAACTGGGAAGCGATCCTGGGACCGGCTGTATTGGTATGGGTTTTCCGCAGTTTCCCTATACCCATGGCAGAAATGTCGTGGTGAATGCGATACAGAGGGGGAAGTAAGGTGGAGATGAGTAGTGGAATATGGTGGCGAAAGTAATAAGAGAGAAGACCCCGTACAGTGGAATATACAATGATTGAAAAGAAAGTTTATTTTTCGAAATTTAAAATTTGTATGAAATTATTTGAATTTTTAAAACATTTAATGCATGCAAATAATGATGCTTTTTTCCCAAACACATCTCTTATGCGTTCAATGCAACAATGCATTTTCATCAAATGCGGATTTATTGAATTTGATTCAACAAATCAAGGAATGCTTGAAACAAACAGAATCGTAATAAGACGTGAGGCAACGAAAAAAATTGTCTTAAATAGATTTCAGTTGAATCCAATGAATTTCCGTAAAAGTGTTTCAAGCAATTATTTTCCGCACATCTGTGGATATCGAGCTTCGGTATTTCATGCTTCTTTTCGTGCCCTTCAAGAAAGGCGGTATTTTCCACTTGATTCGCAAGGATGAAACGTCGTAATTATTACTATTTTGAATCAACTAGAGCAGGAACAATTTTAGGGCCAACAACAATCGACAGACAATTATTCAACAATCGAAAGATATTACATAATATATTTTTACTCACATTTGCAGATCAGTGAAGATGGTCAGTTCCGTCCCGAGCCTGTCGAACAAACAAGAAACAGATTCAAGGAAATGGAAAAGGTGAGCCAACATTTCCGAAGCATTAATCGCTTTCATTTGCCGCAATGACATTCGCTCGTAATTACCTTGTCATAAAAGTTTTTGTTAATGGTTCTTTTTTAGGTTATTCCCGGAAGTACGCGTCACTGCCACAGAGAAGCAGCGGCGGTCGTACAAGCTCGTGAGTGCTTTATCGTGATACACGAGGACGTGAATTTTTTAATGGTGCGCCAGGATCGAAATATCCACATTTGCGTGCGTATATATAGTTGATATATAATAGAAAGGCTGATTTCGAAGACACGCGACATCGAGGACCGTCCTCGAGCCAAATGTCCTCATACCCAACTTTAAAGAAATACAATGGATTTAAAATACCCTATCCGTATAGGTGTGTATGTGTGGGTGTGTTAAAACGGAAGTCTCTACGGATTTCTGAAGACCGCCCCCTTTTCTACTTTTCACCCATTGTGCAACGATTCTCCACCTCGTGCTGCCATATCGAACGAATTACGTCACGAATTTATTGGATTAATCTCATACGGCTGGAATAGTTTGGTTGCGCGAACGAGATGAGCGCGCAGGACGAAGAGAAGGTGGATGGAGAACTCGCGGGAGAGAATTGGAGAGAGAGAGAGAGAGAGAGAGAGAGAGAGAGAGAGAGAGAGAGAGAGAGAGAGAGAGAGAGAGAGAGAGAAAGAGAGAGAGAGAGAGAGATGAGATACGAGTTGCCTGAGGGCGAGGCCACATTTCATTGTCCTGCCGCACGCAACACAGAAGTTGCTCTTCACAAAACGTGTATATATAGAAGTACAACCTCGAAGGAACGCCGCCAGCGAGTTCCGATGTGTTCCCTCGTAGTTCGTTTTAACGTACACCTGTGTGTATCGCCGTAGGTGTATTTACGTTGTGTGGCCACAACGCTCGGTTGATCCAGGGATGCTGGCCTCGTCCTGGACCAGCCAAACTTCCTCATAAAGAAAAACAAGAGAGATGCGCGAGAGAAAGAACTGCCGTTTGTCAATGCTACGTGACGGACAACGCGGTTCGCCATAAGCTGCGGTAAATGCAGGAAAATCTCTCCGTCTCCCTCTGTTCCTCCTTGTGATCTTCCTGCTATCAGCGAAAGATGCGGGAGAACAGGGATGGAACTTGAACACGGACACACCCAGAGCGAGAGAGAGAGAGAGAGAGAGAGAGAGAGAGAGAGGTTGAGCAGAGTAAGCGACGGCGAGAAGAGACGGAAGTTGAGACAGAGGACAAGAGACAAAACCGCCGCAAGATCCAACAATCGTAGTTGATCCCTTTCTCTAATTGCGTGGCCACCAAGCAAAGTCCGGCTCCACCTTGTAAAGGACAACAGGGCAACTGATGAGCCCTGATTAAATGTACAATAGTTTGCCGTTCGCATAATTAACGCACAATCTGAAATTGCTGTCCAGATCAGCGTTACAACATCCGATTTGGTTGAGACAAATGGCCACTGGCGCGTACGTTTCTCCTAAAGTTTCGAAAAGTTCAATTTGTCGAATTGGTGGATCGAGTTTGGAGGAAATGCCTGCCCGTATACATCTGATTAATCGATAATTCTAAAATGAGGAAACTTTCAAAGAGTTGTTTGCGTAGGTTTATTCGCTGACGAAGAGTTTGCCAACAGCACTTTGAGCACATCGACAATCCCTTCCCGTTTGCGTGTTCAATTTGTTCAATACAAACAAATTCGTGATTAAGTGTGTTCAAGCGGCTTAGCCGCGTGCAATTATGGAAAGACCAGGTACTCACGAGTGACAAACGGAATCCGTTAGGAATCAGTGGGTCGCCGTTTGGGAGTGACAAATGGCGACTCGTCGTCGGGTCACTGAGGAGTAGCGACAGGAATTTGAAGCTCATCAAACGGACTGTCAGTTGCGTTCCTTTGGTACTGCAGTATTAAGGAAAATGTGCCAACAAGTACACAGTGGCGTTGGACTATATCGTCCAGTCAAAAACAGAAAGCTGATTTTATCCCCCGACGGATCTGATGTTATTCCTCTAATGAACTTAGCCGGTTCCCTCGGGTTTGAGACTGTTTTCGTAGTTTTATTTCGACCTGCTGCCAAATGCGCCAGTATTCTTATTTCACCTTCGTGGCAACGTGTCTAATGACCAAATTTCAAAGATCAAGTGCACTTGGATTTTCTTGGTTTGTATTCGGTTTTGCACCATTCAGACTCGAAGAAAACTCGAAGCTACTTTAGAAAATTGACTAGAATCAAATCACACAAGCTATCATGAAAGACATATGGAAAATACCGGTGCTAAAAGAGGGCTCATTCCTCAGCCTGATAGAATGCTGATTTCGCTAGTATTGCACGAAAAGATCGGGCCTTCGGATTATCCTCGAAAAATACGAAAAGTAGTACTTGCCTCTCGACCCGTGTAGAGAAAAGAATTTATATTTATGCCCCGGGCGATTTAAAAATCGCTTCTCTCTCGGTCACCGCTATACGTATGTATACACATATCCATAAGTACACACGTTCGTATATCTGTACACTTTAATGCTCCCGAATGGCCTGGTGGAAGCAGCTGCCACTTTTACTCACCGGATTTGCCAATCCCCGCGTTCGCGAGGTAATCCTATCAGTGAGGGCCGCGTGATAAGTTGCCTTGCGTGGCGAGTAGCTTCACTCGTTCGCCGCCCCTCTGCCGCCCTCTCGCTCTCTCTCTCTCTCTCCCTCTCTCTGTACCTAGCCGAGAGAAAGAGAGAAAGAGCTAACCATGAGGCGGAGAGATAGAAAATTCTGTGTGACTTGAAAGGTATGTCTCGACTTGCTGCCGCGATACATAGTTACGTAAGACACGAAGCAGAGACACGGCAGCCTCGTTCTCGACAATTATCATTCAGCAGCGCGAGAAGTGAAGAAATGAGAAAAGAGAGAAAAAGTTGACCGGCGAGTTATTTCGCGAGGGTAAAATTCTCGTCGGCTAGTTCTCTTCTTGTGTCTTATGGTTTGGCTTTCCACTCTCCGCATGCACACACACACACACACACATATATAAACATACGTGTACGGGGTGTCCGACGCCACTGCGGACTGTCACATGATGAATGGATCACTGTATTTTAAAAAGAAACGTGCTCAAGTGTTTTTTTCCTCTGACTCACTGTTCTCCAAATATTGAAGCACCAGCGACAGCCAATCCAGTGTGTCGGAGACGTTTATTAGTGGCGGGGCTCCAATGAGAATGCACCATGTCCTGTCATACAGCCTAGAACATGCCTGAGGGTATGGAATTGATATTCAAGCACGATGGTTCGGAGGCTAACATAGATAAGGGCTTTTCACTTTGGAATTTAACGATCTACCGAGTCCCCAGAGATGCCCAGGCGTTTGGGACACCCTGTATATATCGTTCTGTGTTTTATGCATAACCGTTGATTCTAGCTAACGAGCCTTGTATACACAAACCGTACGTCTTAGAATGGCTAATAAGCCCGGAGAACTAGCAAGTCCGAGCTACATACCTACATAAGACACCAGTGGGTAGCTGAACCGTAAGGGAACAACGTAGCCGCGGTATTGTCTATATAAGACGAACGTGATGGCCAAGAGAGAATTCCGTATCAGCCATCCATCACTCGCGCGGAGTCTTAACAGTTTCGCTGTCTCTCACGTCGCCTCGTTAAACAACGATTGACCGCAATTGTTAACAAACTCCGGTAAAGTTATGGCACAGGTGACATCGCACAAGTTTCAATTGCCCGGTAAGCAACACCACCAACGACAGTGACACCGTGAAACAAGAGTGCGCGCGGGTTGGAAGGAATACACGAACACCGCACGGGAATATATATTCTCCTCGTGGCTGGTCGAGCTAATTGCTTCCTAACCCGGGCTCCTCGCCGTTACAGTACTCGCTTACGAAACCCGTTAAGTCCTGGGAGCATCGAAAAAGAAGCGGACACGAAACAACAAGAAAAATACGTATTGTACGAGGTATATGTGATGAGAGAGCCGTGGGCTGGAGAAAATGGTCGGGTGAATGTCTGCTGATTGCCAAAGGTGCCTCGGATCTCGCTAGTTAGGTTAGTTACCATAGATCGAACATTCGGAATATGGAGAAAAAAAAAGACATTCGCCGCATCGAAACATTCGTTATGAGGAATAAAAAATCAGAGAATCAATAGTGACAACTACAACTGGTACATGGAAATGTTGAACCAAAGTGAGGCGGGATCCATGAGAGTTTCGAGCGAACAAATTCGTAATCCAGTCAACACCCCGCCCGATTATTGGCCTCTGTTTTTGGAGGTAACTCGCTGATAAAGAAAAAAATTCCACGATGAGATAGCGAGCGATGATTCCGATGTCTGACCCAAATAACTTTGACTGTACGTTAGAGAGCGCGGCAGGGTCGTCGCCACTGTTGATGCCGTAGCGAAAGTGCTTCAGTCACGCGAAAGTCAAAAGGTTCCATTATGCTCCTCCGTATTTCTTGGCACACGAGACGTGGCTTTAGGGGCGCTCACCCACACAGACACGAACGTGATAGAGCGGGCCTGTGGCATGTTAAGCCGATCGATTATCGATTACTCCTGCGCTCCCCTCTTCTTATTCGCTGCTTCTCGTCACCTGCTTCCGCCTCCATTTTTGTTTCAAGAGCAAAAGCGAGGGCGAGACACGAGAAATGCCCTGAGCGAAAACGTCTGTCACGCCAAGGGCAGATCACGCTTCGGGCATGCAGCACGCGTGATCGTTTTTGGCCTCTTCCAGGCCGCTTTTCGCGAGTTTAGGAAACTCGAGCGAAGCTTCGATGCCGAAGAAAGGCCAAGGGAGAGAGAACGCTACGGTGTAAGACGATGAAAAGCAGGAAGAAGGTCTTATTCAGTTTGGTGGTGAGGAGGCAGAGGGCAGAGAAGATTCGCCACGGGTTGTACCTCAGATCCGCAAGGTACACCTGTTCTTCTCGACCATGCGTTTAATTCCTCAGGAGCATTTTGCCCCCATCCTCTGCCCCTTCTTCTTCATCTTCCACCTTCCTCGTGTGCAATGGTCTTCTTTGAACACGAAACCCACGCGAGTTCTTCTCAACCCGAGGGAGCAAGACGAACGAAAAAAAGACGAAAGATGAGACGACCTCGTTGATAGAGAAACACACATACAAGAGGTGATATAGTTATACGTCATCCTAAAGCTGTATTAAACGGGTAGACGCACAGACAGACAGACAGACAGACACATACACACACATATATGTTTGACGTATGTTTACGATGGGAAGCTGCTTCAATTTCATCGCTCAAGTCAGGCACGTCTGTGTTTGCCTTCGTACGAAATCGAGACTCTGGAGTCCTGGAGCCGCTGCGTCTGATTAAAAATAAAGCGGAGTGGGTGAGCGAGCGAGAAAGAATTAAAAATCAAGAATCGAGACGCAGGGAGATAGGAAGAGAGGCGTTGATATACGCGATAAGAGAAGAGGATTTGTTTGGATTCCAAGCAGTGCTAAATTTGTGCAGAACGAAATGAAATCGGAATCAGTAAGGAGTAACATCTATAAGTAGACTGTGCTTCAATGGACACTCGAACCATGCTCCAGCGTAGTCCAGCGATAACATTCCACCAGTGGGTGATTGCAATGCAATCATGAAATGGCCGATGAATGCTGCTCAATGCCAAACTTTCATTAAGCCCAAACAATGTCATACGTCGCGACCATTGGAGAGACCTGCCTCTAGGTAACACTCGATTGATCGCGCCAATATTCAAGCCGAGGATCAATCAATCGTGTCAGCTGATTGGTTACCCTCTTATATCCGCTGTCATTAATCCGAATAAACTTGTAATAGATCAAACTCACAGACACAAACACCAGATAGATCGATATCACGTTCTCTGGGTATAAGCAAAGCGTGTTCATCTATAAACAGGGGAGGGGCAATAAATTGCGAGTTGATACGTGAATCCTATAGGATTTTGATCCCCTATCGAAAATCATATACACCCAGGGGGACGCTGGGGGTAGGAGATGAAGACTTTGCTGTCACGACGAGAGTCCGAAAAAAGGCTGCCTTTCGTAACGAGCACGGCATCGTCGCAGTCCCTTTTCCGCGCGTGTTTTTACGAGGTCGGCGAGGGTGAAGTGGATGAAAGAGCAAGGCGAGAGAAAGAGAGTGACCGGTTTTATCTTTCGGGCACTCGGAAAGAGGGCGCGCACGTATACACATAGGGGAGGCGAGATAGCGAACGGAAGGGAATCCCTCCGCTTATGGTGGACGTCGTATACAGGCAGGGCGTGTGGAAGATAAAAAAAATGCGCCGGTGCTCGTTATCAACATGCAGGTACCCTTACACTGTCGCAACTTTCTTGGCTTCCCCGGGTCCAGCACGGAGAGCTTCGGCTCTCCACTACTACACCTACGAGTCTTCTTCCTCGGCTACGCAGTACACAGAATCTGCATATGTCCCCCCGTGTCACAAGGCTATGATAAGGAGGGCAAAGGGTTTGAGTGAGAGAGGGCTTCGCCAGCGACTGTCCCACAATTGTGCAGTAGTTGGCCCGGAGGCTTCAACAGCTACATGCGAATCGACGCAATGCCGTGCATATATGCCACGTGATATCTCGTTGAGGTACCTACCGTATCCCGAGCTAGGCCTGACTTGCTCCACGAACACAACGCCCTGTATGAGCATAATGCACAACGCATCCATAATAACACACGGGATAGGTTATATTCCGACTTTGGGATGACGCATTATGTTGAATTCTGGGACACAATACACAAGGGTTCATCGTGCACAGTCATTGGATACGCCAAAGCGCCGTGGCAACGGCTTGTAATAGGAACTGGACCGGGTAACTGTGAGTACGATGCGTTATTGTAAGGTCTGGCCACATTTGTGGGCAGAAGGTTTCAGGCAATTCGAGCATTTCATTGATGGATGCTGGAGGACACTGTCTCTTCTTTAAAAAAAAAAACCCCCCCATTTCCATAAGTTGCACTGCACCGTTCGTAATAAAAGAATATCAGAATTTGTTCAAGATGCAGGATGGATGTGAGAGAAAGTTACACTGAAAAGAAGGAATCGTTGAATGTGCAAAATGCATTTTGTTGTCTCGAAATTTTGTTGTTTTAACAGTTGCACAGACATGCTAAATAAGCTAGAGTTCACACCACTAAAACTATTAGTTAGGTTAACAAAACGTTTGTTATGCCGATCAAATATCAAGTTGAACGTATTTACAGATACATTTTGTTAAACCAACGGAATTTTGGTTGGATGAACGAATGTTCTTTTTTTCAGTGTAGAGTGGAGGACAGATCTCTTGTGTAAACACCCTTAAGGGCATGCACCCTTAAAGGTCAACATAACCTCACAAATTTCGTCATCGAAGCATCGGAATCTGTAGAATCCACTGACGCGCAGTGCTTGACAATTTTCTTCTGCCCTAAATATATTAATCTCTGGAAAATCTCCATTCGGCTATTTCGGGCATCGCTCTCGCACTCGTGTGTCACGCGGTACAGCTTCTACTTCGCCGTAAAGGGCACTCAGGGAAATTTATGAACCCGAAAGGAAGCCCTTGCATCAAGCACCGTCACTAAGGTACTTGACGTCCACAACATTTCTTATGCTTGTAATCACATCCTTCCGCCGCACCGCCTCCAACAAAATAAACCGAAATCAATTCCGGGATTTTAACTACCGAAAACATTTGCGGAACGATAGGAATCATATACACGGCTTGGATTGACACTAGTCTCGTTTTTCTATCACACAGACATCCTGCCAAGTGCAAGATTCGTACACCCTCAGGATCTCGATCGTGTTGGCGCTCGCGTATACCTTGGAACCTTTCTCGAAAGGAACGAAAAGTGCCTGGCAAGCGGAGCACGAGATATTGCAAAAACGTCGGGATTGGAAAGCCCCGCAAGAATAATTCGATAGTCATTGCTCCCATGAGCGATGTTGACCTCCCGGGATGCGCGGGTGTCCGCATGAACGGGACCCGGAGAAAAGGAGATGAAAACGACTGGCAGATGGCCAAAACAGCTATCCAATCGTGAATATAACATTCGCCGATAGAATCTGTAATGCATAGGGCTTCCCTAGTGGTGCTCTCCGGCTCACTTTCCTATCTCCTAATGCTTGGGGCCCACTACACGTATGATTGTACATATCCACACGAATGAAGGCGGTATTGAAGAAATTCCACATCGTGGACCGTCCTCGTAGAAGCCTATTGTCACGACATTCAATATTTTGGAAACCTCAATGTGTTTAAATCACCTTTCCATGAATGTAAGCGTATTCGTATGGGGCTTGATGCGAGGGCAGGTTGGAAAGAATATTGAAGGACGTCCTCACAGCGGCCAGACGTGTTGATAGCCAAAGTGGCTCACAAACGGCTCGAGTACCCTCGAATGCCCTTTGCCCGTTTGCCAGCGCGAAATTTCCAACGACGATTTTACGACAGCTCGATCATGACGGTTGACGCAAATACGCCAACACAACGGCAAAATATGAACAAAAAAGAGCGCCACCTCTCGTACGATCGGAGGCAATCGCGCAAGCAGACAAATGTAATTTCGCAAAACGGCTGCTCGATATCGTCGAGATAAAATGATCTCGGATAAAAAACGATATTTGCGCGCGCGCATAGGTCGACGTACAATTGGCGTTAGCATCGCGGAGGCGGGTCTGTGTACAGCGACGAAAGAAAATTCGAGTTTGCTGGAAGGTGAATCGAACTTGTTGAAATATTCCTGAAATATATATTTTCTCGGTGTGGAAACCGCCCGATAAGTCGAGCGAGCCAGGGAGAGATAGAGAAAGAGAGAGGGAGGGGGGGAGCGAAGAGAGTTTGATACGATCTCTTCTGGAGATAGACTTCGTATAAAAGTAACAGCTCTATACAATTTCGAGAGCGATCTCGTCCGTTCAGACCTCGTTCTATATCGTTGCGCAATGTTCTCGCGCTCTCCTGGTCGGCCTTCTCGATAAAACCGTATTATCATCAACGGCCCGAATAAAGTCGCGAACGCAATAGTCGCAGACAGAGCGAGGGAGAGAAATGGAGAGAAAGAGAAAGAGAGAGGGTCGACTTTATTCTTATTCGCTAGAACGAGGGAATAGTGAGGAACGGCAACGGAACTTGGTCAAAAACGTTTTCCAATCCATTTTCAACTGGTACCACATACCGGATGATAGGAAAGGAAAAGCTTCTTCTTGGTCTGTTTTTACTTTTTTTTTTTTTTTTTTACTCTTTCCGACCGTTTCCCGATCGTTCGACTCGTTCGGTGGGCGATTGCGGAAACGTCAGTTTGCCGGTAGACTACATGCATGTGTGTGTGTGTGTGTGTGTGTGTGTGTGTGTGTGTGTGTGTGTGTGTGTGTGTGTGTGTGTGTGTGTGTGTGTGTGTGTGTGTGTGTGTGTGTGTGTGTGTGTGGCAGAATGTGTGTTCATGTGCCCGCGAAAACTTTTCGAGAGACGAACGATGAGGGTAAAAGAAGAAGATTCAACTGAATCTTCAAACTGTTCGCTCTTCTCTCGATTCTCCTTTTTTTCTCTCTCTCCTTCTCTGCGTTCCACTCCTGCCGTAAACATATACATAAAACATATCATTCTCTCTCTCACTGCTCCGTTACTATGAGGGAATTTATCTCGGCCGCTTACCTCGTGTACTTTCGATAAGTATTCGAAAAAGTCCTCCTCCTTCTTCGGCCCGCGACCGTGTTCCCCTTCTCCCTTTGGCATATTGCGGGTACACCGTGGGCAAACCGAGGGAGAGCGTGGAGAAAACGATTTTTAAGCGATTCTTCAAGTAATCTGACGTATGGAGAATGAATGGCGAATGAGGATTACCACAAACCTTCGTGTCGCATTCCATTTAATAAAAACTTTTTTTAAACTCCATTTTAAGGAACTTTTCAAATATGGAATGAAATTCCATTTATCCACTCTAGAGTACATTTTTAATACATTTTTTTTCTTCGTTGCCGGAATGCACAAAAAAGATTACAGGAGTGTTTCGTATTCGGAATTTAATTATTTTCGTTTTTCTGTAGTCAAAAAGGAATTTTTATTTTCTCCCAGGATGCTTAATTTTTTTTGGCAAATGTTACCGATTCCAAAAATACGCTGTATATTTTTCGAAGAGGACTTGGAAAACCATTAAAATTCATATTTTTCTCAGTCGAGAAACATCCGCGCAAGGCTTTTCAAAAATACATGGTCCTCTTATAACTGTCACACTGTATGCACTGTACTGCACTCCTTCGAAATCAGCATAGGACGGCAAGAACGCGATGACCGGGGGGGGGTTCGAAAAAGTGAGATTGAACCTTGAAGACAATATCCACGTGCAAGTATCGACGGTAGGTGGTACATGTAAGCTCGAGTGTAATGCCGTAACAGCAGGTGAACGCCGAGGAGAGCAGAGAGAGGACGGGAAAGAGAGAGAGGTGATCATCACGCAAGTACGATTACTCAGAGTGCTTCGAGAGATTCGTAATCGACTCGTTCCCTTTCGGGCCCTTTTGCCGTTATCTCTCTTGCTCTCTGAAGTTCCTGCACGATATTACGTGCACCGTTCATTGGGTACCCAAGATCCTGCACACATTTTATTCCACCCATCCCTCTCTCTCACGTTTTCTCATTTCCTATCTCCCTTCTCTTCGATTTATTCGAAGCCCTTATTCCCTGTAATGATGCTTGTTTTCGTCGTTTTCTTACACTTCTCGGTCCAGCCTTTCCAGCCTTTCCTCTCTCTCTCTCTCTCTCTCTCTCTCTCTCTCTCTCGCTCGCTCGCTCGCTCGCTCGCCATCAAAAGTCTCGTTGCTACGCCACGAAGACCTCCGAATCGCGACTGATGTGCACTGTCTATATACACACACACACACACACGCGCGCGCGTGTGTGTGTGTGTGTAATACCGTGATATCGCAGCGAGCACGAGAAGATGCGACGCACAAAAGCGAGCGGCACCGCGATACTCGCTCCCTTACTCATGTATCTGAATACATATGCACATTCCAAATACCTATACCAATAAAACCGGAAATACACCTTACTCGCCGAGATCGGCCATGTAAAAATGCATGCGTAAACTAACCATCTATCGAATGGAATGCGTTCGTTTATGATTTTTCTTTTTCGAAATTGCAAAGTGACTGACGTGGGCAAAAATTGTAATAATAAAGTGAGGCTAGCGGACAGTATCATAATACGAATAAAAAGAATAGTAATGATTTAATAATAATAATAATAATAATAATAATAATAATAATAACAATTCTCGCGCGACTTTTTGACTGGAATTCTCGCGCGACTTTTTGACTGGGCGGCGGCCGAGGTGATGTCGGAACCCTCGAGTGCCGCCCAGCGTTATTGTTCCGGTCTAGGTTAAGACCGAGCCTAACCCCCGGGGGTAGGTAAATGTTTCCCAATGTAAACTGAGCAAGTGCGTTGCCCGGAGCAATAAAGTCTATATAAAAAAAATAATAATACGAATACAAGTAAAAAATAAGATACAAGGAAGACAATGAGACGATAGTGAAGTTGATGATAGAGTAAGAAAGAAATTAGTTCATATTAGAGTAGATTTATTAGTGCTCCAGGACTAGGCAATCCTCTGGCAGACAATCCTCATTCTTTGAGCACTAAAAGAAATAGAAAGAGACTCTATACAGAAAGAGAGAAAAGTATCTCTGTATGGACAAAAAATATGAAATTAGAAATGCAAATGAAAAAAAAAAAAACGAGAGTTTATAGTAAAACACAAAGTAAATTAAATAAGTGGAAGAAAGGGGATAATGGACACAACAAAAATTAAGTTTAGGATCAATGGCGCATACGTATCTTGCAATATGTATGCACCGAAGAAAATTCTACATTACTCTACGTTAATTCAGCAACATAAAAAAAATTATGAAAAACCCCCGTTAAAAAAAAAGGGAGTTCTTTCGCGGTATTTTTTCGCCCCTCGTATCGGTTTGCAACGAGAGTTTGGTTTCCGAGTATTTCGAATTGGTAGTGACGGGTGAAATCGGCAGTAGAATTGATTACGCGAAAGAAAAAAAAGCTTGCTCTGTATATCCAACCGTTTCCCTCTCGCGCTCTCTTTCTCTTTCCCTCTCGCGCTCTCTTTCTCTTTCCCTCTCGCGCTCTCTTTCTCTCTTCGCACGGAAACATAAATCGCGAACAATGGAGTTTGATTATTTACGTAGAGGAGAGAATAAAATTTATGGTATTAATTGAGCTGACAAGCGGGACAGACGGGAAGGAACGGGCGACGGCCGGTTGAACGTTAAGCGCGATTCGATCGTAAATTTAGCGCTCGTTGCGCGGGGAAAAGATTATTTATGCAGTTATTTGGGCGCTATATGCGCGCCGCGTTCGCCAAAAGTGATAGTCACCAGCCGAGCGGTGAATTTCGGAAATGGCCGCGGAAACTCGAATTATGTAGCGTAGGCATAGAGATAGATAGAGCGAATGAGAGAGAGAGAGGTGCACACAGATGAGCCTCATCTCGCGGTGTACATTTACGTTCAAGTGTATTAGAGGGGAGCGCGAGAGAGAAGGAGGCATAAAGAGGGAGAGGGAGAGGGAGAGGGAGAGAGAGAGAGAGAGAGAGAGGAGCGGAATCAGATGACATACCCCGTAGGTCCCTGATAAAGCTAGTGAGAGAGGATTAGTACCTCACCAGAGAGAGAGAGAGAGAGAGAGAGAGAGAGAGAGAGGGAGAGAGACCAAGAGAGAGTACAAATCGTTGGCTACCGGAAAATACGAAACCGCGTAATTTCCCCAGGGGCAGTTGACCTCTCATTGTTCGCTTGCGCTCTGAACGAGAGAGCAAGAGAGATAATCAGAGTTGCAACGAGAAGCAAGAAGGTAGACGAAACGAGGTGCGCAGTTCCACCTACTGACACGATCCAAGCGCACGCTGTCGAATTTTCGGGCACGAGGGACAAACAATATTCGAACAAGGAGATTTAAGGAGATTCGGCTCTTTGCCAAGTAATCAGGGGATAATCGTTGGTTGACGCAAAAGCATATACATAGGGACTATTTTGAACTCGACTTGTCTGGGTAACGTTGCTTGTCGGGACATCCAACCATTTTAATAATAGTCCTCGAAGCCGGATGTGTTGAAAATCATCGTTACGTGATATAAATCTAGCCGGTTTAACAAATGATGGATCGACAGAATGTAATAAAACCATTATTTGAATTTAAACAAATAATCATTATTTTCAAGGTAAACCATAATTTTTATAAAGCAAAACAACCAATAATGTTTGCGAGGGGACTTTTTATTACTCAGCGCACTTTTTCAACTTTTTAAAAGTAAAAAAAATATACTTGAGCAAAACATCTGTGCACTAGAGAATCAGATGAATGTCGGGCCGTCTATACCGATAGGGGTTTTCCACAGTTTCCCGGTGGCCTCGGCAAATGCGATATCGCTTAAGACGGTGAACGGAAGTTAGGTTCGATCAGCGAAGTACGGGTAGGGAGTGATAGGAAAAGATTCAATTGAAAAGGGCAATACGTAAAAAACCGCAACGGTATTCGGTGCGTGGAACTAAACTTTTTTAAATTACATTTACGCATTTTAGCGACCAACGCGCGTGCCTGCTATCGTTGAATTAATTAATGAACTCACGTCAATGAAATTATTCGGGCGCGTAGGATAAGAGTTGATACGACCTGTGGGAACGTCGTGTGTGGTCCGTTGAGAGCGCGGCCCAATCCGTTTTCCGCATGGCCAACTCTCTCTCTCTCTCTCTCTCTCTCTCTCTCTCTCTTTCTCTCCCTCTCGTTGGGTATTAGCTGAATTAAATTGTACATAAACGACGACAAGTCTGGGCTCTCTCACGTCAACGTCTCTGAGCCTTTCTACCCCCCCCCCCCCCTCTCATTCTATGTGTGTGTGTGTGTGTGTGTGTGTGTGTGTGTTTATCTCTCTCTCCGCAAATCTCATCACCGTTAGCTTAATCTGCAAAACACGCATGCAAACGCACTTCCATACCTCGAAACAATCCCCTTTTCGAACAAAGTTTCACCCACGTCAGCGACAAACAACGACCAGTTTCGTAATGGCGTCCCGGAGCCACACACAGAAAACTTGCTTTGATTATGTCAAGTTAAAATTTCTGTGCGGTCTCTCAGCCGCTCGGGAGTTTATCGCACTTCACACGCCAATTTTTTTGTCCGACTGGAGTTAAAATATTGAAGAGAATAGTAGCGTTTACAATGATAATACAAATGATGATTACGGTATTAATAATAATAATGATGACGATTATAATAATAGTTATGGTATGGCATTATTTATAATGATAATGATAAGTACTAACAATCATGATAATAATATCGATAAGTATAATAATAATCAACATCATGACTAAAAAAATAATAATAATTTACTTTTAAAAATTAACTTTTTGCACGGGCATTTATTTTTTCTAAAAAAAAAAACAACGTGCTCAAAATCGAATTTAATTCCCATATGAAAATGCTGTTCAACTCGATTCTGATAAAAATTATAACAAGTGTAACGATCTGCGAGCTACGAAGACGAAAAAACGAAGAAACGATAACTTCGCGGTGAAAACCTCGCTCCTGGGGAGGCCGAGAGGGGGAAGGGGTTCGAGAATTTTACCGCAACAACACACTTGCTATGTGCGAGAAAGCGAAATAATAATTTTCATCCGAAAGGAGAGGCGTGTTTCGGAGTCATCTTTTTTTTTCTCTTCTGTTCTGCCGCCCTCGTTAAGGCAAACAGTAGCAGCATTATTAACGGTGGCGCGTTGCTTCCGTGGCTCCGGAGAGGTGCGTCAGCGATGAACAAAAGTATATGCACGCTGATGTGTCTCGTACCCGCGCGCACACGTACGTACGTACGGGCGCGCGCGTGTGTGTGCCTCCTCGGGAATATGATTACTCATTTTTTTAATTAATTTAGCACGCTGAGCCGGCATTC